>JARGCV010000033.1:9387500-9707500 GCA_034064705.1 Bothrops alternatus
GGGAAGATGTAGGCCATATAAGAGTATTTCTCTACTCAGGCTGAAAATCCTGCTTGGATTTTGGCAGGGAGGATTTACAGCTCCTAAGTGGAGAAAAACAGCCTACATCAGGTTTCCTTGGGTCTTCTCCATCTCCCCTGAAATGCCCCATGCTCCTTACCTAGGATTTTGTCCACTTAAGAGTTTTAAGATCACTTAACAACCAGAAGTGCTGAGATCGCAGTAGTTGAGTAAAGCAGTCATGTGGCATATTATTTAATGGCTGCTTTGCTTCAATGACCGAGATTCCATTCTTAATAGTGGTTATAACGCAAGGATTACCCTTATTATTATTATTATTATTATTATTATTATTATTATTATTCAGTTTGGGATCCCAATAATGCATTATCGGTTTGATATTTTAGAAAGCTAGACAGAGTTGGTTAATTTCTTAGATTTTTTTTTTAAAAAAAAATAGGGATAAATTCATGAAATACATTTTAAAATACTCAGCTGACCCGATTCTTACTATGCCACTCTTACAAATCTAGTACATTTTAAGATGGATTCAAGTTATTTTGAGCAAATTTTGGATGCTACCCACTTTGGGATAAATTTTGAATTAAACAAGAGTTTCTGCTTCCTTGGCTAATGTTTGTGCTCTGTTATTAGATCCATTTTTGTCAGGTGCTTCAGTGTATGAGAGTTAATGTTTGTGAAAACATGGAATCCATTGAAAAGTAAGTAAATTCTTTGTTTTACTTCTACAAACCAGATTGTATCTGAAAGCAGATTTACCTTTTTGTCCTTTTGGGACTGTTGTGTAGATCCATAAACCTCCCAACATGCTTTATAGAAACTCTTTGCTAAACCAAGTCCCCGGTGCAACCGCTGCACAATCAGTGTTGCAGCGTGGATCAGAGTTGAAAGAGTATAGGTGGAACCTGAAAAGCAAAACGTTACCATCCGGTTAAGCACATATGTATTTGAACATCTGCATTAAATATATAGAAAATTGTAACTATTTATTGTTAAAATGGTAAATTAATTTGTTTTTCCTTTTTTTTCTTTGTTGTATTGTTTTACTTTTTTTTAAGCACTTTTTTGTGTGGTTTCTTTTCCCTTTTCTTTGCAAATGTATTTCTATCGTAATTACCTTTGTGTTTTGTTCTTTGTCTTTTTATTTTTTGTTACTGTTTTAAAAACAATATAAGCAAATAAACACTTCGTTTATGAACAGCAAAATAAGTAACTTGATTATGTGCCACCAAGTTGGTTTCGATTCTTTAGCAACCACCAGATAGCTAGATTTTCTCCAGGAGGATTTGTTGCCCAAACTGGTTAATTCTTCCAATGTTGTGCCCATTGCCCCTACTGGTTGTTCCTTTTCCTTTCTTTCCTTCTATCTTTTCCAGCATTATAAATGAATCTTTGAGCCTGGTTATTTACACTCAAGTGAGAACTCCGCATTGATTAAAAGCTTATACAATGCGCTGTCATACTGGTCTTCTTAAAGAACCCCCAAACATATCGAAAGAAAATAAATCCATCCATCCATCCTCTGTCAAGTTATGATGTGCGCATCTCACCTGCTAGAGTTTCTTTGGCTTCTGTGTGCATGGCTATGAGCGTATCACATATGCCATTTCCCAACAGCCCCAGGCCATGCAACAGCAGCTTCACATCATGAGGATCCAGTGGATTGTCATGAGTATCTCCTGGAATATAGATTTCAACTCCACGATTCCGCATGGCTCGGGATATTTCCCCATGTGTGGGATCCATTGAGAGAAAAAGTCTGTTAACAAGAGCAGAACATACAGCATCTTATTTTGCTGCTAAAACAGAGTGGGAGATACAGTAGGAAAAGAGACGACTCAAGAACTTAGTAAGACACACGCCGACGATCCTTAGTAAAGGCAACCTCTGCAGTAGTTTTCTAAATCGCTCCTCCCACCAATCCAAAACGTCTGTATATATTTCATGTGTTTGATACTACAGGTTAGGCCAGTGGTGGCAAACCTATGGTACGCGTGCCCCCGCCGCCATCTCCACCCACCCAGTCTGCCATGATCACCGCGGCCATGCTCACCCGGCACCCAGTAATAAATAAGTGGGTCTTGGGTTGCAGTTTGGGCACTGGGTCTCTAAAAGGTTCGCCATCACTGGGTTAGGCTATATCTTTGCTTAATGTAAAACAGAAAGCTATTTTTTCCCCATTTTGGTCATTATAAATGTTATGATTTGGCAGCAGTTTTCTTCTCCAATTTTAATAACAGAACTCATAGCTTCCTTTTCCTCTAGTCTCGTGCCTTAACTAGGAGACCAAATTGACTTTTCTGTTCTGTTTCTGTGCTTGTGAAAGGTAAAAGATCTCTAATGAAAATGAACTTCTGTGCACTTCCGAGATGAACTAAACCCAACTCAGTATACCTATTTTCAAAGTGACACTTATAAAAGGTGGGGGTATTCCACTGATTAATAGTCCAAAAGGCATTTCTATGAATGCTCAGTGAGTAAATGCAGAACCTGAAATTTGGATGAGGAACCACACTGGGAGTTACTCCGTCTATCACTCCTCTTTCATTCAAGGTCAGGACTCCTCCGGGTTCAAGCAGAGCATTCAAGCGGTCCAACACAGAAGGGCTGCAAATTAAAAAGGGAAACCATAACAACCTCAGTGAAGTTATGAAATGAATTCAAAACAAATTCATGTGGAAACAAAACAGAAATCAGTTACCATTATTAATCATTTATCAGCTTATTCACTAGCGAATTTCATTACTCTATGTGCATATATAAAATAATCACAAGTGTGCCTTGGATGAATAAGATCCCATCTACCTAGCAAGACATCTGTGATGTTGGGAATGAACATCTTACTTCAAGAATTTGTACATATATATACCCGCTTGCATTATACAGGAATAACAGGGATGTGAGTAAATACAAAATATAGTTTCATTTTTTCTCTCCATAAAATGCAAGATAGATGTGAGATCAAATGTGCTGAATAATATGGTATCCACAAGGATCTTTTGAGGCAAAACAGATTAAACCCTACATGAATCATTATCTAAATTGCATTAGAAATGGAGGGATTGAGATCAGAAAACAGCAGCAAACGTATTATCTTTCTCTTTATCTACATAGGGACTCAGTTTAAATTCTTCTAAGGTATTTAATTTAATCAGCCTGGGTCAGAGACAATTAATTAATTCACAGTTCAGCATTATGACCAAAAAGACCCAGCACCATTTTATTGTGGTTCCCCCTCGCCCAAAATAAAAATCTTGTTAAGAACTGGATTAATGTTATACAACAATATTAGGTAGTCTTCATGATACATTTCCTCTTTAGCATCAGATGTGTAGCTGACACTCTTTTTTTTAAACAATAGTAGATAAAAACAAAACTATAATTCCTATAGTAATTTTACCTGCAGAAGTTTACATTGTCCATTAGAAGCCAGTCTCCAGTCTCTAAAGCCTGAACTAACATCCCATCAACCCATTCAAAAGTCCCATGGTTATGGCTATTCATAAATTGAACTACTTGCAACTTGAAGTGACGAAACTCTTCCACAAGTGTTGAAAATCCTAGAATGAAGAGTAGCCAACAAAAGATGTCACTATTTCTGTGCATCAAGAAGCCGGTCTTTAACATTTTGAAACATTAGCTCTACAAACTGTTGATCACGGAAAACAACAACACATACATTTTGGTTAACCATCATTCTTATTTTCATTTGAATTTGTAAATGCTAGGGTTAGGGTTAGGAAGTTGAACGGAGGTTGAACTGAAAACATAGAGTAATGACTTTAGTAAAGTATATTGTCTTTCAAAACAGCGACAACTTATTTTTATTTATTTATTTTATTTGGGTTTGTATGCCGCTCCTCTCCAAGGGACTCGGAGCGGCTAACAACATATATATATAACAGTGAAGTACCATAAAAATACCCAAACAAATATATCTAAAAAAAAAATCAATTAAAAAAAACTGCAATAAAGCAGCAAATTTGGCTTCTCAAATAAATGCTCAAAACAAGTAAACAAAATGCATGTATTAATATATCATTATAATTTATATATTATAAATTGTATGTTAATATTATATACTATGACTTTCCTGCATACCTGACTTTGAATATGAGTTGATCTTGGTATTGAGTCTCTGGACTAGCACAAGCACTCCTTCCAATTTATTCACTAGTTCAATGGTTATATTTTGATTCCCTTCCCCAAGAGATTTGGGTTTGAAATTAAGAATGAAATTGCTCCAGGCACGCAAGACAACTTCAGCATCGTCCGGGCACATGGTATTGAGGAGGAGACTGTCTCTTAGAAGGGTGCTGACAACATTCTCCACCTTTTCCAGTAAGAATTTCCACGGCCGAATGATATCAACCTATAGAAGATTTTAATACATCAGTCACAGTTGCATCCCATTGCCATATTACAAGTGGAGTTCAGCTACTTATTCTGAATGAATGCTCTGTCTTCAAACAGAACTAGGTACCTGACAATATGTAATTAAGGAACTAGCTGGCCTTATTAGTTAGCATAGACAAGATTAAAGAAAAACTTAAGGTGGGACTGCTTCTGTTCAGTTTCTTTGGTAGTCATCTTTCCCATTTTCCTTGTAGATTAATGTAAGCTAATTGTAGAGTCCTTGGTGCTCTCTGAGCTTGGTTGTTTTCTTGCAGATGTTTCATTACCCAACTAAGTAATATCATCAGTGCACTGATGTGTAGCACAGGTAGCGTTATCTAGTTGGATAATGAAACTTTGCAACAAGTTTCCCACAATTCAGCCCTGAGCTACAAATATTCTCGTCTATGGTAAGCTGATTGCTAGATTGTGGCAGGCTATTCATTTTCGTGGAAATTACACAGCCAGCCAAGCTATCAAAGACACAAATCCAGATTTCCCTGTGAAAAAGAGACTTAGGATATGAATATAAGACTCCATTGGGCTGGTAACATGAAAATTCAACACTTAAATATTTTTTGCCATCAGGAAACTGCTACCGGTATTAACCAAGTAAAATAAATTCCACAATTGCTCCCCATCACCACTGTCCCAGCCAATAAAGAAAAAACGAAACTTGATTTGAGCTGCCCATTTGTCCAGGTAGAGTAACCATAAATATGACAGTTCTAGTCTCCTAGTGCAAAAGTAAGCAAAACATCATCTAGTTTTGGGGGCCATGGGGGCTTTTAAAACTTGCAGAAGATCACTTCTTTGTTCCCTCCCCCAAATTTTGGCACAGAGTATACTAGCCATGCCACTGCATCACCTAGCAGGGTGTCTACCTCCCCCCCATTTGAAAAAAATTACCTGTTCCTGCTCTATTACACATAATAGGGAAGCTCCATTAATATTAATCCTATTTTTGTTTAAAAATGAATAAGAAGTGGGGGAAAAAATAAACACTTACTTGCTCAAATCCACCTAATAATTCTGTAGTATCCATAGAACTGTTCATTGGCATAATCTTTAACTGATGGCCTGTTAGATATGCCAGTAATTGAAGCAGGCTGGTCTTGCCAGCAGCAGCTGGGCCCACCAAGATTACCATCCAGCTCATATGTACACATTTTATGATGGCTTCCAGGGGCTGTAGTGAATGGTGGAGAAGAGACAGATTTCTGCCTGGAGGGGGGACATAATTGGCACGGGAGAGGACTGAGTAGCCAACCTTCGGGAAAACAAAAACAGTGTTACCTTCGTATGTAAACAGGGAGAAATAGAAGGGTAAAGAAAATTCTACAATAGTAATAGTCTTTATTTCCTTTTACCTGAATGTCATAAGGTGTGATATAGAATTGCCTGCTTCCTGTATATGGATTACAATTCTGTCCAAAAATATCCTTGAACAGAGACACGACCTAAATAGATAAAAAAAGAAGCAACCAAATCACATTCATACTGAATATCGAATGTTCAATTCCCCCACCCCCCCACCGCAATTTTCCTATGAACAGAAAGCTTTTATCCAAAACTTCTCTTTGTCAAAAGGGACTGTCTGTAATCCTGGTGCAGACATTTAAAATCGCCTGATTCAAGGTAATGTATCTGTCTCACCTTGTAACATCTGAGGTTGTTTATTGCCACAGACATCCTACAGCTCAGAGAGTAAAATTTGACTATGCTCATCTGAGACTAGCGTATGAAGTGTAACTGGCACAGGATTGTGAATAATTTTAAAGGCTGGTTTTTAAAGCTCTAAGGAATTGCATAATCTATAAATAATTCACTCAAGTGATACCTCGGATAAATTGCCAAACCTTGAGAAGAAGACAGATGAGACCTCGATCACCCTATCATCAGATGAAGTTCTGGAAACTCCATGATCCAAGTGAACATATGCTTGTATATACTCATAAAAACACATTTGCGTACATAAGCAATTTTCCCTTTCACTAGGAGTAGGCAGCTTGGAGACCTCCAAATGTTTTACTTCTTTATTCACGTTATATCCCACCAACCTACTAAAGTACTTTTAAAAAAAAAACAAAAACCAAAGCTGGAACGTAAAGACAATACTAATACTGGATAACAATTTTAAAAAAAGGAAAAAATGGTTAAGCTTTTGTAAACAGCGAGAGACCATGGGCTAGCACAGCAGTTTTAGCTGTACAAATACACTCATTACCATAGTTGCTATCCTACCACAGTGACAGCTAAGGATCAGGGGACATTCTAGACTGCTGGCCTATTCTTGTATGAGGAGTAGGTCAATCCAGCAAGACAGACCACTAAGAAACAGGCACTTTTCTTAGGCACTAAGCTACTTTATTAGAACAGCTATAGTAGCAGAACCTTGCAAGTCTGAATACACTTCCCTTGCTCCTTCTTTTATCTTCACATGAACTGGAGATGGGCGACTGCCTGAGTCATCTTTTAGTCTAGACCAGGAGTAAGCAACCTCGGCTCTTTTATGACTCATGGACTTCAACTCCCAGAATTCCTGAGCCAGCATGGCTGGCTCAGGAATTCCGGGAGTTGAAGTCCATGAGTCATAAAAGAGCCTACCCCTGGTCTAGACTCAAGTCTTGTTGGTCTGACTGTTGCCTTGGCAATGAATCTTCCCTGTTCTTCAAGGCCATATTCTGCACTCATTAGAGAGATTCCTAATTGGTATAATCTGCAAGAGGCTGAAGTCAGTCTCCAAGCCTAGTTTCCTTTTTACCAATACTGCTTCCATCTTATCTAGATTTAATTTCAACTCATTCTCCCCAGAGTAAATTTAGGCAATAATGAAACGATAACAATTATCCATTTGTATGGACTTGAATGGCAAAGGGCTCTAAAATTAATTGTCACCAACACATTGATGGCACTTAGCTCTAAAACTCTGGATGACTTTCCCCAAGAGATTTCATATAGGTATTCAACAACACCCCCCCTAAGACAGAACCATAAAAAACACCAAAGAGCAAAGACTTCCTTAGCAAGATTCACGTCATAATCTCAAGTCAATATTAGCCATTCTTCCTCAGAATCATGGGAATTGTTCCAATATACCCAGTGAGCACCAGCTTGAGAAACAGATTCTGTTTGGGGTTCTTTCTATTATATACCCAATGCATCAAAACATATACCTAAACTCAAACTTTGGGAAAAGAAGTTGTCTTAACAGAAATCATTTTGAATTATACAACTGAAGACAGTATTCAGATATATAAACATTAAATCAAAATCCTAAAATAAGCAAGTAAGTTCTCTCTGTTCTTTACCATTTCTCTGTCTGTTTTTGTTCTCATTCTTTCTCCGTAGATCAAAAACATGTGTTTGCCAGGGTCATAATTCCCAGGTGACTGATCTATAAGCATTAGTTGACACCATCGGAAAAGGTCACGCAAGTTAAATTCCCAAGGTGCACCTTTATGTCCCCACTTCTTCTCAGTTGTAATTTCTTGATCCATCTGAATAAAAGTACCAATGCAAAGGATTACAAATACCAATGTGATTCAGTTCTTAAAACGATATTAGAAGACCATATCCAGCATTACGTTTAACACATAAAGAATCTCAATTGGTAATCTTATTATTCATTCCTCTCCACTGAGCCATGGTGGTGCAACAGTTAAAATACAATATTGCAGGCTAACTCTGCCCACAGCCAGAAATTCGATCCTGATGGGGCTCACTTCCATCCTTCCAAGGTCGTAAAATGAGGACCCAGATTGTTGCGGGCAATATGCTGACATTTGCAAACCTCTCAAACAGTGCTGTAAAGCACTACAAAGCAGTATATAAGTCTAAGTGCTATTGCTATTTATCTTATCACAATTTGAGGCACTATATTTACCTTGTTGTTGAATTCAACCATCTTTGCAATAATCTCCTTGTCGATGGCTGGAAAAAGAGTATTCCCAATGTATTCCATGTCTGATGCAGAAAGTGGGTCTATATAAACCTGTGCCATTTTTAAGGGGGAAAAAGTATTATTATATTATATACAGAAGACACATGCATTCTGAAGATATAATCATCTTGGCAATGCTGAACTTAAAAATTTCCATCAGTATATTTAAATAAAAACACCCTACTGCAAAACAAAGCAACGTAGTCATTCCATACGTTGCAGGAATATCGGAAAAGCTCAGGAGGATCTTCAGCCAACACAACATACATGCACACTTCAAACCCAAGAACACACTTGATCGAAGTGTATAAAATCATGCATGGGATAGAAAAGATGGATAGAGAAAAATTCTTTTCTCTATCACACAATACTAGACAACGGGGCACTCCCTAAAGCTCGTAGGTAAGAAAGTGAGGACAAATAAAGGGAAATGTTTCTTCACCCAGAGGGTCGTTGGTTTATGGACAGCTGTCAGTCTTGATAGCTTCAAGGCAGGGTTAGACAGATTCATGGATGCCAAGTGTATCGGTGGTTATTAAAACGGATGTCCATGTGCTGCCTCTATGTTGGTTGAGGCAGGCAGGATTCCCTTGAGTACCATTTGTTGGGGGTCAAGGGAAAGGGAGGGTTTTGCCTTCTCTTTCTACTCAAGATCCCCATGTACAATTGGTGGGCCACTGTGTGACACAGAATGCTGGACTCGATGGGCTTTGGCCTGATTCAGCATGGCTCTTCTTATATACTAAGGCAGAAGCTTGTCCACCCAGGGATAAAACACCCAGACACAAACTGAGCAACGTGGTATACACAGTACAATGCAATGAGCCATGTGCAGATCTGTACATTGGGGAAACAAAACAACCACTTCATAAGTGCATGGTACAACATAGGAGAAGAAACCCATCAAGACAAGATTCAACAGTCATCTGCATTTAAAAGATAAAGGCCACTCTTTCGAAGACAGCAAACCGCTGGTTTGAAAGAGGGGTCAAAGACGCTATCAAAAACTGAACAGTCCTCTTTCAACAGAGGGGGAGGGATACGACAACAACTATCTCCAGTCTACAACACACTCCTTTCAGCAGTTCCAAGAAGGCTCCACACTCATTTGCACCATTCAGGTGACCTTGAGGACAACAGATAAACCTCCAAGTGGCCTCAACGACTCTGTAAATGAATGCAAATGACCAGCTGCCTCCAAGGAGTATAAATCCTTCCATTCCCCACCATTTCAAGTCAGAGCTGAAGAAGCTTCTTGGATGAGAAGCGAAAGGTCTTCAAAGAAAAAGAAGAAAGTCTAGTTGCCTCTTGAAAAAACACCTTTGGGACAACTATGACCTGGATGACTGAGAACCTCTACAGACACTTTACTACAAAGGGATTGAATCAGCAAAAAATTAGCCTTCACGTTTCTCTAGAATGGCATAATTAACATTCATTTTAAAAGAAATGTGAAAACGAAAGCGACAATGGAAGAAATTTTGAACTTGCCTGTGTAAATCTGTTCAAAAATGACTTAGGTAACCCTTTCCTGCCACCTCCTTGCCTGTAAGGATTCTGGCATCCAAAGATCTTTGTCATCTTGTGCTGAACATAAAAACTCATCCCCAACTCAGGTACATAGATCTCTGCCCGGTGGTCAAAACAGGCATTCAGGCCTTCTAGGACGGACTGAGAAGCCAAGTTTAGCTGTTGAAGACATATAAACATTTTAAAAAAGGTTACATTCCCCTTCTTTTTCATAACAGAAATGTTCATACAATATGAATTTACCTTGGGCCAGTTACTCTCTCTCAGTGCAACCCACCTCACAGGACTGTTGTGTGGAGAAAACAGGAAGAGGAAGGAGTATTGTATATGTCTGCCATCTTGAGTTCCTTATAAAATAATAAAATTTCGCTTGAATCTCTCTAATTCAAAGACAATCATATGGTGTGGATGCAGCTGGAAGCAGCAGTAGCACCACGGCTGTATAGCTAACTGGCTGCCTGTAGGTTTCCAGGTGCCATGAAAAATGCTGGTTGTGACTTTTAAAGCCCTACATGGCATGGAATGAGATTACTTGCAGGATCGCTCATCCCCAATGGTTTTGCCTGTCCTATTACATCAGGTGTGTGTATGTTATATGTGTGTAGGGAGTAATATTCCAGATTCTTTCAATGTAGCTGAGGGGTGGGGGTGATCTCCAAACCTCCAATGTTGGAGAGCCTAAATAAGATTCAGGGAAAGATCATCACTCTAAAAGATCGATCGATCGATGAGAGAGAGAGAGAGAGAGAGAGAGAGAGAGAGAGATAGTTAGAGAGAGAGATAGAAATAGAGATAGACAGATATATATATATATATATAGAGAGAGAGAGAGAGAAAGAGATAGATACAAGATAGAGAGAGAGAGAGAGAGATGGAGAGAGATAGAGATAGGTAGATAGATAGGTATATAGAGAGACAGATGTAGATAGATAGATAGGGAAATAGAGAGATAGAGATATAGGAAGATAGACAGATAGAGATAGATAGATAGATAGATAGATAGATAGATAGAGAGAAATAAAGAGATAGATATAGAAAGATATAGATAGATAGATAGATAAATAGATAGATAGAGATAGACAGATAGAGATAGAGCTAGATAGATTGATAGAGATAGATATAGACAGAGAGATAGATAGAGAGACAGTTAGAGAGAGAGAAAAATAGGTAGAAATAGATAAATAGATAGATAGATATAGTGATAGAGATGGATAGAGAGATAGATAGATAGATAGAGATATAGATATATAGAAAGATAGATAGATACATAAATATATATATATATATAGAGAAAGATACAGATATAGATAGATATAGAGATGGAAAGAGAGAGATAAGAGATAAATAGATAGATAGATAGAGAGAGAGAGAGAAAGAGAGAGAGACAGACAGACAGAGAGGGAGATAGAGAGAGGGGGAGATAAAGAGAGAGAGAGATAGAAATAGATAGAGAGATAAAGAGAGATAGAAAAATAGAGATAGAGAGATAGAGATAGAAGAGATAGATAGAGGGATATAGTTAGAGATAGATAGAGAAATAGATAGATAGATAGATAGATAGATAGATAGATAGATAGATAGACAGACAGACACAGAGAGAGAGGTAGGGAGAAAGAGAGAGAGAGAAAGATTAGATAGAGATAGATTAGATATATATATATATATAGAGAGAGAGAGATAGGTAGAGAGAGATAGAGAGAGATAGGTAGATAGACAGAGATATATAGATAGATATAGATAGGAAGATAGATAGATAGATAGAGAGATATATAGATAGATAGATAGATAGATAGATAGATAGATAGATAGATAGATAGATAGATATAGAGAAAGAGAAAGAGAGACAAAGAGAGGGGGGGAGATAAATAGATAGAGAGGGGGAGGGAGGGAGAGAGATAGAAATATAGAGATAGAGATAGATAGATACATAGATAGAGAGAGAAAGATAGAGGGAGAGATACATAAATTAGAGAGATGATATAAAAATAGAAGAAAGATAATATAGATATAGATAGTGATAGAAGAGAGAGAGATAGAAGAGAGATAGATAGATAGATAGATAGATAGACAGATAGATAGAGAGAGAGAGAGAGAGAAAGAGATATACAGAGATAGAGAGAGAGAGAGAGATAGAAAGACAGATAGAGGTAGATAGAGAGAGAGAGATAGGGAGAGACACACACACACAGAAAGATTAGATAGAGATAGATTAGAGAGAGAGAGAGAGATGGGTAGATAGAGATAGAGAGATAGATAGATACATAGAAAGAGATAGAGATAGAGAGTTAGAAGATAGAGAGAAAGAGGGAGATACAGAGACAGAGACAGAGATAGAGAGAGATAGAAATAGATAGACAGATAGATGTAGAGAGAGAGAGAGAGAGATAGGGAGACAGAGAAAGATTAGATAGATTAGAGATATATATATATAGATAGATAGAGAGATAGAAATAGAGAGAGAGATAGACAGAGATAGATACATAGAGAAAGATAGAGATAAAGAGATGCATAAATTAGAGATAGATATAGAGAGATAGATAGAAAGAAGAGAGATAGATATAGTGATAGGAGAGAGAGAGTAGATAGATAGATAAATAGACAGATAGATAGATAGAGGGGGGTGAGATACAGAGAGAGAGATAGAAATAGATAGAGAGACAGATAGATGTAGATAGATAGACAGAGAGAGATAGGGAGAGAGAGAAAGATTAGATAGAGAGAGAGATAGGTAGATAGATAGATATAGAGAGATAGATACAGATAGGGTAGATAGAGATAGAGAGAGAGATGGGTAGATAGAGATAGATAGATAGAGATAGATAGAGAGAGAGGTAGACAGAGATAGAGATATAGAGATATAGATAGATAGATAGACAGATAGATAGAGATAGACAGATAGAGGGAGATAGAGAGATAGAAAGATCGAGACATAGATAGATAGAGATAAAGATAGAGATAGAAATATATACAGAGATGGATAGAGAGATAGAC
Source organism: Bothrops alternatus (assembly GCA_034064705.1). Taxonomy (NCBI): domain Eukaryota; kingdom Metazoa; phylum Chordata; class Lepidosauria; order Squamata; family Viperidae; genus Bothrops; species Bothrops alternatus. The sequence continues at coordinate 9,400,381 of JARGCV010000033.1, forward strand.
ATAGAAAGATAGATAGAGAGATAGATAAAGATAGGAGAGAGAAATAGATAGAGCGAAACAGATATAGATAGAGAGAGATAGGAAGAAAGAGATAGAGAAAGATTAGTTAGATTAGATAGAGAGAGATAGAAAGATAGAGATAAAAATAGAGATAGATAAAGATAGAAGAGAGATAGGGATAGAAATAGAGAGATAAAGACATAGATAGAAAAATTGAGAGATAGACAATAGATAGAGAGAGAGAGGGAGATACATTGATAGAGAGAAAGATAGAAATAGAGAAATATATAAATTAGATAGAGATAGATAAATAGATAGATAGAAAGATAGATAGAAAGATAGAGATAGTTAAAGAGATAGAGATAGAGAGATATCGAGAGATAGGGAGATAGACAGATAGAGATATATATAGAGATAGATAGAGATAGAAAGATAAAGATAGAGACAGAGAGGGAGAGATAGAGATAGATAGATATAGAAATATAATAGAGAGAGATGGATAGAAAAAAAGATAGAAAGATAGAGAGAGAGATAAATAGAGATAGAGAAAGAGAGAGGGAGAGAGGTGCAGAGATAGAGATAGATAGAGATAAAAGATAGAGAGAGATAGACAGATAGATACATTGATAGAAAGATAGAAAGAGAGACAGATATAAATTAGATAAAGAGATAGAGAGATAGTTAAAGTGATAGCGTGCGCGCGAGATAGAAATAGATAGACAGATAGATAAGAGATAGATAGATAGATAGACAGAGACAGACAGACAGATAGGGAGGTAGAAAGATAGACAGATAGATTAGATAGAGAGATAGGTAGATAGAGAGATAGAGATAGGTAGAGAGAGAGAGAGGTAGATATAGATATAGAGAGATAAATAGAGAGATAAATAGAGAGAGGTAGACAGAGATAGATAGATAGAGATATATAGATAGAGATAGAGATAGAGATAGAAATATTTATATAGAGATGGATAGAGAGAAAGAGAAAGATAGATATATGTAGAGAGAAAGAGATAGAGATAGACAGAGAGATAGATACATAGAAAGAGAGATATATAAATTAGATAGATAGTTAAAGAGATAGAGAGATACATACATAGAAAGATAGAGATATAGAGATTAGACTGAGATAGTGAGAGATAAAGATAAAGAGATACATAGAGATAGATGAGACAGAGAGAGAGATAAATAGAGAGAGATGAGAGATAGATAAATAGAGATAAAGATAGAGAGGGAGATAGAGAGAAAGATAGAGAAACAGATAGAGAGAGATGGAGAGCGAGAGAGATAAAGAGATAGATATAGAGAGATATAGAGAGAGATAGAAAGATAGAGATAGATAGATTGATTGATTGGTAGAGATAGACATAAAGATAGAGATAGAAAGGGAGAGAAATAGATATAGAGAGGGAGATAGAGAGAGAGATAGAGATAGAGGAGAGATATAGATTGATGGAGATAGATAGATAGATAGATAGATAGATAGATAGATAGATAGATAGATAGAAGATAGAGAGACACAGGGAGATGGATAGATAGATATAGATAAAGAGAGAGAGAGAGAGAGACAGAGATAGATTAGAGAGAGATAGATACATAGATAGAGAGATATATAAACAGAGAGAGATAGATAGATATAGAGAGGGAGATAGAGATAGATAGAAAGATAGAGAGATAGAGATAGATAGAGAGATAGAGAGAGGGAGAGAGAGATAGGTAGATAGAGATAGAGAGACATTGATATAGAGATAGATCGATAGAGAGATATAGAGAGATAAATAGATAGATGGACAGAGAGAGCTAGATAGAGATAGAGCGAGAGAGCGAGAGATGGAAGAGAGAGAGATAGATAGATAGAGATATTTATTTATTTTTATTTTACGATTTTTATACCGCCCCCCTCCCGAAGGACTCAGGGCGGTGTACAGCCCAATTAAAAACATTAACATACAAAAGGTAAAATTATTAAAAATAAATTAAATAATTTGGCCCAATCATTTAAAAACCCAATTACCTAAAAATAATTTAGTCCGATCATTTAAAACCAATGCTTAATGTTAAAACTCAATCCCCTAAAAACAATTATGGCCTTGTTGGAACCGGAGCTACTATCCCAGGCCGGCTTGTCGAAATAAATATGTCTTTAATTCTCGACGGAAGGAACGTAATTCCGTCAATGTACGGAGTTCGGGGGGGAGCTCGTTCCAAAGCCTTCTCTCCCACAGAGAAGGCCCTCCCCCTGGGGGTCGCCAGCCAACATTGTCTGGCCGACGGCACCCTGAGGAGACCCACTCTGTGGGAGCGTACCGGACGGCGGGAGGTATTTGCTGGCAGAAGGCGGTCCTGTAAATATCCAGGTCCGATGCCATGGAGCGTTTTAAAGATGGTCACCAACACCTTGAAACGCACCCGGAAGGCCAACGGCAACCAGTGCAGCTCGCGCAGGAGCGATGTTACATGGGCGCGCCATGGCGCTCCGGTCACTACCCGCGCGGCCGCATTCTGGGCCAGCTGAAGCCTCCGGATGCACCTCAAGGGGAGCCCCATGTAGAGAGCATTACAATAGTCCAGCCTGGAAGTGACGAAGGCATGAGTAACTGTGCATAGCGAGTCCCGGTCTAGGAAGGGACGCAACTGGCGAACCAGGCGAACCTGATAGAACATCCTCCCGGCCACGGCCACCAGATGGTCCTCTAAAGACAGCCGTGAGTCCAGGAGGACTCCCAAATTGCGAACCCTTTCCGAGGGGGCCACTGTTTCGCCCCCAACAGACAACAAAGGAGTCAATTGACTAAACCGGGACGACGGTAGCCACAGCCACTCGGTCTTGGAAGGGTTGAGCTTGAGTCCGTTCTTCCCCATCCAGACCCGCACGGCCTCCAGGCATTGGGTCAGCACGGCAAGAGCATCGTTGGGGTGGTTCAGCGTGGAAACGTACAGCTGAGTATCATCAGCGTACAGATGGTACTCCACACCAAAGCCATGGATGATCTCACCCAGCGGTTTTACATAAATGTTGAACAGTAGGGGCGAGAGGACCGACCCCTGAGGTACCCCACATACAAGGGGTCTCGTGGTCGACCTCTGACCCCGTCAACACAGACTGCATCCGGCCGGAGAGGAAGGAGGCGAACCACCGATATAGAGAAAGAGAGAGAGATTAGAGATAATTAAAGAGATAGATACATAGAGATAGATATAAATAGAGAGATAGATAAATAGATAGACAGAGATAGAGATACATATATATAGAGATTAGATAGAGAGATAGAGATAAAGAGATAGAGAGATAGAGAGATAGATAGATATAGAGAGAGATTAGAGAGATAAAGAGATAGATATAGAGGTAGAGAGATAGATAAATAGACATAGAGAGAGATTAGATAGAGAGATAAAGAGATAGAGATAGATAGTAAGAGATAGATGGAGATAGATACATAGAGATTGATAGAGATTAGATAGAGAGATAAAGATATAGAGATAGATATAGATAAAGAGATAGAAAGATAGACATTTATTTATTTATTTATTTATTTTTCCGATTTCTATACCGCCCCTCTCCCGAAGGACTCGGGGCGGTGTACAGCCCAAAATTAAAAACATCAATATAAAAAAAAGTAAAATGATTAAGAATAGATTAAACAATTTGGCCCAGAATCATTTAAAACCCAATACATTATATCTTAAAAAGCTCAAACCCCTAAAACAATTATAACCTTGTTAGTACCGGAGCTCCTATCCCAGGCCGGCCTGTCGAAAAAGATATGTTTTCAATTCTCGACGGAAGGAACGTAGATCCGTCATCGTACGGAGTTCGGGGGGGAGCTCGTTCCAAAGCGTTGTAGATAGAAAGATAGATACAGATAGATAGAGACAGATATATAGAGATTAGAGAGATAGATACATATAGAGAGATATAAATAGAGAGATAGAGAAAGAAACAGATAGAGAAATAGATAGACATAGAGAGATAAGATACATATATAGATAGAGATAGAGATGAGAGAGAGAGACAGAGATGAGAGAGAGAGAGAGAGAGAGAGAGAGAGAGAGAGAGAGAGAGAGAGAGAGAGAGAGAGAGAGAGAGAGAGAGAGAGAGAGAGAGAAAAGCTGAACTCACTTCATCTAATACAATCCAGTGTCCTGCTTTCAGTGCTGCAAGCAATGGTCCATCACGCCAGGCAAATTCCCCACCTTTGCCTCCTTCCACAGGCAGGTCTGTGCCAAATAAATCTGTTATATCCTAATAAGAAGAGAGATGGCAAACTTTACAAACACAAAATGGTGAGAATTAAAAAAAAAATCCATCCAGGCATGCAACGTTTTGAGACAAACAAAAAATAACCAACAATACTCTACTGGAGGGGGAAAAAATCAAGGTATTTGTTTTCAATCAGTGAATACCAAACACATATCAACACACCAGTATTCCAGGCTAGCTGACTTTGTTTGCATTGTTGTGCTAAGACAGTTGGAACCTCTGAGGTATATGGAGTCTCCCAAAGTGTTGGTTGCAATGTCCAGAAATTTCAAAACGTTGTTACCAGCTTGTAATTTTTAAGACTGTGATAATTAAAAGTTAAGAGAGTAATTGGGCTTATCAAATTAATCTTTTAAAACTCAAGTAGTTTTTTTAATTTTTATTCCACCTTTATTACTTTTTAAGTAACTCAAAGCGGAGAACCTATTTAATATCCCTTCCTCCTCCTATGTTGCCTACAACTCTGGGTTAAAAGAGATAGTGATTGGCCCAAAGTCATCCAACTGGCTTTCGTGCCTAAGGCAAAATTAGAACTCCAGTCTTTTGGTTTCTAGTCCAGCACCTTAGCCACTAGATCAAATGAAATTTTAGTTATGTCCTGATTTCACCCTCTACTTTAGGAATGTGATCCTTAGCAGGCCACTCAAATGCTAAAGACAGTCTTGATACGAAAAAAAGTTGGATAACTTTGCTGTGTATCTGCATTGCCTACATCCTTCTGGTAAAGAATATAAGCAGCACTGACATCCTGTATGGCCATAATGGTGCGTAAGGATATCTATAGCATACAATACTTCAGATATTTGGTTTCCCACTGAAAGCTCCTGTCTCTCTTTATAGTAAATATTATTTATTTTTTCTTTTTTGTGGCATGGCAGGATATTTAGGCTAGGATATGAAAAAAACAAAAGAAAACACCATGGTCTCAGTGAGATTAATAATTGTGTCATTGTGAGAATATGGAATATTTCCAATAATTGCCTCTGAAAAGCTGAGCAGAGCACAGAGTCTATGAAAAAAACCCAGAAAACTCTAGGAAAATTGGTAAGATTAGAGGTTTTCTCCTGGGAGTCAAAAGATCATTAATTTACTTAATGTACTTCTAAACTTCCTTCTCCAGTGAGTAGCATTTCAAGACTTAAAAGGAGTATTGAACTCTTGACATTTGTAAAACAGTTTTTTGCATGGTCAGAAATTCCAAGCTACACCACAGCCATCTACCTACTGTTTGTTCAGAGAGATTGATTCGAATTAGGCAATTTCCTGAAGCCTTGGCCAGGGCTGACACTAAGCTGGTCTTCCCGACCCCTGGAGACCCTTCCAAGAGAATAGGTTTGCTTAGCTGCAAGGCTCGTAACAACCGCTGTGCATTCACTGAAGTGGTCCCTGCGTTTAGAGCATAGTCTAACAAATTGTTCTTCTGGTAGAGTGAGCCTGTGATAAAAACAAAGATTACAGATTAAAATAATGTCAAAGCAGTATATGGAAAACTCCTGTTCAATATTTCAAATAATCGATCATGTCCTTCTCTAGGATATTCTATTTCATTTCTATCCATTCTGATTTTTATTCCATTTGACCTATTAGCTGTATCCACTGAGAAAGCTCAGTTCTCAGTGGGCCAGTTTTGGAGTTTCCCAAGACTATTTTCTCTCTTTAAGATTCCCTTATATGTGCCTAGTAGTCATTAACTACCTAAGCAACAGAAGACCTTTGCATTACAGATGGGAGAATCAAATGTTTGAACATTCTCTCATGAATTCACCCATAACTGTATGCATATTGAAAATCAGCATACCAAGACAGGCTAAAAGCATTTTTTCTTGAGGTTGTATCTTCTAATTTGCAGAGATGGCATATTTTTACCATAGGGAATTGTGCAAGTGTTCGTTCATTTGTTTGTTCATTCATTCGATTCTTATCCTGCCTTAATAGGTAATTCAGGGTGGTGAATATATATAATATTCCTTCCTCCCCTATTTTTCCCACAATAACAACAACCTATACCACTGAGAGGACCATTCCACAATATTTTTCTCTATATCTAAACAAGAGCTTGTCATTTCATACAGTCTGCTGTCAACTCGGTAAATTTGTAAAAAAAAACAAAAACAGATTCTTGCCTCTTGATATATAAAATGGATGGATCCCTACGTAGTTCTCCATCCAAGCCATTTCCCTTTCTCTTTCCAGATTATACATTCTCAGTTCATTCTTCTGATCATCGCTGAGTCGCACAATTTTGGAAATTTTTCTACACAAATAATCCAGACATTTTTCACGTGCCAGAGTGGTTGAGCCAGAAGAACAGGACATCGTGCCTAGCGGGTTTTTTTTTTTTTAAAAAAATCAAAATAATGGAAATAACGAAAGAGTTTATACAATATTTTAAACTGACCATTATTGGAAAAATAGGAGGTTTTTTAAAACAGATCCTATACCTATACCTAAAATAAATTAATAGCAAACTTGTAAAAACCAAAACACTCAGCAATTTAAAATTAAATGTATCATTCATAGGGCAAGTCTTACGAACAAGGAAACGTGTGGACAAATATGTCCCCACTCAGGCAAAAGCATTTCAATGTAGAAGCTCGCCTAATCTCCAAAGGAAGTTTGTTCCACAAAGTGGGCAGGCCATACTAATGATGCCCACCTCTACTCTATGGTGGAGTATTAATAACCTATGGCCATGATGGCAAACCTGTGGCATGCGGGCCGTTGCCCCAATCCTAGGCCTTCAGCTGAGTTTTATAAAACCTTTTCGCTTTAGGCCTCCGCTGCCGTGTGCAAAAAAAAAAAAAAGGTTCAATTAATCAATCAATTTCAACTTCTCACAGGGGAAAAAAAATCTCGCAAAGTTGGAATTGATTGATTGAACCTTTTAGTCCCATCCAGTCTACTGTTACCACCGCGCCACACCCACCCAATGGGCCACAGCCACCCAATGGGCCACGCCCACCCGGTACCCAACGATACATAAGTGGGTTTTGGGTTGCAGTTTGAGCACTCAGTCTGTAAAAGGGTTTGCCATCACTGACCTATGGCATTTCAGTTTAGATTGTCCAGATGGCATGTCCTCTGAAGGATTTTTCCCCAGCACCCTTCCAAACACCTCATTGATCTACTCATGACTGCGTGCTACAGATCCACCATCCACCCAATTCCTTCCCTTGTATTCTGCACCTGGATCAGGGGTAGGCAACCTTCGCTCTTTTATGACTCGTGGACTTCAACTCCCAGAATTCCTGATCTAGCATGGCTGGTTCAGGAATTCTGGGAGTTGAAGTCCACGAGTCATAAAAGAGCCAAGGTTGCCTACCCCTGACCTAGACACATTAAGCCACCACACTTGCATAAAACAACGATTCTGACTATCCAGTATTCACACATCCAAAAATATATCCCATGCGTAATAAAGTGTTCCACTGAGGCTGGCTGTCTCCACTGCTAAATCATTCTCCCATGAAGAAAATCCTGAAGATTTACCTGAGCCAATGCCATCAATATATACGAGACATGCAGCATGGACAAAAGTCAGCACTGGAGAAACGCGAAAGAACTGGTGTTCCTCTGAACCACCAGGCAGTCTATCTTGTGCCATAACATTCATGAAATTGACCCATGACAGAACATTCCGGATGCTGAGAATACAATTAGGCCCAAATTCTTGATTACTCAGCCAATTTACGAAATCCATCATGAGCTTTGCTATATCCATTCCTATGGCAACCAGGAGGGGAAGAAGAAAATACAAGAATGAAATCAATATACACAGAGAACAGGGTATTTTTTGTGACTATACTTTTAAAAAACACAAATCAATAACCAGAAAACTTTTCTAGGGAAATGAATATGGAAGGATCAAGATAAAAGGCTGAAAAGTTTAAAAACCTATAAAATACTTTCAAAATATGTCTTAGCAAAAATGCAAGGGACTGCTTGTTGAAAAGGTTGGGGATAATCCATTTTTCAGTGAGATTTACCTTCATTTTTTGCAGATAGACAGAGTCCTGGATAAAGATTGTGCTTGACGATCTGTATTAAATCCTCACGGCTATTACTTTGCGGACACCATATTTCGGTAAACCTATTACGCAGGGCAGGCGATAGCTGTAGGCAAGAAAACGAAGCTGAGGTTACTGTCAGCATATTACAGCTGTAGTTTGTTAGCTTATTTTATGGATTTTTTTTTAAAAAAGAGAAGGATTAACTGCAGGGATTAATATATTTAACTGTTGGTTCTGTCAACCATATCAGCATTACACATGCAATAAAGCATAACTAATTCTTTCAACTGTTAACGTCACAGGTGTAATTAGCATGACGGGATTCATAACATAAAACTAAACTGGTCTCCATTACCTCTTTCTTCCCAAAGTCACCCCCAGGATTCATTGTAGCTAAAATGCGAAATTTCTTTCCTGCAGTCAGCAGCTCTATTTCGCTGTCCTCACTAGCCTTCTCTGCTAACACCAGTGTCTTTTCAGTTTCCAGGATGCTAGAAGAAAAACCCCAGAGACATGGCTGTATTACTGTATTGTACCATACACAGTGGAGAAATTTGTGGTACCTTAAAATTAACCTGCTAAATATGATAAATCCTATACTCCTTGCTAATAAAAAAACAACAACCCCAAAACTAAACAGAAGCTTGACAATTCCAGTAAATAAGCAAGATCTGATAATCCTGACAATCAGAAGCTGCTGGAATGTGACAGTACAGTATTTAATCTGCATTAGTGATAAACAGATCAAGAAAAGCAAGACTGAAATGTCCCGTTTTCAGGCGCATACCTATTAAGTCTTTCTAGAACAGAATCGTCTGCTAATGAAATCTCATCCATGAGAAAAAAGCCATCCTCTTTCATTGCTAGAACAAGGGCTCCATCATGCCATTCAAATAGCCTCGAGCTGTCAACTTCATCCTATTAGGAAAAAGAAAGAGAAGAGATTCAGCACAAACATTGGAGCGTTTAAAGTTCTTAGATGTACTCAGCATCTTATAGCCAACTGACCTTGTCCTTTGATCGCTGTCTAACTGGCCGCAGTCCTCCCAGGAAGTCTGATGTCTCCATGTGCAAGTGGCAATTCACAGAATACAACTTCTGATTTGCTAGAGCTGCAAAGATCTGACAAATAGTTGTTTTGCCACACCTGTAAAGTTGGAAAAGTCAATTGCATTAAGCTTATTGTCATCTTAGTGGTTGATATGATGGCTAGTAGCCATTACGGCAGAGGTTGAACGTCGAAGTGAATAGTGCCATGTCATAGGGAAGAGCAGGGCAAAAGGCCCATTAGGTTTTGAGCTGCAGGTTCTTCTTTTTTTTTTTTTCTACTATCCTTAAATCAGCGGTTCTAAACCTTTTCCAGGGCTCGACCCCGGCCCACATCGCGCATGCATGGCGCGACGGGCGCATCGCGCATGCACGGCGCGATGGCCCGCATCGCAAAGGGGGAAAAAAATGGCGGACCAAAAAAAAAATGGCCGATCCCAAAAAAAAAAGGTGGGCCCGCATCGCAAAGGGGAAAAAAATGGCGGACCAAAAAAGAAATGGCCGACCAAAAAAAAATCGTGGGCCCGCATCGCACATGCGCGGTGGCCTGAATCGCAAAGGGAGGGGGAAAAATGGCGGACCAAAAAAAATGGCCGACCCAAAAAAAAATAAAATAAAAAAAATGGCGGACTGCAGTGTTTGGCGACCCCCGTGAAATGGTCGTTCAACCCCAAATGGGGTCACGACCCACAGGTTGAGAACCGCTGCCTTAAATCTTATTTTACAAGCTTTTCTAATGTTTCATGTTCTTCCATCTTCAAAACACAAAAAGGCCACACTGTCATTTTTTTGACATTTGTGGTTGAAGTGCTTTAAAAGCCAATTAAAGTAAAAAATAAAATAAACCAAGAGCCACTGACAACAAGGGAGCCTTAAATTTCCCACATGTGGCCTTATGCTCTGTGGCTCAGTTCAAAACGGAGATTAACCAAGAAGAGATTAGTTTACCCTGTATCTCCAACCAGTAGTATGGGTTCACCGAACTCCAAAGCTCGGCCTGCCAAGACTGCAAGTCTCCTCATTCCTTGAGTCCATACAATGTGGCTGAATTCCTCATCCATTCTAGGCAGCCCAGCAGGTGACTTAGCTGATGCAAAGGAGATTTAAAGAGATAAGCAGAGGCAAAAAGCAAGAAGCGAGAAGTGAAGGAACATTGGCTAAGCATTAAATTATTTTAATAAATTCTGAATCTGAAAATAAAATACAGATAGTCCTCGACTTACAACAATTGGTTTAGTGACCATTTGAAGTTACAACGGCACTGAAAAGTGACTTGTGACCATTTTTCACATTTAGGACCAGTTCAGCATCCCCAGAGTCAAGTGATTTACATTCAGATGCTTGCTAACTGGTTCATATTTATGATGGCTGCAGTGTCCTAGGGTCATGTGATCAGATTTTGTGACCTTCTGACAAGCAAAGTCAAAGGGGGAAGCCAGATTCACTTAACAACGGTGTCACTAATTTAACAACTGCAGTGGTTCATTAAACAAATGTACTACCTGTATTAATTCCCACTTAGTTATATTAAAATGTGCCCTGTAGTTACAACGGTAATTAAAATGTGTAGCCCCAGTTATTTCAAAGTTGAATTTCCCTTATGACAAGATCACTGCTTTTCTTTTCAGTCACCAATTATTAAATGCACCAAAAGAAGGGCAAAATTGCTATCTGAAACATTAGCCTATAGAAATTGCCTGGTGCTTTTCTCATAGCTTTGATTGTTTTTGGCTTCCAAAAATATATATACTACTATATGTTCTAATATTCTAATATGTTCCGATACATAATATTATTGGTTTGGCTTGTAAATTATTGAATAATCAAAAATCAATTCTGCAAACTGACCTAGCTGTTTTTTCACACTTTCTTCTGAGAAGAGATATCGGGGATCCAATTTTCTTTTAAAATATTTTTCAATGACTGCTTGAATGATATCCACTTCTTCTTGCTTTCTGACTCTTCCAGCTAAAAGCATAAATCCTAAGAATAAAGAAACAAGGATAATGATTACTTAAAAAAAAAGAGGCTGTTTGTAGTAGTGGTTAAGGTGCTGGCCCCAGAAATCAGAAGACTTGAGTTCTAGTCCCACCTTGGCCATGAAAGCCAGTTGGGTGATTTTGGGCCAGCCACTCTTTCTCAACCCAACCCATCTCACAGGGTTGTTATTGTGGGAAAAACAGGAGGAGGAAAGAGTATTATGTATTTTCACTGCCCTAAGTTATTTATAAAATAACAAAAATGGGATAAACATGTTAATAAACAAACAAATAAATAGAAGTGGCATTTGATATTTGGGTTACCAGATGACAGACAAGACAGATGGTGTAAACTGAAAGAAGGAGGGAAGTCTCACCATCATTTGCTAAATGCTGAAGCCAGTCATAGTCCTTCACGGTCTGCTCTGCTAATCGGTACCTTTCTGCCCAGCGAAACAGGTCACGGAGAGTAATGAAGCCATGCTTGCCTGCAAACACCGATGAACCTCTGCGATAAGACTAAAGGAAGCAGCAAAGCAAGAGCTCACTATCCAATATTATATTATGTGCCCACAATGATTTCTTCAGATGTCTTGAAGTATATTATCCTTCCCACCACATTCCCCAGATTGGTCTAATGGCAATCTTAGCAGCTATTCACTGGAATTTTCATTACAGACAAGAAACTCACAAGTAAGATGCCTGTATGAGATCAGTGAGAAACAGATGCTCAAATGGGATTTTGGACTCTCTGATAAAGGTTCTTTTTAATGTGATGTCCTAGAGCAGGGGTCCCCAATCCCCAGCATGCCAGCAACTGGGCCACACAAACAAGAGAAGCTCCATCCATGGGATGCAGGCGGCATACAAAACCATGCCCCCTCCAGTCCACGGAAAAACCTTTCTCCATGGAAGTGGTCCCTGGTGCCCAAAAGGTTGAGGGCCACTGTCCCAGAGGCTCACATGAGGGAAATACTCTATCTCCCACTGCTCAGGAAAGGTAGAGATCATGTGATCTAGATAATAGTGCAATCAGTTGTTCCCTTTGGTTTCATTCAGTGGCTGAGCCCAAAATCAAATCTAAACGGAGATATCACTGAACAGCGAAAAAGACAAGAAAATAAATCCCCCTCAAACTGGGCCTAGCCACAAATGTGAAGGGGGGAGGGGTAGTAAGAAGAGCACCTTTCCTCTACGTAACCAAATTAACCGATTTCCCACATTTGTATACAGTAGCTGTCCATCAGACAAGTTCATACTTGGAAAATATATCAGTGAAATTCAATTCAGCCTACTTTGTTTGCTTCCTCTTAAGAAAACAGCACAATAATTAGCAGTACCTGTAGTTCCAGCATGACTTTGATCAATTTGCTGCAGTAAGAAGGTGGAAGCTGGCATCTTTTGTGCAAAATGTTTTCCAATTCTGTACTGGGTAACTCATCAAAATGCAGCTCCACAAATCGATTTCTGAAGGCTCTAGATAAAACCTATAAAAAGATGTTAATTGAAACCGTACCTCTGGAACGCCTACCACTAAAATAAATAAATAAATAAATAGTTTATTCCTTACATCCATCAACATTTATTCAAAGAAGATCAACATTTTTTTTTCAAAGATTACAAATTCATTTTGAAATATCCATTCTGTGGAAGTTGACGCAATGCACATCTTATACACGTTTCTTTTACGTTATAGCAAAAGAACAATATAAATACACATTAAAGCATGTGCATTATTAGCAAACTGCTAATAAACACGGAAGGGAGATGTCCAGAAATACAAACCTATGTTACAAATTCTTATATAGATCTGGCCATTCTCTCCAGATTAAGATCATTCTCTTGTCCATCACGCTTAATGGGAAAAAAAAATCACTTTCAGTTTTTCTGTCTGTATTTTCCATACTGGTAGTGATTTCAGTGATTAATTAGAGCAGATGTGTCAAACTTGCGACGTCACGTGACATCGCGCAACGTATCGGAGCTTTTCCCCCATTGCCGGCAATGGGGTGGGCGTGGCTCCAGTATGATGACACCGGCCCACAGGCCGGCAGTTTGACACTCCTGAATTAGAGAAATGTATTTATGTGCAGTGTATCATCGTAAGGACAGAAGCATGAAAAAATAATGATCTTAGGACAGTCGACAAACCTTCCTGCCTCCATAGAGTCCCGGAGGATTCTGGGTTGCAAACAGCATGAATCGTGGATGAGCTCTGATTGTTTCTTGAGTCTCCGTAATGAACAGCTCTCTGTTGTCATCTAACAATCTGTTCAGTGCCTCTAAAACATCGGTAGGCGCCAAGTTCAGTTCATCTAAGATAATCCAGTATCCCTTTCGCATTGCATCAATGAGGACACCTTTAAAGCAATTACCAAACAGTACGTGTGCGTACTTTATTTACATTCTGCAGTGAGAAGTAGTGAAAACATCTTGGAAAAAAATCAAAGAATCAGAATGGGAAGGGACTTTTAGAAGACATCTACTTTGACACCCTACCCAGTGCGGTATCCACTAGAGCAGTGTTTCTTAACCTCAGCAACTTTATGATAGGTGAACGTCAACTCTCAGAATTCCCCATTCAGCATGCTGGCTGGGAAATTCTGGGCGTTGAAGTCCATCCATTTTAAAAGTTGCTTAGATTGAGAAACACTGCACTAGAGTACCCACTGGAACACTTCGCCTCCACACTACAAGTTGGTTCTTTCAGTACACTTTAAAGTTTGAAGGGGTTGTTTTTCTCCTTCCTGAAGAGTGAATGGATATAAGTGTTAAGGTAGGTTGAGTAGTTAATAATGCACATTGTTGTGTTTTGCAGTTTTTTTAATCTTATTACTATTGGAGACCTGTCAGCCACTCAGACTTGCCTTTAGCAGCATATAAACCTGATATTAATCAGTCAATCAATCCTATGACGGCTGACTATTCACCCTGTTTAAGCTCTCCAGTACAAGAGAACTCAACACTCTACTAGGGACAGTTTATAATTAAGCAATTCTTAATTATATAGTTTTAGTCTGAAACTATTTCCTTATAAATTTTAATCTCCTGATTCTGAGCCCTGCCTTCTAGGATCACAAAGAATAAGTCCGCTCCCCCTTGCACTTACTTTGAATATAAATCCAAATTATCAGTTACCCTGCATAAACAGAACAATCCACTTCAACAATGCATTAATATTAACTAAACCACTTCACAGCCTCATGAGAGCAATTTTAACTGAACTCAAATGGTTTTCTAGTAATGACAAAAAAGAAAAGAAAAAAAACACTAACCCGTGGAACCTAAAGGAAGCATCCCCTGAATTTATAGTGGCTTATTTTTAAGTAGAAATGCAAGAACTCTTATTCTCTTTGAACTCACTTGTCATTTTATTGCCTCTCTGGATTCTAACTTCTACTGCACGCACTTGAAGATTCAATTCAAAGGGGGTAATTTTACTGAATCACTTTTGAACTGAATATTTGAAATGTGTATCTGCAAAATCCTTCGGTATTTCATGTTCTCATTTTCCTCCTTAGCTCATGCTTCCTTCCAATCTAATAGTCAATTTGCAAGCCTACCTGCCAGCAGAATGTTATTTATTTTCAGGAACAGGCCACTTCTCATAGAACAGAACAGTTCTCACTAAACATGAGCTACCATCCATGCTCTAAAAGTAATGCTAAAGCAAAAACAACTTCCATAATCCTGTAGAGTACAATAGTGGTACAAGTAATAATAGGGGGCTACCTTTGAAAAACGTTCAGAGACTTCAGGTAATGCAGAATGCAGCCGTGCGAGCAGTATTGGGCCTGCCTAGAAATGCCCACATTTCGGCATCACTCCGCGAGCTGCATTGGCTGCCAATTGGTCTCCGAACGCAATTCAAAGTGTTGGTTATGACCTACAAAGCCCTACATGGCATTGGACCAGGTTACTTACGGGACCGTCTGCTGCCCCATGAAACCCAACGACCGGTTAGGGCCCACAGAGTCGGCCTTCTCCAGGTCCCGTCACCCAGACAGTGTCGCCTGGCGGGGCCTAGGGGAAGAGCCTTCTCTGTTGCGGCCCCGGCCCTCTGGAATCAACTCCCCCCGGAGATCCGTATTGCCCCCACCCTCTCCGCCTTTCGCAAATTGCTAAAGACACATCTTTGCCGACAGGCCTGGGGCAGTTAACATCTTGCCCCTAGCCAGTGTATGTTTGTGTGCATGTTTGTTTGGATGATTGATTTTTTTAATTAAGGGTTTTTTCTTATAAAGTATTTTAATGTTAGATTTCTATCTATGTTGTGAGCCGCCCTGAGTTCCTGGAATAGGGCGGCATAGAAATCCAATAAATAAATAAATAAATAAATAAATAAATAAATAAATAAATAAATAAATAAATAAATAAATAGTACAAATACTAACAGTTTTGCAATCTTTGAAATAACATTCAATGTAACCCTTGCTGGAAAAGAAAAGAATGGCCAAGAAATGTGCATAGTAACCACAATCCTCCTACCTTCTTTAAATATCAGCTTTCCAGATATATCTGATGTATAACAGCCTATATACTCCTGAATGTCAGTATGCTCGTGATTATTAATCCGAACACAGTGGTTTCCGCTTGCAGCAGCCAACCAACGGATTAAGCTGGTTTTACCAATGGAAGTATCTCCCTGTATCAGAACAGGGTATGTCCTTGAAGAATTAGCAGAGCATAAAGTTAGAGATAAGATTCTACAGTGGGCAAGAACTTTACAAAAAACTTCCTCTACATTTAATTTTTTTACAGTCTTACTACATATGTTGCTTAAAGTAGCTTTCAAACAATGAGATTTAATGTTATTACTATCAGCGAGGTCTAAGTTGATATCGAGGAGCACGTTGCATTAAACAAAAGTCAACACTACTTTTATATATCAAATTAAATTAAACTATTTTCACAGAACAGAAAAAAGAATTAAATCCAACGTACCCAGCTGATACAACTCGGACAATATCTTTGAGGTTAAGTTTGACTGAAGGTGTGAGAATGTAAGTCTCATCAATAGTTGGTTCGTTATCACCAGCTGAAATCCAGTAGCCTTCTACTTTTATCATTTTGCCTCCTTTAGGCTCTGGTAAGGACTAAAATGGTGTTATAAAAATATAAATTTAAGCTATCGACAGACCCTCTTAAAACATCATAATGTTGCATTTCCCTCTTTATGAGAACTAGGTGAGTTTTATTCTAGCCACCTAGATATAATACCAATAATAAACTCAATTCGTATCCATTCTTCAATGGCCTATGTAACGGAAAGGCAAGATTACAAGAAAATCCAAGTAAATAGAATAAAGCAAGATGTAACCAGTATGATTACAAGATTTAAACTCCACTGTAAGGCTATGTACAAAACATAAAACACTGCATTCTTATATCAGAACAAAGTGGCTCCCTTTGGAATTAAAACAGATATTCAAAAATTCTTACAGCATCATGTTTCATCCTAGTAGTGTAAAAGTTTTTGCAGTGCTAGTCTCTTATGAATGCTATCTACACTCTAGCTATAGAAGCAAATACTGTATTATCCACATCATGCTTTTTGTTTGCTCTAGACACATACATTTAAAAATAATCTCTTTGGCCAAGTTTTCCATAATTTGGATGGAGCGTAACCCCCAGTAGGGATTGAATCTTGCCTAAATTTGTGGCTGAAGGTTGAAAAGTAAGAATATAATGAGCTTGTTTCAGTTTCTGTAATAGAACACTTGAAACAATATAAACAAAATGCCTCATTTTATCTTAAGCTGCGACAAAATACTGAAACAACGGGGGTTTGTTCTGAAATGGGCTTTCAGAGCTCAGAGCATTGAATAGTGAGAAGATATCCTTCATTTCAACAGCAAAACATTAATTCTAATTATTTGAATACTTGCCTGCTTTAGACTTTTTGTGTTTCCAAACAAAATATGCTGACATATGAGGTGTTGAACAACTGGATAAGAGTTTCTATCAAGCTGAGTAAGAAAACCCAAGCAAAAGCCCTACAAGAAGCAAAATATTAAAATGCATTATTGGCAGGTGCAGGAGAGGGACACTCATAAAATTTTAAGTATTAAGGTGAAAAAATATTATTTTCTGATTACAATTTTCAATGTTCAGGAACAATTTATTTTACCTCATAAAGTGAGCGCTGGATATTGTTGCATGGATTGGATGATGCAAACTTCAAAGCTCTACACAAGGTGCGAAGGCTATAATGAGGCTTATGGCCTGTCCCATCCATCAATTTTGATTCACACTCTTTTCTCACTGTCAGATAGAAGCTACAAATGTAAAGAAAGGAATAAATAACTCAGTTTCTCTGGGTTTGACATCAACATCTTAATTAAATTTTAGACTCACAGAAATAACATAAAACACAAAAAAGTAGCCAAGATAAAATAATCTAACCCTTAACCACCCCCAAAACCTTAATACAATAGTCATGAACAAAAACAGAGTCAAAAATTACAATACAAGGTTTCTGAATTGTTATAATTGCTGTAATAGGTACAAACAGTAATCAAACATACAGCATTTGACTTACTTGATGATCCCATGAATTACATTTTTGCTCACATTTAGCCCTTTTAGATAATCCATTATAAGAATATGTAAGTCTTCTTCATTCTGTAATTCTTCTATGTAGATTTCAGTAAACCTGTAAGGTGACAATACATTTAAAAGTTCAAGGTACCTTCATGCCAAGTCATACTAATTTAAAACTGAAGACTAAACACCAATCTGCCAGTCATAGCATAAAAGTGTTATATGGTAATACAAGTTCTAACCTATTACAGAGGAACACCGCAATAGCATTTAGACTTATATTCTGCTCCATACTGCTTTAGAGCACTCTCTGAGTGGTTTTCAAGTGTCAGCATATTCCCCCCCAACAATCTGGATCCTCATTTTACCAAACTTGAAAGGATGGAAGGCTGATTCAGCCCTGAGCCCATTAGGATTGAACTCCAGACTGTTGGCAGAGTTAGCTTGCAATACTGCATTCTAACTATTGTATAGCATGAACATTCAGGTAGGGCCCATTCCTGAATCTCATAATTTGCTTGTATATTATCTCAGATTCAATGGCAGTTAAAAGTGCCTAACACTGTACAACGTGACTTTTATCAGAAACAATCCTGTGCAAAATAGAGAAATAATCAAAACCACTGTCGCACAACTCCATATATACATATAATGTATAATTAACTTGCAATGGCAATTGAGACAAAAATTTCCATTGCTTAGCGATGGCAATCCCTGAAGTCCTGATTGCCATTATTAGCAGAATGCCACGGCGTTAGGTGAGGCAAGTTCCTGCCAGCTTCCAACAATCAAATCAGTCAGGAAGCTGGCAGAAAGTTGTAAGCCTCGGGCAGGTTACAAGCAGGCCGCAGGCAGGAAAGTACTGAGTGAAGAAAGGTATGAGGAGATTTCAATGGTGCAAGGGATGCGTGACAAGGTATTGAGTGTAGGTTTTAGAGAAGCATGGCTAGGGTCATGGAGAGTGTGCAAGGGTGACGCAGTGAAGATTGGAGAGTGTGTGAGGACACGCAGTGAAGATTGCACCAGAGTGTGTGAGGACACGGAAGACAAGGCATTGGCAAGAGAGGAAGAATCATTCACATCTTAACAAGTCAAGTCAACATTTGAGAAGCCCTGAATACCACTATATGCTTTTTAAAAAATAAGAGGCATTGACTTATACGTGTATTAGTTTTTGTGAAGAAAAAAGTTCCCAAGCTATCTTCAACAAAGTGTCAAAAGTTGGATAAAATCAATTCACCTCAATTATATTATTCAGGAGGATGTATGGACAGCTTTTATTGCTGCAAAAAGTCAAAGTGTTTGCCTTTTAGCAGCAATAAAATTTAAATTTAATGTTTTTACAGCTCAAAGCTATACGAAGCAATACAGGAGTGGAATTGGGAGGGAAGGATTCAGATTTGTTTTCTTTCAATTTTGGCAGACATTTTTACTGAAGGATTTGTGTTCAGCTTACAAGGCGTTACTTCTCTTTTTCATTGAACAATGACAGGAAATCACACATTTTTTGCTGCTGAAAATGGGTGTTGTATTTGGAGGTGGGGGGAGAACTTACAGGGACTACAGAAAGAAAGCTGAGGACCCTTGCAGCCCCATAAGCAATCCAGTCCAACTGAGGTTACATAAAGAACACAATGTACTGGAATTTCATTAGTGAATCTTGCTAAGCAACATGCAGCTCTTTTGCTGTTAAATAACTTCGAATTCTACAGAGACAGTTCCATAACCCTAAATTTAATTCTATTGTCAAGTGCAGCCTACTAAGTACTCAGTGGGGAAATCAAAGTGTAAGTGTAAATGTAATGCTTAATAAGCACTTGGCAAACCACCACTAATGACATAATTCTCAGTTCTCCTACTTGCCATGCTAAATCAGAAAGTATGGCCTATAATGGATCAAATAAGCATAAAATTCACTCATATATAGCTATCCATCTACTATGCAGCTTACTAGTAATGCTGACCTATCAGAAGATACCCAACAATGTTTTTTCCTTTATGTTTCCCAAGGGATCACTATATAATTCTAGCCTTGCTCTGAATGTGATGATTCAAAACAACTTGAACTACAATTCCCAAAAGTTTATACAAATCTACTCATTCCAGAGACACACTGGTAAGGCTCTTTGCCTGCATATTAGTTCCCAGTATGGTCCAGTTAAAATATGATGCAATAAAGATATATTTCAGATATTCAAAAACATTTGTATTTTGCTTCAAGAGCAAAGGTGGATTTCAGAACAATGTATAAAAAGGAAACAGTAGCAGTTCCTACTAACATCAGCTTTGGAACAATCATTTAATGTTGTAGAACTGGTTATTCTGTTTTTACCTGTTTCGTATTCCTGGAGGTAGATTTCTTTTTCCAACATCAGTAGCTGGATTCATACAGGCAAATAAATGAAAATTGGAATCACGTACCAATGGCTCTAAAATGAAAAAGCACAGACATCCAATTTCAGTTCCAGTTTACCTCAGGAACACAAAGCAAAACATATTAACAAGCAAGCCTTGGGCAGATGTCGTGTACTTAAAAGTTGGTAATAGGTAGTTTTTTTGCTTTATCCATACATTATTCATATTCTGCATTACTGAAGTTGATATTTCCGTAATATCTATCAACAGTCTATAAAAACAATACCAACCTCCTGATCTCATCAACTACATTTCCAAAGAACTGTGGCCAGACATTGACATTTCAAGTCTCTAACTCAGGGATGTCAAACCCGCTGCGTCATGTGACATGTCATATCCCATTGCCGGAGCTAGGTGGGCACGGTTTTAGCATGATGCATCTGGCCCGTGGGCTTTCAGTTTGACACCCCTGCTCTAACTATTTAGTCGGTTTCATTTCCAATTTATAAATGAAAAAGTAGTGATGTCAACTCTAAGCTGAATCTGAAACATACAGAAAAATAAAAATATTGCAAGAAACAATGACACTGTGAGGTGGAAAGTGGATTGGAGCCAAGTTAAATTCTCTTAGACAGCTTCTGAGAGAAAAAATAAATTTATCCTAAAATTCAGAATTCAGTGTCGATTCAAATTATAATTATGGGAGAAAAAAGGAATCAGTTTTCTATAAACTTGCCGCTGAAAAAACTAAGAACATCTCTCCTAAGACAACTATTGGCAGGTTGATGCCATCACATTTTAGTCTTTCAACCTTCTGCTGAAAATACATCATATGAGCACACCCACTTGCATACGAATATTATCATCTGAGGATCCAAAACTTGCCAGACCTTTACAGCAATCAAGATAAAATACTTTAGCTAAAGAAAAGGTTATTCTCTCCATGTATGGGTTCTCCATGAATCTCAATCTTGCCTACCCCAATCTACTGCCACTTTCTGGTGGGTTATAAAATCTTGCTTTGAGACCGCAGGTCTTTTGAAAATGAGAGCATTACAGAGTTTATTTGGATAAATCATGGGGAAATGAGTATCTAGTCCAGCATTCTCAAGGCACAGTAGCCAAGTACTGTGGAAGTACATAAACAAGTACCAAATAATCAAATTTGTTATCCTTATCCTTACCAGCATTAAAATATTGACTTCTGTACTGGATGGAACAATGTAAAATCATGATATTAACTATGAGTAGCTTTCTTCCCCTTTAGAGATACTCATCACCAATGGGTTTCCACAAGTGGTTTCTTCACAAAGTTCTTGTCCAAACCCATAGACTTGGTATCTCTCACATTTTGAAGTGCAACACAAAAATCCCAATACAACCTCACCCATATTAGAGGTCAAAATTATTATTTTTATTCCAGGCTCTTAAAACGCATTGTAAACAAACATGTTACCAAACATCAGAATGCAATGCTATAAAACAAATAAAATACCTGTGTCTCCTCTGTCTAGTAAAACTAATGAACCAGATAACCCTTCAAGTAAACCACTTAAACATTCTAAAGTCTCTGCTGTAGCTAAATTAATCTCATCGAGTAGAATCCATTCTCCTTTCTTCACAGCTTGTGCTAAGGTGCCCTGAAAACAAAAACAGAGAAATGAGTTAGCATAGCTCACTTAAGCAGGCAAAATGAAGGAAGGAGAGCAAAGAGAAATATCCATCTATCTATCTATCCATCCATCCATCCATCCACCCACCCACACCCACCCACCCATTTCTAAACTGTCCATCTCCCTCAAACAGGGACAATATGTAATAAATGAAGGTATATATAATGGATGAAGGTAAAATTCCTCTCCTGATGCAGTCCTTGGCCCTTTACTATATCTCTGAGATACAAATAGTCCTTTAGATCAGGGGTCCCCAACCTTTCTGGTTGGCGGCCCAGGGCGGAGGGGAGGTGGAGGCGCTTTTACGCGCGAACAAGGCCATGATTATGTGTGCGATGCAAATGAAGCCACAAGCGCCCCGTGATGCTCGAGCAACGGTAGCACCCACGAAATGGCACGATGCTAGCGCAAGTGGGGATGTTGGGCATGCAGCGACACTAGCTCAACATGATAGCGTAACGCTAGCACGAGTCGAGGGGTGCACTTGTGGCGATGCTAGCGTCTGCACGACGCACACAAAATTGCTACCACCAGCACGACGCCACAATGCTAGCACGAGGGGATATATGCTCATGGCAACGCTAGAGTCCACCTGACACTCAAAGCATTGCTAGCACCTGTTTGACACCACAATGCTAGCTTGAGTGGGGGGTACGAGTGCGCACACGTGTGTGCACTGGCCAGCCACACAGCCCAGTGGCCAACAGTCCACGGCCTGGTAGTGGGCCGTGGACCACAGGTTGGTGACCCCTGCTTTAGATGGTAATCGGGACCGTAATTTCTATTGCTAAGTGATATGGTCATAAAGCAGGGGTCCCCAACCCCAGTCCATGGACTGGCATCTCGTTGCCAGAAACCAGGCCGCGCAAACAAGTGAAGCCCCATTTACAGGATGCAACAAACCACACCCCCTCCAGTCCATGGAACAACCTCTCTCCATGGAACAGGTCCCTAGTGTCCAAATGGTTTGGGGCCACTGTCCTAAAGCAGGGGTCCCCAACCCCTGGTCCATGGACTGGCACCGGTCCGCAGCATGCCAGCAAGCTGGCTACACAAACAAGCAAAGCTCAATCCTCAGGATGCAGGCAGTATTCAAAAGTACGCCCCCTCCAGTCCACAGAAAAACCTTTCTCCATGGCACCGGTCCCCGGTGCCCAAAAGGTTGGGGACCTCTGTCCTAAAGCACAATGTTACAAGACCATGCCATAGTGATGGAAATTCCAGCATTTCCAGTTGTTGTCATCAAGTGAATCATGACAGGTCCTTAAGAGAGGACATCACATGGCTGCCATTTGCAATTCCCACCAGCTTCCCCATTGATTTTGCTTGTTGGAAGTCAGCAAGGTCCCAAATGGCAGTCATGTGACCATGGATCACCATGGGATGTTCTGTGATATCCTAATTGCAAACCAGGAACTGAGCACCCAGATTGTGATCAGGCGACTGCAAGGATGTTGCAACTGACATACGTACAAGGATAAGTTGTAACTACCACTCATTCAGCCCTTATGTTTGAACAGCTACTGAATGGGTAGTCATTAAGTGAGGAATACCTGTATTCCTATAGCCTTCAAAGTGACATTTAAGAGATGAAGGCCACAGAAAGCGGCAGATGCAGGAGGACCCTCTTTAGTATTTGTTCTATCTGAATATTAAAGGACTCACGGTAAGAAATAAAATCCTTTTTCTTTTTATCAATTTGCTTTGTTATCAGAGGGAAGAATTTACAGAAGGGTGCACCAGCCTGCCATAATCTCAGATGCAATTTTCACGACAATTCAAAACTTAAAATAATTGATACAAAAGTTAATTTTTAAATGCATCTTTATCTTCAAGTAAAATTTTGCTGTGTGCACTTTCTAAAATACTTCTCTAGCCTTAAAAAGATTGCATGCTTTTCACTAAATTCATGTGAGTGTAGGAAGATTTCAGAAGGTGCATCAATACCCAGAATATCCTGCAGCCATTATTTTTTAAAGATGGTAACAATAAAAATATTACCTCTACAAATGCAAAGACCAGTGCATTTTCTGTCATCTTCATCTGCTGCTGAGCATGATCCAATCGGATACCAAATTCTTCCCATTTTTCCTTCAGGGGTAAGCCTACGATGACACATTTTTCATTAGAACCCAAGAATGTAATTTATCAGATTTGAAACTTGTTGTTTGGTCTGGCTAAAAGAGTGGGTGAACCTTCGGAATAAGAGGCTACTTGATTTAGAACAGTGGTTCTCAACCTTTTTCAGGTTGAGACCCTACTTGCACCGCCCATGCGCGCCATGACCCTGACCCGGGCACGCGCACGCGCAATGGGCCAATCCGCGCATGCGACAAAAAAACCAAAAAATAAATTAAAAAACCCAAAATGGCGGACCGCGGCGGCTCGATTAGACAAAAAGAGCTATGGGTTTGACTTTATTAAAAATGAATTGGAAATCCTACTGGGTGATAGTGATGAAGATATTATTGCTAGGGTCTATAAAATGCTACTGAATTTGAATTTAGAAAGTAAATATGTAAAGCATTGTATGGATTCAGTGGGCAAGGAACACTGGATACAATGTAAAGAACGGAAGAATATGTGGACAGGAGGTTTAAAATGTACATTAAATTACAATTTAAAAGAAAATTTTTATAAGACAATATACCGCTGGTATTTAACACCAGATAAGTTATCAAGAATGTATAAAGGTATTTCAAATGAATATAGGAAATGCAAACGTAAAGAAGGGACTTTTCATCATTTAGGATGAACATTTGATAAAGCAATGAAATATTGGAGCAGGATTCATATTCTAATACAGAAGATTCTCAAAGTGAATATAAAGATAAAACCAGAAACTTTTCTTTTGGATTTAATGGAAAAAGACTTGGAATTATTATTATTTTTTGGGAACTTTGATGTTATATATCTTGATGGCAGCGAAATTACTTTATGCACAAAAATGGAAGGACGCTTTAATCTCCACAATGGATGGATGGTTGCAAAAGTGAATGGAGTTAGCAGAGATTGCTAAATTGAGTTCTTTGATAAAAGAAAAAAAAACAAGTACTTTTGTTTCTACTTGGAAATCGCTTCTGGACTTTGTGCTTGAGGTGGAAAAAAATGAAACTTTGATTTTGAGTTTTACTGATTAGATAGATCTGTTATAGAAATGGCTAGTTTATACTATTATGTAGTTTATACTATTATGTAGAATAGTTTATACTATTATGTAGAAGTAAAAAGTTGAGGTTCAATGTTACTTCTTATTCTACTGCATCAGAGTCAGAAATCAATGCCTTTTTTCCCTTCTTCTCTACACTTTTGTCTTCCCTTTTCCTCCCCTATTTTTCCTATTATTTGCTTTTGTATTTTATATTATAAATAAAAAGGATTAAAAAAACAAGAGTGTAATACAAATGCTTTTATAAACCATCACTGTAATTTGGTGTAGTTCAAGACATAATCTGAATTTAACCCTGCAGGTGGTTTTACAAATAAGGCACTGAATGGAAATATGGAATGTGTCAAACAATAAACATTTTATTGGGCCATAAAGTTATTTATAAATATGCAGGTTTACGTTGTAAAATCCAAGAGCAGGATAAGGATATTAGATAACTGCATCAAATATGTTAATAAGATGTGAGCCTTGTTACATTATTTTATTGCACCACTTGCCTAAGATACTGGAAAAAAGCAAAAAAAAAACTGGCACACTTCAGGATCCTTCTCTGTAGCAGCACACACCTTCTGGAATGAACTCCCCCCCCGATCCAGACTGCCCCCTCTGTTGTTTAAAACAGCTGTGAAGACCTGGCTTTTCACCTAGGATTTTGATGAAGAACAGAGAAAGAGACTCCTTGCTTCATTCATTCTCTCTGTTGTGCCTGCCATCCTTTAAAAAAAAAAAATTCTCACCAAGATTTGGACCGGGAGTCTCTTCTCACAGTCACTCATGCCCTTATCACCTCGAGGCTCGACTACTGCAATGCTCTCTACATGGGGCTACCTTCGTTCGGAGGTAATGCAGAATGCAGCCGCGAGAGCAGTATTGGGCCTACCC
Source organism: Bothrops alternatus (assembly GCA_034064705.1). Lineage (NCBI taxonomy): Eukaryota > Metazoa > Chordata > Lepidosauria > Squamata > Viperidae > Bothrops > Bothrops alternatus. Next base: position 9,426,300 of record JARGCV010000033.1, read on the forward strand.
AGAAATGCCCACATTTCAACATCACTCCGCGAGCTGCATTGGCTGCCAATTGGTCTCCGAACGCAATTCAAAGTGTTGGTTATGACCTATAAAGCCCTACATGGCATCGGACCAGGTTACTTACGGGACCGTCTGCTGCCCCATGAAACCCAGCGACCGGTTAGGGCCCACAGAGTCGGCCTTCTCCAGGTCCCGTCAGCCAGATAGTGACGCCTGGCGGGGCCTAGGGGAAGAGCCTTCTCTGTTGCGGCCCCGGCCCTCTGGAATCAACTCCCCCCCGGAGATCCGTATTGCCCCCACCCTCTCTGCCTTTCGCAAATTGCTAAAGACACATCTTTGCCGACAGGCCTGGGGCAGTTAACACCTTGCCCCAGCCAGTGTATGTTTGTTATAAGTTTGTCTTTGAATGATTGGTTTTTAAATCTAGGGGTTTTATAATGTATTTAATGTCAGATTTCTATATGCTAGTATTTATGTTGTAAGCCGCCCTGAATTTTTTGGAATAGGGCGGCATAGAAATCTAATTAAATAATAATTAAATAATAAAAAAAGTCTGTAAAATTGTTCCAGCAATATTACAGTATGTAGGATTCCCTAATCTTTCCCACTGACTTTTAAAAGGAACTATGTTCAAAGGCATGTCTGGAATACTTCATAATTCACAGATGTCTTACCGGATGCATTTTCTTTAACCTCCTTATTAACAGCAGATTTGTAAACGTGTTGCATCAGTTTGAGAAGTTTATGCCAGTGGTTTTGTTGGTAACATGTTTGGATATGCCCTAAAAAAGTCTGGTTTTGCTTTCTTGAAAACGTCTGTGCAAAAAGCTCCTCGAAAGACTCTCTCAAGGGCAGCCAAATCAGCTTGTTATCCACTGGCTTATATCTGTAAAGAATTCAAAACAAAACAGCCTCATGAAATTGACGGCATAAGTCACTTAGAGCGGTAGTGCCCAAATTTGATCAATCAATCAATCGATCAATCAAAAATAAGATAAGCAAAGATCAGCTACAACATGGAATAAGGTACGTTTCCTCAAAGTCTTCCCATTCATGTACTTTTTGCCTCCCTCCCTCCATCAACCCTTTGGGTGGAGCATCCCTTTCCCTCTATTTTATAATATCTTTTCTAATATATGTCAATTAATCAGCAAGCAATATTGTGCTAAATGTTAAGGTAAGTGCTTCTGCAAAGCTATATCTACCCACCAAACGTGACTTCTTTCCTCCAACTCTTGTTGGGAGGGCCTAATTTCCTATTGATTTGGAGCTTTAAAAAATATATTGTATTCCAAGAAATAAAATGTATATTTCTATACTGCCAATATTGTTTGTTTAGGAAGATTATTGAGGGTTTTTTTAAAAAACTGAATTATCCACTCACCCCCCTAGAAGATCTGCAGTATCACTCTGCTGGTTCATATTGATAACTTTTAAACGGTGCCCTTAGAACAAAAAAGATACAGAAGATGATGAATTGGTTCCCAGGTTACACTTCTATCTTGGCTAAGGTCTCAGAACGGTACTTTACCTGTAATTTGAGCCAAGTATTGAACAGCAGAAGTTTTTCCTGTTCCCGTTTCACCCACAAGTAACACAGACTCTCCTTTGTCCACACATACTGCAAGTTGTTCAATCAACACAGAAGATGGGCGTGTGGGTGCAAAGCTTTGCTTTTTCCTGCTGGGGGTGAAAAGGCAGAATATCATACCTTTACACCACCAAGTCTTCTATTCATCAATTCCCTAAATGTACTTCTCTCTCACATCACAGAAACAAACACCCAATAATAAAAAACACAAAAGCTGCCATGGGATTTTGTAATTACGGTATAAGCACTCTACCATATACTACAAATATACAGGAGGAAAAAAGGGGAATCACTATCTTATACATTACTACGTTGTAAAATATCACTAATTTCTCTTTTTTGTATTTCTTTATTAGAAAGGAAGAATGAGTAATTTCTGGGACAAAGGGCCAGAGCCATACTTTTTTCTTTTGCCCCTTGAGGACAGCTTGTGACATAATGCTGTCAGCAAAAGGAATAGGATTGTGTCTGTGGGGTTATTAGCTTGTTTTGAACTCTTCCCTGAAAACTTCCAGAGTAGTTGAAAAAAAGAAAAAAAACCCCTGTTCTTGCATATGAGAAGAGGGTTCAAGAGGAAAGTAGCTCTAGTGGGAAAGATCAAAAACTCTGCCGATGGAAGCATATGGCTCCCCTCATCTGCGTTCAGAAGATCTACAAAAGCTTGTATGGTACTAACATAAGCTAAATTGGAAGGTTACAAAAAATCCCAGAAAACATGGCAGCAAATCACTGTGTTATGGTTGCCAAGAAAGCAACACAGATGTGTTAGTCAGATCACTAGGAGTGAAGCTTGACTTCAGACCCATGCAGGAGTTTTTAAAACACGGAAGCTACAGGCTACACAATTAATGTAACATGCAATCTGACCCAAGTTTTTAGAAGGATGTCTCCAAAACAATCAATACCGTTGCGTAAGTAGTGTGTGTGCCTGCTTCTTAATGAGCTGAGCTCTTCCCACGGAGACTTCTTGTTCTCCTATTACAATTTCTGGTTTATAAAGTTGACAGAAGTATTCCACCTAAGGAAAAGGAATGTTCAGATCTACCTTTATTTATTGAACACCAATTCATGTATAGCATTGTGAGTAGTGAGCTGTTTCAGCACACCAAAGGTACTTTGCTGCTTGAGAAGCAGCTAATATGTTTTCCAGTTTTCCCAAAGCTTCATGTTATCAACTGCTTTTCCAATTGCTTGCAAAGTGGATTCAACTCTTGACTGAGCCATCCTGAGTTCGTTTGATCTGACCTTAAAAATGATGTACAAATCCAGCTATCACTGTGTTTTAAGAGCCCATTTGAAGAAATTTCCTTCAAAGTACACAACTATAACCAATTCTGAATTATTTTTCCACTAAGAGAAGCACTCATACAGAAACAGGCAATTTATAAAGATACCTTGTGCTTGGAAATGTTCAGTTTGCTTCCAATGATTTCAGCCATTTTCAGTCGATTGGATTGTTTTGATAGCATAGCTGTGAAACAGTCTAATGCCTGTCAATGGTCAAAGTAAAAAACTATTACTAGTAAATCACTTGTATCTTATGATTAATGATTGTAATATGATCTATGACCTATCACTCTGTTGTTGTATGTACACTGAGAGCTTATACACCGGAGACAAATACCTTGTGTGTCTAATCACACTTGGCCAATAAAGAATTCTATTCTAAAAAAAAAAAAGAATCTATTGTCTCCGAATAAACCAATTGTAGACAAAAGCAGTTAACTTTCTAGAAATGAACCACTCATATAGAAAGAAATGATCTTATTAATTTATTTACATTCTTCTTATATGGAAATAGGAACATCTCAAAGAGTCATACACTTGAAAGAGGCCATTTAAACCCAACACATCAGAATCAGCCCTAAACGTATTTCACGCAATCACCTACATGCTCCTACTGACAGTCTAATTAAACTAAAATCTATTAAATACTAATATTCTTAACCCTCCATCATCTATAATTATCTTTATTCTCCATCCATTGTCTAAAAAAACAACTTAAATTTATATGTCATAAAGTATTTAAAAAAAAAACAAAACTCCACCCCTTTCCTAAAACAAGAACAGTTGAGTTCAGACCTCATGAAAAATGTTCAGTGCAGTAGAGGAGGAAGAACTGTTAAAGTTGAATGCGATTCTGTTGCACCAATTGAGTAAATCCCTGGGGGGAAAAAAGGTGATGTGAATATAATTTCAAAGTAATGGTTTTCCTTTGCTCTATCTGCCTACAACTTCTCACTTCAGTAGGTGCCTACTTGGAACTGGTTTAATTTTCATTCAATTAATGCCTTATCAGTAGGAATTTCAATTAAAGCCCACACATAGATCAGTGTTTCTCAAACATGGCGACTTCAAGACATCTGGACTTCAACTCCCAGAATACCCCAATCAGAAGGGTTGGCTGGGGAATTCTGGGAGTTGAAGTCCAGATGTCTTCAAGTCACCAAGAATAAGAAACACTGCTCTAGATAACTACTGTCTGAGGATCATTTGCTCCCCCAAACTAAAATATTCCTCAGCTTAATTACACATTTTAATACCTTAGAGATAACTCTCTGCCCTCCAAACATGGCTTTTTATTTTCAGTCAAGCATGAAGCATCTTCCATCATAGTTTCATTGTCCACAACTTGGTTTTCAGATAAATGTTTATCACCAGTAAGCTCAATGTAGATATCCAACAGACAATCTGTCACAGTGGCAAGTTTAGGATAACTTCTCTGAAGAATCTGAAGGAAGAATATAAGCTATTTTTAATACTCTTGACAGTATTGTATTGTTTCATCCTGAACATGGAATAAAGTTATAATCATATTCTACAAGTTTCAGTAAAAATTAACATAATAGAATACCTTTTTTTCTGCAATTAAATTGCAAATTGTTTGAATTTTGCTATGGAACTTGATTACTTCCTCTTCTCACTTACCTCTTTCAGTTCAGTCTTAGGCAAGTTGTTGAGCATAACTTTTGTCCAGTTCTTGTCCAAAAGAGCAGCATGACTGTTTTGCTGCCTATACCAGCCACCGCCATAATTGAAGACTCTATATTAATAAAGCCACAGATTAGTGTTTAGATTCTTTAAAGCATTAGATTCCAGATGTGGAGAACCTACAGCCTGACATTATTTAAATATAAGTCATGGATTATTTTTCCATTGGTCATGTTCAACAGACTGCTGGGATTTGCATTTTAGCAACATCTGAAGTGACACAGGCATCTCTGCCAAAAAATATTATAGGGTGCTCTATCCATCTGTCATTAGTACTACCGGTATATGTATACAATTAGCTGAACAGATCAGGGGAAGGTAACTCCTATTTATCCAAGTATAATTGCATTATCTTGGATGCAACCCATTTGCCTTAAGACTTCCAAAAGTCTTCCTGCTCAGTCATCTGTAACTGTGAAATGGGTGGCAAATAATAATAGTAATAATAATAGTAATAAAATAATAATAATAATGTTATTGTTATTATTGATTCCTTGACTGCAACACCAAACTAAAGAAATTAACATTTCGATAGCAATGACAAAATGTTAGAATGCCCCATTACTAATTTCCAGGTGTTCATTTGCTCATTATAACCGAGTCTCTAAATAATGGCATATGAGATTAATATTAATCTAATATTAATAACAGGTTATGATGATCTGGTAAGAATATGGTTGGATTCCTACAACACTATGAACTACTACTACTACTACTATACTAATTCAGGTATTATTCCTGAGTTTTTATATATTCTTTTGCAATGTTTTTGTAAACAGCATCTTAGATTCAAGGATTATATTTTTAGAGAAACTTAGATATACACAGAATTATAAGTATGCCTCCTCAAAAGCCCCATTGTCTCTATAAAACCATTTTAAAGTCATCATCAAACCCTCTCTAGCACTTTCTACCTTCTAGTAGCAAAAAGATGGAATCCAGGGGCTACTTTTATACAGTCATTTCGTCCAGGAATCAATAACTCTCCATTTTCCAGAAGAGGAATCAATACAGAGATCTAAGGAATAGAAAAAAAGTAAAAACTGAGCAAAATTGCACTGGGCAATACCTAAACTAGCAGGTTCATTCATGTTATAGGATTTTTTTTCTCTTTTCACAAACAAGTTCCTAAAAATCAGATTCTCCAGAATCCAACCACAGTATATCCCAGCCATTGAGGAGTCTATCTGCTCATTAGTTCAAGCAACTATATTGATCCTATTTAGCTGCAAACACACTGGACTGTCCATTGTGCCATATGAGTCATCAGATGGGATAATAATAGCATGGTGTCCATGTTTTCCTATCTTGAAACATATGCAACTAATTCTCTAAGCTAACACATTTTTAAAAAGACACTTCCCAGACAGACAGTAACAAATGCTTTGACTTATTATAGGTATAGTAATTTCCATGGCCCCGCATAAAAGAGCATACTTGGGAATGGGGGGGGGGGAATGAAGTGGAAGATATTCCATTCTAATTTGACCAGCATAGTTATAATGACACATTCAGCACTCAGTTGTAAACAAAATCCACAACTCATCCTCCTAAGTAAAAAGCACAGGGGGACTTCTGTCTGACAGAACTAATTAAAAATAAATAATCTAGAGTACTACTATCTGGGGAAATGAATTGCTAGTTTCCATGAAATAAAACTTTAAGGGAAATTAAGCAGGATTTTCATTCCAAGCATTCACAAAGCGCTTCTACAGGTACAAAAACATACCACGTCAAGGGCAGCATAATCAATATCTTCTAAAAGTATCCAGTGCCCCCTGCTAACTGCTTGAGTCAAGGCCCCTGGTTGCCATACAAACTGTCCTGGTATATCTGTGCAACGATACATGCCCAGCAAAGTCTATTTAAAAAAAAAAACAACAGAAAGAAAATGTTCGTATCATTATTTTTCTTCTAAACTTGTGAGAGAGCTTCTGAATTGCAACAGATTTCTGTTCTTTTCTCGTGAAGATAATAAAAACATCACATGTCAACAATTTGTTAAAAAGTATATAAAAGCTTCCTAACAGCAGCAATCACAGCAAACTAAATGATCACCAAAATGAAATGCACCGAGTGAGTTCAATAATTAAAGCCCTATTATGGATCCGCATCCCAGTTCCTGACACAAGTATCCAAAATGCATTTGCATGATGTTGTCAGAAACACGTCATTTGCCCTCTCTCGCTCTCCAGGATGATTATGCTTTCCAAGATGTGAAATTTTTAGCAGAAGTCAGTTATTTATATTTTGATGCTTCATCTCTGTCAAACGAATGTGCAGCCATCCAGAAGTTCAGCAGTACATTTCTTCACTACAGATCAATATGGCTTCTACAACAAAACATCAGCCAAGAAAGCATATGATCCAACTGGCTTTTTAAACTTTTTTTTTTAAATCTAAATATTAAGGTGATACTTTCCTAAAATAGGTTTCCATTTACCTTACTGTCAGTTTGATCTCCTAACTGGACTTTTAGAATGTGAGGTGAATTTGTTCTTCCTGTAAGTGCTGCCAAGAACTCCACCAGAGATGTTTTGCCACATCCCACTGGCCCTTCAAGGAGCACGGCCTTTTGTGAAGACACAGCCATGGCCAGATTCTGGAGATGCGCACAGACAGAATTCACCAACACAAAATGGTTCAAGATGTATCCTTGCTGCAACAGAGAAGAGACAATGTTTTCAGCTAATATTAGATTTAAGAAGAAGAGAACATAAAAGTAACCCAGACCTTACTAATAATTTCTTAACTATCTTAGGAATGAACTGAACAAAACATAAAACTGGAACCTGCTGGAGCAGAGAATTCCAAATCAAGTTGCCTGTATATGGAAAAGAACACTTCTGTTTTGCCGTATGAAGCTTCTCCTGAATCCGCTATTTGCCTTTCTCAAGTATCATTCTCTATAAAGAAACCTTCAGGGTAAGGAGAAGCCAGATTTAATAAAAAACAAAACAAAACTAAAATCCAGTTCAGTGCTCTCTTGCTGTTGACAGCTACGAGAGCACTCTACTAACAGCCTGATATATTCCCCTTTGTTTGACTGCTTACTCCCTTGTAATCCCTTCCTCTCCAATTTCTCTGCACTGGGGAAGAGGGACAGGAAAAAAACAAGTAATTGTTGTAGGCAGTCTCTTTTCTGGCTGATCACTCTTTCAGAATGCAGGTATTGGCTAAAGTTTTCCCTTCCCCTCTGGGAGGGGAAAATGCTAACCTTCTCCTTGCCTGGAAGGCCCAGGCCCTCTCCCTGACAACTTAACAATTTCAATTGGAAGAGCTGTGATTGTGGTCACTGAGCAAAGTGTCCATTTGGCGGGTTGCTTAATGATGGCTTTGCACAATGACCGAGATGCCAGGCCCAACTGTGGTTATAAGTGGAGGATTACTTGTAGATTGTAAATAACTGAAAAAACACAAGTCCTTAAATACTCTCATACAAGCCATAATACATATCAGTTTTACTTACATTTTCACTAGGCTCAAACTGTTGTCTAGGTAAGACAACTCCACACACTGCTACCACCTTTGCACAAAGGTCAGCAGCAACCAGCTTTCCCTGAGTATACCGTAGCTTCTCCCCTTTGTTCCAGAAGTTTTGGTCTGGATTGGCCAGAACTAGGGCCTGCTCAATGTTCTGCACCCGGGATTCTTCCACAAGCCTATCAAAATTGCAATTATGTTTACTACAGCAAACTGACCTACTAAACGATACAGAACACTTTAGAAAATAATACACTGAAAGAGAACAAATAGAAGAAGAGAAAGGTGAAAACTTACTTAAGCCTAAAATGTATTAACTCTTCTGGATTAAAAGTTTTCTTCAGGAAAGATAATCGATGCTCATCATTCATGCACGTAACCAAAGCAAGACAGCTGGCAGTATACCTAAGTAGGAACAATTGTTCAGGTAATATTTTATATGTGATTATTAAACATATTTTCTTTTAGAGAGATGAAAGATGGTTATTCTACTCCATACAACCATTTAGTTTAATAGTTTCTCTAATCTTTATCACTGATTTCATGAAATCAGTTATAAGTTGCCCCCCCCAAAATGGGCCATATCAGTCTTATTACCATTTTTAAATGTTAACATTTATCAGGAGAGGAAAAAGAGGAAAAACACTGATAACATAGAATTAATGTAATGAGAAGAACAAATCAGAGAAACAAGTTTTATGTTTTTGAGTGAGACTAATGAAGGATTCTGGACTTCAACTGTGGAAATCTACAGTATTATCCTAATGAGGTTTCTAACAAATCTGATTGCTTCATCAGATTTAAACCCAATATCCTGATGAAGGATGAATTTTACAGGAAAAGAAATGAATACCATAAAAACATCAAATTAGTTTGCCTGGCCACTTTTTGTCATTACTTTGACATTGATCTGATTTTCTAGCAAGATCACTTATTAAATTCAGGGTAATCAAAGACAAATGTTTAACATTAGATCCACTTGCTAATAGAAGTAAAGAGAAAACATTATCCATTTACTAAAAACTCTTTTAAGCAAAAATTCAACTACCTTGGAGATTTTATGAGTCTAATAAGATTTCTATCAGAGCATTTTCATGTATCAATAAGCACAAAATGCATATAGCAATTTGCATGACACAAACTTGTCCATGAACACATGGCAATCAAGTTATCACACACAGTATTCTAAATGAACGATGCAAGAACTAATTTATATGCACATCAGGAATAATTCTCATTTTCTGGGGATCTAACGAAAACCTTGACTGACAGTCCATTTTGCTTATATTTAGGCTACATAAAGTTACCCTGAATAACTTTACTGAATGTTCCTCTGCTTGTCAATTTAGAAGCTCTTATACGGTCAGGTAATCTTGTCTGCTTTAAAATCTAACCCATGAATTATGTAATAAAGATAAAAATGACTTGTAAGGCCTTCCTTATTCACTAAATGAGCCACATAAATGTAAGAAAATTAAAGTTACCATCGAACCAAAGTATCATGACTCCTTAATAAAGGGACACAAACACTCCAGTCCCACAACTCTCTGAATACAGACTGATCTTTTTGGAGAAATTTGTAGGCTGCCTCCATGAGATCCCTTAACTTCATTCTGCGCCGTCCATATCGAACCACACTTGTATCCGAACTTTCCAGGAAAAGTCGGTGAAACACAGGTGAAGTATCCTTAAAGTATTTCAAAGCAAATCTGCACAAAACAATAGTACCAAGAATAATATACAACCATATCAAAAACAGCGCACAAATTTCAACTTATTCAGTGCCCATTAAAATTTTTGGAAAATAACTTTAAGTAAACATTGATAATGCCACTTTGGCAGACTTTTATCTTAAACAAGCATAATTAAGCTAAAATCTTGCTTTTTCAGAAATTAAAGTCAACATCCTAGAAGAAAAACTATATTGAAATTTGTATATGGAATCCAAGCAAGACCTGAGTAGTATCTAGAGAGGACACCATGAATTTCCAATTTTTATAATAAAGGACAGAATAGAGGTGTACATAATCATTACAACTATGTAACACTTCTGATTCAGATCCAAAAAATGCAGAGGCACAAATATGTATAATTGAAAAGAACTGATCGTTTAAATAACTAAGTCTTCTCGATTAACTGGAGTTCTTGAAAAATACATGAAGATAGCATAAGCAAATTGTTTTATAAAATATCTCTTTTTTTAAAACTAAAATGCATAGGCAACATCTCAACTGAATACAATAAAACTGAAACTAGTCTAGATGAAAATGCTTGATCAGTGGGACAATTTATTGACTTTTATAAAAATTTCAGCTATGTTTTTGTAAAAAAAAATATATCTTAGAATTCTTACACTGCTTACATGCAAATCTTCTGGGAAAAAAGTTCCTAAACAATTTAATATATTTAATATCATTATAATTTAATAGAATTTTATTTTTGGGAAAAGAGGGAGCATTTTTCAAGAGTTACAATTTTGAAGGATTTTTGCAATTTCTGTTCCTGAAACAAAATGTTTTGATAAATTTTAAAATTTCATTTCAATCTTTTTAGTTTAAAAGAGATGGGCATTATATCACACATATTAAAAAGAATTAATTTAATATGAATAATATCAGGTAAGGAACCAGTATAAAATGATTTTCAATAAAAAAGTTTTTCAAATCAAGAAACCAAATTCCATATATGTCAAGTTTAACTCACAAATAATTATCTATCACAACCTTTTAAGATGAAGACCACCTAAAGATAGATCAACAAAAATTGCGAACACTAATGTAAATTTTTCCAGTGTAGAAGCCAAACAAACTCCTGAACCAGTATCTGGAAGTTATGAGGATCCAGCTAAGGCAAACCCAACTCAGATGAAATCCTATAAACTGCTGTTGTCAATAAATATGTTGAAAATCCAACTCACAATGGCCACAGTAATTATTCTGAATATGGTCACATTTCTTGCAAATAAAGTAAATTAAAAATAATAATTGAAACGGGAGTCCTCCTAGACACTTGATTATGGATTTTTTTTTATTTTTCCTTTCTACTTTCTTGATTTGTTGTCCTCTGACCAGAGTCTGTTAAGACTGGAGCAGGATATAAATATGTTCAAATAAAAATTAAAAAACAAAATGTCTAGCTTAAAATAGAACCTAAGAAAACAACTTGGTTTTTAACATAATATTATACCAATCCGTACATGCTTCATATAATTGAAAAAAAGTAGAATGTTAAGCAGATACTCAAACAAGTTCAAGGGAATCTAATTACTTAGTGATATAGCTGTACAAATGTAAGTCCAATGTGAATGCTATGTATTAACTCCAGTTCCTAAGCTGAATCAGAGCCCAACATGCACATAATTTTTTTATCCTGGACAATCATGAGAACCCATTTGTTAGTCTGCCTCCAACTATCTGCTACTGTATATTATAAAATATGTATACTTATATCATCACTTACGGCATCACATCTGGATGATCACCAATAAGTTTGCTCATTGCAACACAGAGTCTCTCATGAAGATCATGGTTGATCTGGCCACAAGATTTAATTGTTTCTGCATTTCTCTCCAATAAATCCAATAAGATTGGACGAAGCTGACGGCCAATCAGAAGTGTGCATTCTTTATCTAGCAATAACTGTGCTAAGGCAGTGAGAATGCCCTGACGGTCCTGATGACTCCAGATCTGAAAAGGAAGAGACAGCAAATTAAAGCCAGGATGCTCCCCTATCCCTAATTACGTTGAATCATCATTAGTACAGAGGACAAATATGGTGCCAGCTGCCTAAAGGAGTTACAAGCATACATATATAAACTAAGACAAAAAAGTGTCAGCAAAAATGCAGAGACGGTTAGAGAGAGAGAGAAAGAATACTGGTATTTCTATCTGCCAAAAGATTTTCAAATGTTTTTGAAAGAGTTCTTTATTAAAAACAAAATTAGCAGCCAGCAGGTAAGAAGAGTTATTCTTTAACCAGAATAATTGGTTAAAGTAAATATAGAAGATAAATACTGTACATGGACAGCTCTTTCGCTACAGGAATATAGGGAGTTACTTTACAACTGACATTTCTAAGTTAAGTATATTTCAAATTCACTATTCCTATCATACCAGTGTGTACTGTAGTAATGGTCACAAATGTGGCTAACTTAAAAAAAAAAAAGATCAGGCAAATGTAAGAAAAATACCATGAACTTAACAGCTAACAAACAGATGTTAGTTCTAGAATCAACAAAAAATTGTATCTATAATCCCATACATTATTTTTGAGATAATCTTTGTTTCCAGGTGCAATTCAAGGTGCTGATTGTTACTTATAAAACCCTACATACCGTAGCATATGGCCTGGTTAACTGCCTGTTTCTCTTGATTCTCCACTTTGGAGAATTGGCACTCTCCAAGTTCCTTCAATTAAATAATGTCATATGTTGGGATACTGGAAGCATGTCTTCCCTGTAGCATCATCCACCCTCTAAAAAAATATTCCCGATGAGCTCCAGATGGCCCCCTCTCTATTATTGTTCAGAAAAGAGGTAAAAATCTGGCTCTTTGCCCAGATCTTTGGCAAAGGAGAGTAAGATCCTTCTCTTCATTCCATCTGGACTGTTGTGTTTGCCATCTTCTATTGTTTTGATTGTTGTGAGCTATTCAGAATCACTGGGAGTCAGCAACATACAAATGGGTTGTTGCACAGTCAGTGACATGCTTAGACTGCATTTGATATTTGTATCAACCTATCAAGTCTACCCTGACCTGAGGGAGGCAGATGCTGTTTGGTGGTGTTGAAGATATCATCACAGGATGTAAGCTGTTCCAAGTAAAACTGCCTTTTGCAATTGACTGATAGTGATTTTGTCAATGCCAGTTCAAGTTGTGCTCCAGTTGCTTTGGGATTGCATCCAAGGCAATCTAAATCTAAATCTAAATCCAAATCTAAAATTTATTTTATTTATTTTATTTATTATTAAATTTCTATACCGCCCCTCTCCCGAAGGACTCGGGGCGGTGTACAGCCTTAAAATTTAAAAAACATATAAATATACAGAATTAAAATAATTTTAAAAAAAATTAGAAGTGGATTAATACATTATTCTGTGTAAGGTCTTAATACTTAATTTTAAGTCATAGCTTAATTTAGGTTTTATTATTACTGTTTTTTGAGAGTGTTCTTGAGAAAGAAGTGTAATGGTTAAGGAATCAGGCTAGAAATTATGATACCATTAGTTCTAGTCCTGTCTTAGGCCCAAAATCTGGTGAGCAACCGTGTGCCAGTCATTGATCATGATTTATATAACAAAACTATGGATCAGCACATGTGAATGAGGAAAAACAAAAACGAATGTCCAACATTGGAGGCTTTTTAGCAACAAAAGGATATCACTGCTGTTCAAAAATGTACCATGGCCGTATGCTAAAGAACTGAACATTTTTTCACAAAGCCCTAATAAATAATCTTGTGATTCCTGAAAGAATTCCCTAGAGCCGGAGCTGGGGTGGGCATGGCCTTCGTATGATGCAACAGGCCGGCAGTTTGACACCCCTGCCCTAGAGCAGGGCTTTTCAACTAGTAATATGTGTACCACTTGTGATACATTAACGAATAGCAGGTGGTATGTAGCCCTGCCTAGCCAAGTGTAGTGGGAGAGGGAAAGAGCCAGCACAGGCAAGGACTTACTGTGAGAGAGTCCTCGGGAGCTGCAGAATGGCTGGGGCAAGGCAAAGACCCCAGGCTCACTTCTGGCTCACCCTCTCCCATGAGAAAGGAGGAGGGGGGCGGAGACAGGAGAGGCTATAAAAGGAGTCAGTTTGGGCGGGAGGGGGAAAGAGGAAAAAAAGCAGCAGGCTGGCCATGAGTGGATCTACAACTCTGTGGTAACCACTTGAGCTGGCAGCAGCAAACAGGCAAGAAATGCAGTGGGGGAGGGGTCGCCCTCCAAGAGGAATGAAAAAAGGCAGCAATGGCTGGAGGTTAGGCACGAGGGAGATGGAGAGTGGAAGGATTCTTATGTGCTTTTATGACTTTGAAGTTCTGGGATTTGTGCAATGTGGGCTTTGTGTTCTTAAGGAGTGTTTGGTAATTTCCATTTGGCTGATGTCTCCTTTTAGCTTCTATTGCTATTGTTAGCTGTAAGTTTTGCTGCAAGGGATTTTGAAGTATTTTTCTCCTGAATGGATTTTGCCTGTAGCATTCCTTTACTTATAAATGGAGCCATATTTCAATCTATCCGTCCATTAGCCTGGGGGGGGAGCTTTTGACCCCTCGGAGAAGGTCCGCAACTTGGGCGTCCTCCTCGATCCACAGCTAAATTTGGAACATCATCTTTCGGCTGTGGCGAGGAGGACATTTGCCCAGGTTCGCCTGGTGCACCAGTTGCAGCCCTATTTGGACCGGGAGTCTCTTCTCACAGTCACTCATGCCCTTATCACCTCGAGGTTCGACTACTGCAATGCTCTCTACATGGGGCTACCTTTGAAAAATGTTCGGAGACTCAGGTAATGCAGAATGCAGCCGCGCGAGCAGTGTTGGGCTTGCCTAGAAATGCCCACATTTCGGCATCACTCCGCGAGCTGCATTGGCTGCCAATTGGTCTCCGAACCCAATTCAAAGTGTTGGTTATGACCTATAAAGCCCTACATGGCATTGGACCAGGTTATTTACGGGACCGTCTGCTGCCCCATGAATCCCAGCGGCCGGTTAGGGCCCACAGAGTGGGCCTTCTCCAGGTCCCGTCAGCCAGACAGTGTCGCCTGGCGGGGCCTAGGGGAAGGGCCTTCTCTGTTGCGGCCCCGGCCCTCTGGAACCAACTTCCCCCGGAGATCCGTGTCGCCCCCACCCTCTTCGCCTTTCGTAGATTGCTTAAAACATACTTTTGCCGGCAGGCCTGGGGCAGCTAACACCTTGCCCCTAGCCAGTGTATGTTTCTGTGTATGTTTGTGGAGTGATTGGTTTCTTTTAGCTCAAGGGTTTTTTATAGATATGTGTTTATTGTAATTTCTATCATGCTGTGAGCCGCCCTGAGTTCTTTGGAATAGGGCGGCATAGAAATTAAATAAATAATAATAATAATAATAATTTGGGGAGGCTGCCTTAGCCAGCAGCCAATACTTACATTTTTTTTTCTTCCTTAAGTGCCTGAGCTCCTTAACGTTTCTTAACATTGGTTTCTAGCCAGTAGCTAATTCTTAAAGGGGAATGTGCCTTTTTAAGCTAGTTCACTCAGCAGTTTGTCTTTTCTGTCTCTGGAGGCTTTTCCTTGTTTGATGACTATATGGAAGAGAGAAAATATGGGGTGGGGTTCAAATTCTTCCTTCAGAAGGAGGTGGGCATGAGAAAGAGGGAGGCAGAGAAGGAGGGAGGGATGGAAGTCCCGCCTTAGCACTTGGCCACCAGCAGCCCTGCCGTTGACTTTGCTTGTCAAAAGGTTGCAAAAGGGGATCACATTACCCTAGGACACTGTGACCATCATAAATATGAATCAGTTGCCAGGCATCCAAATATAAATCACATGACCCTGGGCATGCTGCAATGGTCATAAGTGAGAAAAATAGTCATAAGTCATTTTAGTGTAATTGCAACTTTGAACATTTTTTTTTTTTGGTCATCAAGTTTTTGACATCTTGCTAGGTGGTACTCGAATATTTCCATATCCTAAAAGTGGTACAATCGGTGAAAAGGTTGAAAAGCCCTGCCCTAGAGTTTATAAAAAATGTTAAATCTTTCCTTCTGAGGAATGTGGAGAGGGAAGGAAATTCATCCTTTTATATAAATGCCTTCTCCCATCCCCCACATCCAAGTCTCAAAGATACCAGAGATGTAAAATTGGTGTCCTTTGAGAAGCTGCTGATCTGCTCCCAAAATATCAGCATGTTTGAGGGAGAGAAATACTTTTTTTCATTACCATCCTGCCAGCAACAGTCCAGTATTTGACATACTTTCATGTCTAATCCAATGAGGTTACTTGCTCATTCTTACTACCATAGGCACCACACTAAGCCTAGGGTTGTTATTGATGTTAATCAACTATTCTTCACACTGTATTAAACTCTACTGCTGAATACATACTGTAGAGCTAGCACACCACAGACAGGCAGCTATGGTCCCTTCATGACCTGTGCATACTGGCTCAGAAATTCTGGAAGCTGAGATCCACAGGTCGTAAAGGGGTCCTAGTTCCCCACCCCTGGCGTAGACTATATGCTAAAATGCCCTCATTTTAGATGTACTACAATAGTCATGCAAGCTAGCCCAATCTCTCCTGGAAACTATGTGAAAATGAAAAAGAACAATATTTTGGAAGATGCTCTACCCTCCTACCCTGTAAGGCAAAGTTATTTTCACGACACTGCTGAAAATTCACACATGAAAATTTCACATTCTTCTTCTCCTGCCTCAAATCAATTGTCGTCAGGCCTATGACTTATGGGTAACCAGAAAAATACCAGCCTCGTTCTGACCCCAGTAAGACTGAGAAATCTTCCACGCATCAAGAGCCAAAGTTCTCGGGGCTGAGGAAGACACAAGCGGAAGCGGGCGAAAGGGTAATACACTAGCCTCGTTTTAATCTATCGCCGGAGGTCAGAAAGTTTTCCAAAATGCACCGCATTTCTCTTGGAGGTGACCAGGCGGATAAACGGAGGAGACTAGCCAATGCTATTCTTTGCCGTTGCAAGACGAGTGGAAGCGATTCTCCCGCATCCTCGCTTCTTCCCTCCTCCGCTTCCCGACCTCCTCTTCAGACAAAGAAGGTGAGACCCAGCTCGCCCTCTCTCCTCTACTTCCAGCCAGGCCGATCCCTTTCTCGAAGGCCGGGGCGGAGAAGGGAGACGGTCACCCCAGCCAAGATTACCGCGCTCCCTTCCCCCTGTGCAGGTCCCCGCCTTTCTCTCCCCCCCCCGTCCCGGTGGCCTAGGGCGGAGAGGGCGCCGCTGCCATTGTGGATCTCTCCCACCTGTTTGGCCAGGAACCTGCTGAGCTCGCCGCTGCTCCTCTCGTTCCTCTGCGCTATTAGTTGCAACGGCCCCGCTAGACTGAATTGCAGATGCTCCATCTTTAGGCGCCCGCGGGAATCCCTTCGCCTGGAGGGCCCCTTTTCCCGGGGAAGGGAAAGGAGGTGTGCACGCCAACCTGGCCAGAAACCACTCTCCCCACCCACTGTTAAAAGCGCGACACGTGGGAAGAGTGAGTTTCGTTTTCCCCCGGAATTCCTACGTCATCTTCCAGCGACACAAGCCCCCACTGGAGCTTTCTCCGTGTTGCCTTCTGACCGCTCCTCCCCTTGGTGGACTCCAAAACAAAACCTATTCTTGCGCGTTCCAGTTACGCTTTTGCGACATCTCTCCATAAACACAAAAGTTAATTACTATTATTATTACGACGCAGTTATAATATCTGTATACTCGAGTTGCTGGGATTTGTTTTCTACCCTGAGTTTTGCAGGCCGAATCGGTCCAATATGTATTTTGTTACTGCTTTTTCATAACTATTTCTCAAAAGCGGTCTTAATATTTTCCAGAAGAACATAAAGAGTATGCTGTGGTCATAACCATTGTCATATGAAAGTAGTTACGTTGAAATCAATGGGAAATTCTGAGGAAATATTGAATTTGCGATGTTCAGTAAGGATGCGCCTATTTCCACTCCGTATCCACAATATTTTCTCTAAACAGTTAAAATGAATACATTCGAATACACCTGCACAGAATTCCAACAGATTTCTAAATCCTGTAATCCTTTATTTAGAAGCAAGTTCCGTTTAATTAAACGAAGACTTCTAGAACTGCAGTTTGATATATTTGCCTTCTATAAGTCAGAAACTTGTTTTCTGTCAACATTTTCTTGTTAGAGGAGTTGAAAAGGTTGCCAGAAAGTTGCCTATGATCATTGTAATAGTTTTAGATAAAGGCTTAAAATTTAGCAAAGATCAAGCAGTTTAATATACTGTTAGTGCATAATGATCTATAAAATAGCCAACTGCATTTTGGCATTTCATGTGGCATAAGTTGAACTCACAACCAACACAAGACAGTCTTTGCCACACCCAGCAGCTTTTGAATGCCCGTTATTGTATATCAATGTCCTACATTTTATTTGTTGTTACTTTACTATTTACTATTCTAGCTTCCTCACTCAAGCACTTACATCCCTTGGGCTGCAATGCAAGTCACCTGTGAGTTGGGCAGCCATGAAAATTTAATAAATACTAAATAAAGATATGGAAATCTTTAAGAACATTATTAAAATAGTTCTGTTGAACTGATACTCTTTAGATTTTATTCTCTAATACTTGCAAAAACTCCTGAATAAACTGATTCTGAAAATTAGTAATCAATAGTTATAAGAATACACGAACTTGAAGTCCAGTATAGAATATAGTGTAGTTTGACCCTTCAAAGCATCAAACAAGCTACAGCACTTTAAATACTGAACTCTAAAGCACTGTCTATAGATCATAATGGCAAATAAAATCAAATAATAACATTCAGTGGAGCATATAAATGAGACTGGGCCATAAAAAAGTGCTATAAAAATTGTAGTCTGTATCCTTCACCAGAGACTTTGTTCTTTTGCTACAGAATACATAGGTGCCTAATTTAAAACTATGGTATGAAATCTAAAGTTACTCACATAGCATTATTATATTGCCAATATTACATAGATAGTACATTTTAAACATTACATTCAGTGACTGATGTTTGTGATTCCTTAATAATTTCAGTGTCTATTACAGTTTGGCACCACATAATATTAATATCTATTGCTTTGGAAATGTGGCTTACAAACACTGTCTTTAAAATTAGACTGAGTAGGTGGGAGTCCCGAGACAACTATTTTACTAAAGTATTCTCGTTATAAAAACCTTCAAAATCATCATAGGTTAGCAGTATAAACATAAATCCATAGAACAAATGACTTTAACCAGTTCTGAATGTTCGGTTGTTTTCAATCGGAGTAAATCAAATAAATTAAAATGATTCCGGTAGGCAGGATTCTCTGAAGCTTTTTGGCGCCAAATGTTTTCCTGGAGGAGGCGGGATCGAGTGATGTCACGCCGGAGTACGTGCTTCAGCGTCTTAAGTGATTGGTTACGCTTTCCTTGGCTTCACCTACCCGCGCCGGTTTGGCCTGTTGGGGTGGGGGGGGGAGTATCTTGCGAGAAAGGCGAGAAGGTGAAGTCCTGGCGGTTTTGAGGGGCGGCGGGTGTCTCCGCCACGCCCGTTGAGACTCGGAAAGGAACGGCAGGACTCGCCACTCCGGTTCGTGAGGGGGATAGAGACTTGATGGCGGTCTCCGGCTGGGTGGTTGGAGAGCTGTTGCGGGCTTGTGGTGCTTCTCCCCCATTCGCCTCTATGTCTGCTCGGAGCCTCTGCTTTCCCCCTTCCCCAACCTGCTGCCTGCCAGATGTGCTGGACTTGGATACCTGTAATCCCAGCCGGTGTCTGGGCTACCCACATCTGGAGGGCACCAGCTTGCGCAAGGCGGACGTACCGGCCCCCGCACCCCACTTCGCCCTGCTTTCCGTCAGCTTGGCCCAGTCAACCCTGGGCCGCGCCGACGAAGGAGGGAGATTTTCTGAAATGACAAAATGGGGTTATCCTTCCTCGGGCTTTAATGGGGCTTTAATGCAGGCTCGCCTCTCATGGTACGTCGGAAACGGGCACTAGGGTAGATCGTCTCTTGACCATCATCTTCTCCCGATTCCCTCCTTTTGCTTTTAGTATTGGCTGAGGGAACAATTGACAATCGCTGCCTCTGCTTCGCTTCCAGAAATAACCAGCCTCTTAAGGCTCCGCTCCACTTCGTTCCGTTTCTGGTGCAGTTTATTTTTTTCAATCTAGTCCTAGTCCCAAAGGTGCTTCCCCCCCCCCCCTCAAAAGACAACTGGAGTTTGTTTTTCCTTGAAGACGTTTCGCTTCTCATCCAAGAAAGCTTCAGAACTTCAGAAGCTGCTTGGATGAGAAGGAAAACGTCTTCAAGGGATAAGCAGTTGCCTTCTGAGGGGGGAAAAAAAAGCACCTTTGGGATAACCATGACCTGGATGACTGAGAATCTCCCTAGACAAACCTAGTTCTAGGTTCACAAAGATCATGAACAGAGTGCTGTACAATTTAATTGGGGGAAAAACATCAGAGCTGTCAGACTGCAACTTTTTGGAAGTCCTTTCCTTGGCATCTCTGGCAAATTAAGTGTGATGGGTGGATATTAGAGAGGATTTTGGGAGTAAGAACACCTTTGTTATGATTTGCTCTGTCAAGCAGAAAATAACAGCATTCTGATCGTCTTGTGATTGGGTTTTTCCAACCTACATTGATGTATCACAGTCTACTTCCTTATCTACCTAATGTTATTTGCGTATTAGATTCCTATTACTTTACATTTTTCATTCTGGAACTCAAAGCCACACAGTGCTTTCTCCTATTTTTTAACACAAATGTGGGATTGGTTGAAAGAGACAGAGCTAAAGTTACCCAATGAACTTCTGTGACTGATGGTGGATTAGAACTTGGGTCTCAATGCTCCTAGTCCAACACTCGTAAACACTACAATTGAAAAACTTTTATGAAAGGATGTGATTTTGATTGAAATACTTACATAGGTACTAGATCTATGTTCCATCTTTGTTCAGGAGTTCAGCATGACATACATAATTCTATATTCTCCCATTTTTTTCCTCTGTAGCAATCCTGTGAGAAGTAGATTAAGCTAAGAGATAGTGACTTGCCCAAAGTCAAACCAGTGAGCTTCTGTGGTTTGCCTTTCATATAAAATGATGGGCAGTTTGCAGGTTACGTGTGGCCCCTAATCACATGATGATTATAAGCCAATAGTGTGACATGGCTGTCAAAAAAGCAAAAGTGAAAGTTTAAGGCAACATCAGTAGAAAACCAGTTTCTGAAGCATAGGAAGTGATAGTTTTTCATTGATTCTTGAGTGCTGTGCTCAGTTCTGGGTGTCATATCATACAAGGGAGTCAGCTAAATAGAACAGATGCAGGGATAAAAAACAGGTATAACTAAGGGAAACTAAATCATAGGAGAGACTGGAAAAAATGGACAATTTAGTTTTGAGAAAGACTATCTATAGAAAATTATAGCACTTGTCAAATTTGAGTAACAGAAAAGGCTATGGCATGACATATTCTCTATCAGTCACAGAATAATGGTTCCAAGTTACAAGAAGTCAGATTTCAGTTAAAAGTTAATGATGGGAAAAGCAGATACGGTTCTAATCATGGAACCAATTACCCAGGAAGTGGTTTGCTTCCTTTCAGTTTAAATAGCCATCTGTTGGGGATAGTTAATTTTTGGTTTCCAGCGCTGCATTTGGCTTAGAGATGATGGCCAAAACAAATTTTTATTCTACAATTCTATGTTGGTTGAATTGCTAGCAAATTATTCTTCCTTTCTAAGTCTAGGAAAAACAGACAGCTTGATGCTGCTAAGTGGCATTATTTTCCGAAAAAAATCAAGATCCATGAAAGTTCTCCCTTCACACAGCTGTTATTTAAAGTGTGAGACTGAGATATGTGCATATGTACAGATAGTCTTGTTCACCTTGGGCCAGGCTGTTTATGTCTGATATAATGTTTATCCTGTTTAGACTGATGTCCTATTTTTTTTCTATCAAATTTAGATGGGTTATACTTAGGAAGTGTTTATAATGGGAACAGAGGAGGAGGAGGATGGAATGACATTTTCTAATCTATATGGCAGTAAGTAACTCTGATTATTTTACTTTTTGGGGACATTAGAAAAATGCTCTAACTCTATAGTATTATCTAAAAAATAGATAATGGTGGGGAAAAGCCATATAATACGTTTCAAAAACTTCAATTTAAGTAGATTCTTGTGTATGATTGTGGTAGGAGCTATTTCTGCCAATCATAACTTCCCTTCCTGCACTTTTGAGGGAGGCCAAGAAAAAGGAGTTCGCTGATAAGTGCTACAATACGTTATTTTAATAATCTTTTTATTCAAAAGCGATGTTGTGTTGGTGAGCATATGACTTCCTCTTGATTGTGTTGATATAAACAATGATTGGTATCATTCCAGCAATTCTCCTAGCTGATAGGAATAGGCTATTATAACTGCCAGTTAAATGGATAGAAGCCAGGCATTAGAATTTCTAAGATTTGGTGTTATATTATGTAGTGAATGTCACATCATTTCTGACACAACGATAATTGACCAGTAATCTTTAAGTTATGACTGTAATTGAGCCCTGCAATTTTGGTTACAAGTCGTGAGAGTGGTAGAATGGATTATTCCTTGATCAGACCCTATTTTAAGGCTTTTTTGCAATGGTTGCTAAGCAAATGCAACAATCGTTAAGCCAACCCATTTTTTTTAATAAAAAATTCTTTTATTATAACAATCAACATTGAACATAAAATCATAGTATGCATCATTCATCATAGCACCTGATATACATCACTAAGTATTAATCTTTATAAACGTCTGGTTTGGTAAACATTTTTCACTCCTCACATCAAGCCTCAACTATACGCCTGTTACAATTTATTTGATTGGTGTTTCTCTTTTTTATAGTCTATCCACAGTTTCTAGTCTATCACATATTATTCATCTCAGTATTAGTACAATCTTTTATGATCCCTAACCAAAAATCCTGAGGTAAAAGTTTAATAACCTGAGGTAAATCTTGTATATGGTTTATCTACTATATCTAGTCTATCACCTATTGTTCATTCACGCTTCTGAATTAACTTCGTCTCAGTACTAGTGCAATCTTTTAAAGTCCTGAGGTAGAAGTTTCCTAACCTGAGGTAGAAATTCAATCCACTTTATCCATATTTAAGCAAACACCATTAGCCAACCCATTTTTTGCTATCGGACTTTTTTTCCAGAAATCAGAAGTAATGGCCAGCTTCTGGACAAAATTGTCATAAACTGTCACATGACTAGGCCACTGCAAATGATTGTAAAGGCGGGCCAGTTGCTGAGAATCACAAATGCAGTCATGTGATGGGGTGGATTTTGGACTCTCGGAAATGGGTCATAAGCAGCTTTTGGGAAGCATCATAACTTCTAATAGTTGCCAAGTAATCATCATAATTGAGAACTATCTGTTTTAATGTACATTTTATTTTATAAAATCAAGCTACTAAAGATGTAGTTTGAACAGAGATGCTAGTCAAATGGTGCTTTTCAGAATTCCTACTTGCACTCGGGAGCTAGCAATAAAGAATTAAACATATAGCGTGGATAAATAAATTGCTACTATTGCAGATAAAAAAAATAATAAAAAGCAACTATTGTAAATTCTAGCTATCAAGGCATATTTATATCAATCCTGGGTTTAAATCCTATATATTTTTCTCCCCCTTGCTTGGTAACAGATTTCTTGTCATTTGTTTATTAACTTTGAATTTGGAAAGTACCTGTACAGTGTTTTGATTAATGGACCTGTCAAGTTTCAGACTCCTTCTGACCTTGCATGCTTCAAACCCCAGAAAGTCTCCTCTTTGACAGTTATTTTTACTCTGCAAGACAAATTATACAGGTATTTCTTTCTCTGGTGTTAATAGTCAGGAAAAATGCATAGGTAAAAGTTTAGAAAACTTTTTTATGTTTCTTACATTCCTGTTTAAATAACAATTGTCAATAACAATTGAACTGATCAGAAATTTATTTATTAATCATATTTATGACCCTCGTACTTCTGATCAAACAAGCTATAGTGATTCACAGTATCAATCAAAACATTATCAGTAAAATCATACTTACATAAACATAATAAAGCCACAGATACAATATGAAATCCATAAAGAGAGCGAAGCAAATCACTTCCTGTTTCAGTACATTTGGATACAATCTCTCCAAACCAATGATAGGTTGGATAAAATGTTTTTTATTGTAGAATTATTGTTAATTTTGTTTGCAAAACAACCTCCTTTATCTCTTGTATATTACAGTTATTGTAATACATGAACAGCTAACATCTTTTATGGGGTGTTCTTTCTATTTGCAGTTTCTTCTTATGAAGGAGGAGATGGCGATGAGAGTTCTGTGGATATTTATGATGGCTTAGACAGCACTCCAGTTGTTTCTAGTATGTTGTTTGCCTTGCTATGAAGTTTCTTTTTTTTATTTTATTCACTTGAATTGGATGATACAGATATTTCCCCATCCCACCCCAGACAAGCTTAGTAAAAATAGTGAAAACCTGGTGAAACAAGGTTTCATAAGCTTGATATCAGCTCTAATTTAGTAGTCAGCTTCTCCAGGCTGTTATTGCTAGGGCAGGGGTGTCAAACTCAATTTCATTGAGGGCTGCATCAGCATTACGGTTGCCCTTGGGGGGCAAGGTGGGTGTGGCCAGGGTGGGTGCGGCCTGCAAGGTGGACATGGCCAACTCTACATTGTTCGTGTCAAGGGTGCCTGTGGGACCCTGGGCAGGACTGGGGCAGATCTGACGGTCTCTGGCAGAAGGTGGTGGGACCGGGGCAAGCGCCAAGGCATGGTGCATTTCTTCATTCCTCACGAAGGGTGACACCTCCCCAGCATGCACCCAGGGGGTGGGGCCAGTGCGGCAGGGGCTGGTTCCTCACTGTTTCTGGATGGCCTTGTGGAGCTAAGACTGAATGCATTTCGGCATAGATGGCCACCACAAAATTGTACATTGGCTCCCGGCCGGCCTGGACCAGGGCCAAGGTAGCAGGGGCCGTTCCCTCACTTTTTCCAGGATGGCTTCGCGGGCCACATAAAACCACTTTGCGGCTGCATCCGGCCCCCGGGCCTTGTGTTTGACATGTCTGTGCTAGGGGATTTCATTTCTTGGGGGTGTGTTAGCTCAGAATTCATTCCTGTCAAAACAACTTTGGATTTCTACCAAATCACAGATCCCGATCATGGAGGGCTGGGGGATGGGCAATACTCTGAATTTGGTATTTAAGTGTATGTTAAATGTGATCTGGTAAGGAAAACATTACTAGCAGGTCCTTGTACTAACATATTACTTTTGGGTAACCGTGAGATTTGTGGCATTACCATCTTCTCTATAAGAAAGAGACTTAGTCTACCCCACATGTTTTATGGATCTGTCTGATTTTCAGAAGGGGCTTGGGGAGCTTCCCAGAGATTTATCAGGCAGTTTGATCAGTCCTGTGATATACAGATGCAGTAAAAATACTACATAAGATTACTCATCCTGTTATTACTCCTGGGAAGTATTTTTGCTTTCATGATAAGCTCCAGAACATGAAACAAAGAGTAGTGGTAGTGAAAAACAAGGCACAAATATGATAAAATATGGGTATGAGCCCAGGTTAGGCTATGTAGCATGGCAGTAAGATCAGTGGAGCATTGTTAGATTTCTCACACTTATTGCATTCTTGAAATGTCATTCAGTTGTACTGTTTAAAGTGACCAGAATCTTTAGGGGAATCTTAAAGTGTAAAAACTCCCAGTAGATCATTGTGATATTTTGATAAGTATTCTGCAGATAAAATCCATATATGCTCACTTGGAGTTAGATGCTGCCTAGGCAGGGATTAGTCACTGGAAATTTACTTAACTATAAAAAAAGAAAATACAGCACATCTCAGAGTAGTTTTAGCTTTGCTCTAAAAGTTGATTTTCTTATCTGGTCTATTTAGTAGGGCAGTGATGGCGAACCTTTTAGAGACTGAGTGCCCAAACTGCAACCCAAAACCCACTTATGCATCGTCGGGTGCCGGGTGGGTGTGGCCAATTGGGTGGGTGTGGCCCATTGAGTGGGTATGGCTGTGGTGGTAACGGCAGACTGGGTGGGACTAAAATGTTCAATCAATCAATTCCAACTTTGCGAGATCTTTTTTTTCCCCCCAAGAAGTTGAAATTGACTGATTGAATCTTTCTCTTTTTTTTGCACATGGCGGCGGAGGCCTAAAGCGAAAAGGTTTTATAAAACCCAGCTGAAGGCCTAGGATTGGGGCGACGGTGTGCATGCCCACAGAGAGGGCTCTGAGTGCCGCCTCTGGCACCCGTGCCATAGGTTCGCCACCACTGTAGTAGAGTTAAAATATATGTTGAAGTTTTCAAAATGCTGGTAATAACCTGTTATATATTGCCACGTAGGGCTGAATAGCAGATATAGTGGGATATAGGATACAGTGGATACCTGGTCCGAATGGGGAGAAAAAGGCTAATATTTAAACCCAGCAAAACACAGTGACTATTGATTCAGAAACTTTCCATTCCCAGTACAATTTCATCTTTCACTCCAGATGGAGCTGGAAGAGCATGTCCTGCAGTCGAGGTCCTCCTGGACCCTCTTCTTTTGTTAAATGGTTGGTATAACCCATTAGTAAGAGAGTCTTTGCCAATGTAGCTAATATGTTCTAGGTATACTCACAACTGGACCACCTTGGGTTGGACTGCAGTTTGCTCTGTGTAGAGCTTTCCCTGAAGACACTCAAAAAATAATGTTCAAAATTATGTGAGATGCCTGTTAATATAGCCATTGTAATATCTTTGCTATGGAGCTGAGTTTGCTACTAATCTCTTTCCAGGTCTAATCAAAGTGATTACCACTTATAAAGCCTTATACCAGTGGTTCTCAACCCTTTTCAGGCCGCGACCCCGACCTGCGCCGCGCATGCATGGCGCGACCCTGACCTGCACCGCGCATGTGCGGCGCGCATGTGCTGCCCCCTGCGCCGGCCGAGGGGAAAAGGGGAAAAATGGCAGACTGCGGTGTTTGGCGACCCCCGTGAAATGGTCGTTCGAGCCCAAATGGGGTCGCGACCCACAGGTTGCGAACCGCTGCCTTATACAGTTTAACACCTGGTTGCCTTTGAGATTGTCTACACACAGTGGGAACCAACCAACAGCATATGTTGAGAACTCCTATTCTTTAGGAAATGGTTAAATTGGGGACTCAGAAATTTCTGTTGTAGCCCCACCCATTTTAATATTCTCCTACCTGAAGTAATGATTGCTACTTTCTTATTAATACACAGAATGGCGTTTAAAATGCCATTCCACAAAGCCTTTGGAGAACAAATATCATTTGTTATATCCAAACTATTTTGGATATGTTCTTGTTAAAACAGAAGAAACTTTTTCGTAAAAATCATCATTTTGCTTATTATTTGATATACCTATAATTGTTTTACTGAACTGGTAATAAGTCATTTAAGAATATTGCATTGAAGCAGCATACAAATTTTATTAGGTAAATAAGTATTTCAACAGAGATTTGAACTTAAATCTGACCATAATGCAGTTCATTAGAAATGATTTGCCATCCAAAGAAGGTGACTACATACTATATATGTTAATATTTATAAGATTGGCTTCATATGTAACAGAGTGAAAAAAATATAAATTATATTATTTGGCTAAAGCTAGGATTCTGAAACTATGCTACCTAGTTTTATGTGCAAAATAGATTTTGGAGATACAGGGTATTTTGTTTCCTTGCTTGCGTTCAAAAACCAGTGTTTCTTTGTCTCCACACAGTAAATCCC
This sequence comes from Bothrops alternatus, assembly GCA_034064705.1. Classification (NCBI taxonomy): domain Eukaryota; kingdom Metazoa; phylum Chordata; class Lepidosauria; order Squamata; family Viperidae; genus Bothrops; species Bothrops alternatus. Next base: position 9,453,833 of record JARGCV010000033.1, read on the forward strand.
CTTTGAAACTGAGGAAACATTCAAAACCAGCTTAATGTATTCAATGAACCTCTTTATGAAAACTAATTATATTATATGAAAACTAAGCTATACCTAGAAAATATAGAGAGAGTAATTTATGAAATTAAATAGAGGTAATACTTTTCTCTTGGGTATTGAGATATACGCAGTGTCAGTGATAAACATATGTCACTGTCCTTTATATTTCTGAGGCTTTCATGGAACAGCTACAACATTTGGAGTGTTGTGAATGATAATAGGAGCCCATTTTGTTGTGATTACAGTGGGGGAGCTGGGGCAGAACAAATTGTGTGTAGAGCCACACAGTTGAAGATGTGTGAAGCTTCTTGTATGATTTCTAGAGTGTGCGCTAGCCAACCTTTGCTACCAGCTTAATGAAGTCTAGTAGCCTTTTTTTTTTTTTAAAGCTACTTTTCATCTCCCTTGCTTTAGGCAATTGTGCTACAAAAGTGCCGATCAAAAGTAGTTTGAACCTATTTGATGAAATCCTGATTGAGGAAGGAACAGCCAAGGAAGCCACTTTCAATGAAGTAAGTACTTTTTACACTGGTAACACATCAGGGAGATAAATTGCAGTTAGATAACTGTAATAACTAACATTTAGTTATATGTGTGCTTATGCTAACATGTATACAGTAATTGAAAGTATCATCAAATTTCAAAATTCTGTGATTTTTAAATTTTACTTTACGCAGTTAAAGGAAAGTTGCAGTTTGGATCCTAAGGAGAAAGAGCTTGATTTGTAATTTATTAATAATGAAATTTAATGTTATGAAAAACGAAAGTATAATTTAGCATTGTAACCGGATTTTGATTTCTTTTGCTTTACAGATAGTTCCATTTGTCCAGGTTGCAATAAAATGAATGGGTTACATACTTTATATGTATGTGTTTAGTAGAGGGTGAAAATATTTCCTTATAACTCAGAAAATATTTATATGATTTAGCAAAACTATATTTGCTGTATCCAAAGCATGTGTTTTAATATAAATGAGGAAATCTGTGTTTTGGCAGTTGCAGGCTGAACATGAGAAATGTAAGCAGCAGCTTCAAGAGTTGATGAAGAAGCTTCAGGAAATACAAGAACAGGTAATAAAGCAATAAGTAATAGGACCCATACAGGTAGCAGAAAATGCAAATGGGAAGAGATTACTGCATGACAGTGGTTGTATTTTTGAAAATAGTGATAATTTAATAGTTATCATAAAGCAGTTACCCTTGAAAATCATCCTAGTCCTACACATGTTAACATATTTCTGGGCAGTGATATTTATTTTCAGGAAAGTATCAGTAAGATTAATGGCTAAATATGCAATCTTTTATGCATTTAACTAGGACGCATTACATTAAATATGTTTAGAATATAGTGTATTTGTTTAGCTTATCACAACAAAAAATGTAATTAATTTAAATGCACATTTCTTGAACTTTATCATATTTTTGTTCGTATATTCAGTTCCTTGTTTATAATATGTTAAATATCTATCTGTTCTTTCTGGCTTAGAACTCTCTTCTACAAAGTGAAAATCAGTCCCTTAAAAAAAATATCTCAGCGCTTATCAAAACAGCTAGAGTGGAAATTAACCGCAAGGATGAAGAAATCAGTAATCTGCAGCGAAGGTACTGAAAGTTAACCTACATATTGTTTTTGAAAGATTTTGATGATGAAAAAAAGTAAAGAAAGGAAACCTTAACTTAAAATAGAAGTGCTCTTTCCATGCAAACATTTCCAATCCCAGGTGAAAGTTTGGTTTCTTAAAGATAAATTTATGCTATTAGCATTTATGTGTTTATATTTCATGAGATAATTTTTTAGGATAAAAACCAAACTTATATTTTATGCAGAGAAAAACATATTGAAATAAATGTAGTTAAAACTGATTTAAAAGTATAACTTGACTTCTTGTGGCATACTGTTAACAGTTTTCTTGTCAGCAATGCAGCAATTTGCTGTTGCTTCTTGGGATTTCTTTTTTTTTTTATTGCTTCCCAGCTTAGCTGGTAACTCTGGTACTCCTTGGAGATCCTTCGTCCAAATATTAAGCAGGCTCTGGTCTTAATTTCCAAAGTCAAACAAGATGGTTAATTGCTGCTACGTACTAAGACAACCTAATCATAACTAGCATTAGGTTTTTATTCCTTCCTTTCTGCTTTAAATATATAATTAAGTTTGGGTTTCATTCATCATTATTTAAAATATCTGGAGAATTTTTGGGGAGTGTTTATCTGCAATAAATAGCAATGCCACTTAGACTTATATACCGCTTCCCAGTGCTTTGCTGCCCTCTCTAAGCAGTTTACAGCGTCAGCATATCGCCCTCAACAATCGGGATCCTCATTTTACCGACCTTGGAAGGATGGAAGGCTGAGTCAACCTTGAGCCGATGAGGATCGATCCCTGGCAGTAAGCAGACTTAGCCTGCAATACTGCACTCTAAACACTGTGCTACCGTAGCTCCTTACTTGATCAAATCATTGGTTGCTTTCCTAGCTTTATGTTTACTAAACATGTCCCTAAGTATTTAATGAAAATCCCCATTTTGAACATAATGCCCAGCTGTTCTTTGGTTTGTGTCTCCAGTTGCATCGAAGGAACATGTATTGGCCTACATGCTCACATTCATATAACCCAGCATTCTTGACGATTCAGATGTGGGTAATAACTATTGAATCTGATACCTAGCCTTCTTAATGGTTATAAAATGAAATCAGAATTAAAATATTCTATTTTAATATTAAAATTAAATCATTCCATATTAAAATTATATCAATAATATTGATATCAATTATCAATGTAATATTGACATCAATTATCAATATTGATATCAATTATATCAATATCAAAATTAAAATATTCTATTTTAAAAGAATTGTATTCTCTTTGTAAACATTTCATATTTTTATTGATTGTGCTTTGGAGTATATTGCCTTTTTGTCAGTCTAATCTTACTCTATTTTACTAAAATTTTAGGTAGTTATTATATAATGTAGCATATTAAAATAGTGTTTTTATTAACAGGTTAGCAGAAGCTCCAGTTCATCGCAATACCTACAGTAAAATATATACAAGGAACATTGAAGGATCAAAACAAAAAAATACATCCAGAAATTTCATTCCAGAAAATAATTCAAAAACAGATCCTAAAGATAAACAAGACTTGCCCAGAGATGTATCTCATAACTGTCCATCTTGGGATACAGGAAATAAGAAAGATCATTTGGAAAAAAAAGATACTTCTTATATGTCTCGATCTCATCCTGAGCAGCTTCACAAAGATGGCGTTCAAACGGAGCTGTCAAGAGTTGATAGCTCCTGTGATAAAGAAAAGGAGAAAAGGGAGATGAAAAATAACGAACATTATAGTAAGAATAACAATTGCAGATACAAAACAAAAACACAGAGAAATGTTCGAGGTGTTGTAGACTGCATATTGGATACTCCTGGAAAGTCACAGGTTAACCCAGAAAAATTACTCAGAAATGGACAGTGGAAAGATAGAAAGGACTTAAAGATCAAAAGCAGTTGGTGTGCAGAAAACAGAACTGATAATATCTCTTCTACTAAAGAAAAACAGTCAGTTCCTAAGGATAAATTAAGGCTTAAAACTGAACACATTAATGAAGATAGGTTTGAAAAATTACAAATCATAAACCAGAAAGACTTTAAAAAAGAGAATAAAGAGGAAAGTAATACTAGACAAAAAAACAGACAACCTGATAAATATGTAGAACAACAAAGAACTGGTAAAGCTACTAATACCCCTGAAAATAATACACTTGTCAGAAATCCTAAAGAATTAAGTAAAGGTTACCTAGAAGACAACAATATAAAACATAATGATTGTAGGAAAAATAAAGGAACAGATGGTCCTGGGCTCCAAGGAGGGAAATCATCAAGGCCACACAGTTCTAGTAGAGAGCGAAAACTTAGTAACTCAAACAAAGATAGCAAAAAATGTGAACCTGAACGCACCCATTCAAAATCTGACAAATATAGAATGGAAGCAAAAAGGAAAAGTGAAAGAGACAAACCTAGAGAAAGCAGAAATTCTCAAACTGAAAGACAAAATTCAAAAGAAACTCCCCAAAAGACAGTAAAGGAAAACAGTAAACTAAAAGACAGTGCAAAAAGAGAGCAAAAGAAACCCTTTCCAGCAAAAGAAATTGCCACGGTAGTTGAGGCTGTGGACGAGCCTGTGCCCATTAAGGTGGAAAGGGATGAAGATCAATCAAAAAGCAAAGACTTAAAATTGAGCTTCATGCAGAAGCTGAACTTAACTCTCTCTCCGGCTAAGAAACAAGCAGACAAATCCAAAATAGTAGCGGAGACAACTAACGAAGGTGAGATGGAAGTTCCAAGTCAGGAAATAATGTTAATCCCAAATGAATCAATTAACACCACTAACGAAGTGAAAATGCCATTGGGACCAATCCATAACAGTCCCCTTCAAACTAAATTGGAAAAAACAATATATGTTTCTGAGATCAAAGCAAATCAGCAGAATGAGACTCCAGAAGAGATTTTGGATATTAAGCCATGTGAAGCATCTCCACAAAATGCGACACTACAGATGAATGAAATTGTTGGCAGTGAAAAACTCCTTCCTCCGACTGAGAGTGAGATGCAAGATTCTAAGGAAGTGCGTGTGGCACCTAGCCCGGCAAATCTCACGGATCCAGAGACGCTGTTAAATCGTTCTTTCCATGCCCTGGAGACTGGGAGTTCTGTAGATTCTGATACCTTTAGAGTAATAGATGAAGTTAATGGGACTGATTCAGACTCATCCATGACAAAAGAAGAATCCAGTAATTGTGCAGATAAAAAGATTTTGGACTGCTCTGAAAATGAAAGCCTACCTCTTCACAAGACTAGGTCAGAAGATGATAAAATACTGTCTGTAAATATTTCAGTCACTGACTCCAAAGCTGAAGATTTGAATCCAAGCTCTCCAAAGCATGGAAGCCAAATGGAATCATTACACACTAAAGGATTAAATGCTGTGTCTCAGACAAGAGACTCAAATCCAGTTTCACTGGATGATGATAACTCAATACTGAGCATTGATCTAAATCACATGAGGTATATCCCAAAAGCAATCAGCCCTCTTAACAGTCCGATACGACCCTTGGGTAAAATCTTCAGAACGGAAACCTCTTACAAAGGGACAAATTATAATACAGGTATATTTATTATATTTTTGTTGTACTTTTTACAAAAATGTTGTCCTTTTTTTGCTGGATTGTATGCCTTTGGAGGAAATATATTTATGCCCAAAAAAAAAGTTTATAGCAGATTACAAGGTACAGCAGTAGCAAACCCATTGCTCCTTGTTTACTTCCTGCTGGTTGGAAATTTGGACATGAGCCATGAGTTTGAGTATTGTACTTCCTTTCTTCCCTACTGGGTAATATAATAATTCCTCATCCAGTCAAATCACAGTTTATCCCAGGCCTGCATAAAATAATTTGGTCGAGCCTCCAAAATATAGATTACCAATTATAGTTTGATTCTGGTTTGCAATGCTGATTTTTTAAGGATTTGCTCAGAATCTATTTTGGTGATCCACTTGTGAAATAACCAGCGTGTTTGTGTTAAGCTGTGAGGCATGTAGGAGAAAATCATTGCGAGGATAAATGACACAGTTTCCAACTTTTCAAAAGCTGGGTCATGGCTTGGTTTTTAATTCTCAAAAGCTAATTACAAAGGTACGTTTCTTTTTAGATGCCTCTTATAAAAAAGCAGTTTAGTTGAAGTGGAGGAAAGTCACATGAGCTTTACTGTCTGTTCAATCATCCTGACAATAAATTATTCAGTCAATGCAACATTTTCCATTGAGTTTTGGGGGGGGAGATGCTAGTTTCAAATTTTTAATATCAGAAGCCTTAATGGATGGGAATTAGCAAATATGTGTTGATCCTAAGCATATTATTTTAATTTTAATTCTGATTTCCAGCAGAATTTAATTGCAGATACTATTGTGTAATTGGAATCTGATTCCAAGTTAGATGGCAACTATTGTAGTACATTCCTATGCAGTAAGTTTAGCATATTTGGTCATGAGAAATCTGGTTGACTTCTTGAGATACAGAAAAAAAATCTTGCTGATATCTGGTGATCATACATGCTACAGCTTAGGTACCTATATTTTAAGGATAAAATTGGGATATCTTAATTTTATTTCTGAGTAAACAAGGTATGCCTGCTACAATGAAAATCCAGTTAACACTGTATTTAACTTTAAAGCTCATATTCTGAGATTGATCTTTTGGATTCACAGAGATTGCATATATTATTGCTTAAGAATATTTAGTGAGAGTTTATTAAAATGTGAAGTGCAACTTTAATCTTGTCAGCAGATGGTTCCTAGGACAGCGATCCTTAAAATGCTTTTGTAGCTTATGTTGCATTTCCAATATTTGGTGTGAAGTACTTTCCATGAAAGCATTTTTTTTCAGTTCCAAATTTTAGATTATTTTCACCCAGCTCTTCCAAAAAGCTCATAATGCATCTGTGTCACCCTTGAAGTTTGTCATCCTAACAAGTCTGTAAAATAGATGCAGCCAAGAGAAAATGTATCTAGGACAGTTATGCATTCGGCTTTATGGCTGGGTAGGAATTTGCATATGAATCTTCTTGATAATCGATTATATTAATCATTATACCACATGCATTCTGAAAGCTGCCTCTTTAAAATGCGAAACACAAAATTAACAATTATAAGTGGAAATATTTAGTCGTGAAATGAACAGTAATTGAACGATTCTGTAAAACAGTTTGCTTTGACACTTCCTTTTTAGAGTGATATTTTTAACTTACTAATTGTTCTGTTGGTTGTAGATTTTGCTCCAGATAGTGCAGTGGATTATCTGGGGAGCAACCATTCAAGTGAACTCAACAAAGAAAATCAAAAGCCACTTTGCAGTGATCACAAAATCTTAGAAGAGTCTCAGCGAAACATGTCTTCAGATGAATTAGAAGAAGGAGAAATTGTAAGTGATGCTGATGATGAACCCAAAATAGAAAGAAAATCTGAAAATAGTAAGAAGTTGAAAAGAAAAATATCTCCTGAGAGATCTAATACATCCAAGAATACATACAACCAGAAAGTCAAATCTAAATCCCCCAGTGAAGATCCTGGAAAATTGGCTTCTGGGAAGAAAAGTAAAGAAAAGCCCAAAGATGGAACAATAATATTTTCAAAGGAAATGAAGAAAAATAAAATTGTGAGCCTTGATTGTCTTGAAAAAATAGTTCAGATTACTGCTGAACCTTGTACTGTGCATGAGTTTATGCAGATGCTGAAAACTGTAAGAAAACAAGTACGAAAAAACTATATGAAATTTAAGATACAGTTTCCAATACAGCAGTTCCATAAAATAATAGATTCATTAGTTCTGAATTTTACATCTTTAATAAAATATATTGACTTCTCTAAAATGTGCAAATCAAATGAGGCCATAAAGGTAAATCTCTGTGAAGTGATTGAATCTGAGCTCCATCAGATTAAAAAAAATACTGCCACAAAGTATCTATTTGAGAAACAACAATCAGATATGAAGAAAAAATTGTGGAAACTTGTGGATGAACAACTTGATTCTCTGTTTGATAGAATAAAAGAAATTCTTCTGAAGTTTTGCAATTTGATAAGTTTGGGAAATGAGAATGAGAATGGTAAACGTAAAAGGAAAGCAAGCTCAAAATGCCTTGGTAATAATAAAATCGATAGACAGACATCAAAGAAACCAAGCTTAAGTGCTAAAGTGAAACGGTCTGAAGAACATGTCCTTCCAAAACCAGCTGTAGGTAGCCAACTGTCTAAGGCAGATCACCAGGAAATAAATAAAATAGCTTGCTACAAAAATACAGTTAGAAAATGTAAATATTCCCATACAGATAGCACAAGACCTTCTCTCCCTGAAATTGCACATTCTAAGCAGACTTCCACAGAGGATACTGCTTTGAAAACTGGAAAATATGAAAAGGAGGGATTGGAGATGACTGGAGATCCTCACAAATCTGATATCAGCTGTGGACCTCTCACAGAACAACAAATGTCTGGGCTAACATTCAATTTGGTCAATGATGCTCAAATGGGTGAAATGTTCAAAAGTTTATTGCAGGGCTCTGGCCTTTCAGAGAAGAACATTGACTTCATCGATGAGAATCAGTGGGAATTCAGAACACCAGAAAAGCAAATGCCAGAAGGTCAGAGCGGTAGAAATAATCCTGCGTATGAGACTGAAGAAACAATGTCAAGGGATAGCCAGGCAGAATCAAGAGTAATTGATGGTATTAAATGGCCTGTAGTTTCACCTGAAAGAGATTCAATGTTTTTAGCTAGATTGCAAATGCCCATTGATCCAAATATTCTAGATGAAAACTGTATGTTTGAAATTCCTACTAGTCCTACCTTGAAGAAAGGTGAGGAATGTGTTTTGGAAAAACAAAAATCTCTGGTTTCTTCTATCCTTTTGGAAGACCTAGCGGTATCGTTGACTATTCCCTCTCCTTTGAAGTCAGATGCTCATCTTAGTTTCTTGAAACCTGATGTATTGGGGTGTGTTCCTGAAGATGTTCTGAATGCACACTTCAGTGAAGATGCTCACCTAGAAGAGGAGGATGCTTCTGAACAAGATATCCACTTGGCTTTGGAATCTGATAATTCAAGCAGTAAATCAAGCTCATCGTGGGCAAATGTCCCTGCTGCTCCTGGATTCCAGTGTTGCCCAAGCCTTCCAATGCAAGCAGTAATAATGGAGAAGTCAAACGACCACTTTATTGTTAAAATAAGGCGTGCTGCACCGTCTATCTCACCCACTGATCAGACAGCCATACCAGATGAGCCACTGATCTCTGTTGCCGAAAAAGGGAAGAATGAAATTATATATGAAGAAAATCTTGCTACTTTAACTTCCCAAAGTATCCCTTCAGGAGGGATAGAAATATCGAAAGAAATTATAAATACTACTGACTCTGAAAAAACAACGGATAACCGTATTATAAAAAAGCAGGTTTCTCACTCATTGGAACCTTTGAAAGAGACATCTGTCTGTCTTGCGATTGATTCAGTTCCTGATCTTTTTGAACCACAACAAGACCTCCATCCTGATACTCCAGGTGATGTTATGAATACCATAGAGTCTCTGCTTCATAAAAACAGACAAGAACAATCTTGTGACATCAGTCTTGACGTTCAGAGGCCATTTTGTAATACAAGCCAAACTCAAAGCCCTCATTTATTTGTTTCAAATCAAGCATTGCATAATGTTGCTGTGTCAGAAAAACCTTCTGACTTGCAAGACCCTCCTGAAGAACTAAGGATATCTACAGTGCCTTTGGAAGAATCCTCACATAAAATAAATCAAAATGCAGGTGCACCTGAGGTTTTTAAGCTCCCTCAGACAATCCCCGTGAAAGCATTCCAAGAAAAAGATGTACCTTCTGCAAAAATAAAAGATTTCCCAGTTAGGTCAATAGTAATTCCACCTGTGGAACAGCTACCCTGTCAGAATCATTTTGATACACATATTGGTTTGACTGTTACGATTCCTACGGAAAATAAACTAAATCCAACAAATCCCATAGAACAGTCTGCTTTAAATTATAGCATGAAAAGTGAATGTAAAGATCAAGAGAAACATAAAGCAGATAATCACTGTGAAGTAGCCAATATGTCGAAGACTGAAGCTGAAGAAAATATAAGTCGGCCAGACATGCCTATAAGAAATGGCAATCTTGAAAAAAATACTACCTTTAATATTGATGGTCAAGGATGTCCAGTGCAACTTAACAAAGAAAGCAAAAAAAGGAAAAAGGAAACAGAAGAAGCATCTAGTGCAAAAAAGCAAAGAAAGGAAAACAATGAATTGGATTTTAAAAAAACAGGCCAAAATAGCAAAAACGCTAAAGAGAGAACTTCAGTAGCTTCAAGCTTACCTAGTACAAAGCCAGCATCAACTAGAGACAAAGATCTATTATCTTCAACATCTTCTATGTCACCATCCAATCTATGTGCCAAAAATATCATTAAGAAGAAAGGAGAAGTTGTAATTTCTTGGACAAGGTAAGAATACTGAAAATGGACTTCAGTTTTGAATACATTAAAAGTTCAATAGATTGAGATTATGTTTTCTAACACACCACGTATTGGGCATTAGAGCTGCTTACTCCTAATAAAAGGAGTAAGTCTGTTGTATATCTCATTAAACGTGGTATTTTTTTTTTGTAATGAGTGCCTCACTAACATTAGCTGCAAGCTCAACTTTTTAAATCTTTGTTCTGGCAGAGGTAGAGTTAAGTGCAGTCTTCCGTGACTTGCTATAAAAATTGTAGCATTAGCTGAGAGAGGAGAATTTAGAAGCCGCTCTGAGCATATGGTACAAAATTGTTCCCTCCATCTGAATAATAGGGATGTGTAGTCTGTATATTGCATTGACTGGAAATGTCAGCAATTGAGCATGGTAAAACAAGTCATTATCAAAGGATTTGCAACATTTATTGTTCCTGCTTCAAAATACACTCTCAAATCAAGCCTTAATGAAAACGAATGCTGAAAAGTTTTTTTTAAAAAAACAACAACCATTCAGATGAATAAATGAAAAAGCCTTTGTCCCACAAAAGTTAAAAACAGGTAAACCAAGGCATGGGATTTTGAGCAGAGCACTATGTCAATCTTTTGGTCCCAGCCATTGGTTCTGCATTTTAAAAGGCAAAGGCATTCCAAGAAAGGATTCAGCAAAATTAATTTAGATGCATGAGGAAATAAACAGTCTTAATCATGATGTATGATTTTCCCAGAAGGTTGGCTATTAGAGATAGTCCTTGATTTACGACTCTAATTGAGCCCACAATTTTGGTCATAAATTGTAATGGTCATGAAGTGGGTCACCACGTGGCCAGATCCAATTTTATGACCTCTTTGCAGTCGTGGCGTTGTGAAGCAAATGCCATGGTTGTGAAATGAATCCATTGTTCACTATGGGGTGGTTTTTGCTGGAAATTGGGAATAAATGCCAGTTTCCAGGAAAAACATCATAAATAGCAGTCACAAGCACCCATAAATGTGGGCCAGTTGGCAAGAGCTCAAAATGTGGTCAGGTGTTTGCGGGGGTGGGAGGCGTTGGGGGACAGCAGATGCCACAACTTCAAAACCAGACCATGTCACATTTTGGCGGTCCATCATAATGTTGAACAATCGCTAAGCGACTGGTCATAAATTAAGGATTATCTATATTTGTGGTTGCTTTCTTAAATCCTACAAATTACTGTTCTATAAATGGGTAGCAGAAACTTCTGACAGTTCTCTTAATTGCAAAAGATATTGGTGATCATTTTAAGAATTGAATTATTTTACCCATGTAGCCTGGACATTGTTGGATAGTAAATGAAAAATATCGAATAAATAATAATAAATAATAATCTGAAGAAAGAAAGTGAAACAGAATGCAAAAATTGATTGCTTATGTATTATTTATTTATTAAGCACATTTATATAGCCACCCAACTCACATACAGTGACTCCTGGCGGCATAAGGCAGATGTAGAATAATAACAGAATAGATGGTCTGTAGAGATGTATTTTGTAAATATTGTGATTGAAAATGTTTTTCTTCTTGGTTGCAGCTTTTCTAATTAACTCAGATGTTCCTGAAATTCAAATCTGCCAGCCGGTTTTTGCTCAGAGGCCGTTGTCTTAACTCTTATTTCTGAATTTGATTTTCCATCAAATATCTAATCCTTTTCTTTTAAATAAAGAAACATGGGCTTATAAGCAGTCATTTCACTTTATTAATTTAATTATCATTCATCATGGCGATCATGGTTCTGAGAGGTCTGAGAATACATTATCTGGCGAAATTACCAGATTTTAGTTTCAGAATTCTTTGGCTATGAATCCCGCCTTTTGTTTTTATTTTAAATCCTTAACATGGAGGAAATAATAATAATTGATTTATTGTCAGATAAGTAGGTATTCAGTGACTAGAAATTAACTTTGCATGTTTGTTATAGAAATGATGACAGGGTGATCCTATTGGAATGTCAGAAAAAAGGGCCTTCAGGAAAAACTTTCACTTCTATTGCTGAGCAGTTAAAGAAAACTCCAGCTCAGGTACGTGTTTGGATGGGAATCTGTATTTAGTTGGTTTCACTTTCCATTTGTGTATTTCTCTGAAGGAATAGAGCAGACATGTAAAACGTCACATGATGTCGCGCAACGTATCGGGACTGTTTTGCCATTGCCGGCAATGGGGTGGGCGCGGCTTCCGTGTGATGTGTCCGGCACGTGGGCCGGCAGTTTGACACCCCTGGAACAGAGTGCCATATTCACCTAAAAGAAAAACATTTCAAAAATTAAGACAAATTCTACCCCACTCCAAAGATTAGCAAGAAAAACAATTATAAACCCAGGCAAAAATTATGCATACTGCCCAACATCTCTACTTCAGCAACAGGACTATCAACTTCAGTTTAAACAAAGGCTAGTGCTTTGCCAGAGATAGATCTGTTAAACTAACATTTCATATTAGGGTTCTGGAAATTCAGTAAGAGATCCTTGAAGAAACATGTACTTTTTCTGTTTGCAAAAAAAAAGAAAAGAAGAAAAAAAATAGTAGAAGTATTTATTCTAGTCTTCAAGACAAACAGAAATATGCAGTATTTTGGATTGTTGCTTGACCTCTTTTAGTGGGACTATGTTATGCAATAATGACTTAGTTAATAGTTAGGATGAATGGCTGGTGGAAGAGAGGAATCTGTTGGCTCCTGAATACTGTGGGTCTATATCTCACTCTTCAGTCAAGGAAAACCTGGGAAAGTTTTTATCATGATTTTCCTTGTTTAGAACAAAATAAAATCCCGCTAAAGCAAGTACCAGTAAGGACATACAAATGACCTGGAAATCTTTGATGTGGCTAGTAGATATTTCTGAATCTGGCAGCATTTTTTCTAGCTGCCCTAGTAATCAGAATTGTTATACCTGATTCACCTGCCTGGTTGCATGTCTATAGGAATGCGTGGGGTGGGAGGGAATGGGGAATGGCTTGAGATACTCATTAATTCCCATGCTGGCTCAGGAATTCTGGGAGTTGAAGTCCACAAGTCATAAAAGAGCCAAGGTTGCCTACCCCTGCCCTAGGGAAGTACCTGCTCTGCAAATTGCTTTATATTTTAAGGTTTGCATTTTATATTTTCTTTTTTTTTTTTGGTAAAGATTTTATTGGGGTTTTTTTTATCAACGTATGTTAATTTTTCCAGTCAACAAGTTGTCTGGAGTTTGCTATGCTAATATATGTTCAATTCCTAATCCTTCATTTTTCCCTCTAGCCAAGAATAAAATAGGTTCCAAATTTGATAGTAGTCTGTATCTTCTTTATCTTTCAACTTCATAGTTAATCTGTCCATCTCTGCACATTCCAATATTTTCCTGGTTATTTCTTCTTCTGATGGCAGTCCTTCATTCTTACAGTATTGTGCAAAAATTATTCTTGCTGCTGTAGTAATGTGTAAGATTAAATATAATTTCTGCTTATTAGTCTTTTCAGGCATAATACCTAGTAAAAAAAAGTTCAGGTTTAAAATCCACTTGTTTACCCAATATTTTTTCTAACCACATATGTATCTTTCTCCAATAGGCCTTTGCCTTACCACATGTCCACCAAATGTGATAATACGTGCCTATGTTATGTTTACATTTCCAACATCTATCTGACATATTTTTAAACATTTTTGCTAATCTTGCTGGCGGCAGGTGCCATCTATAAAACATTTTATACAGATTTTCTTTGTATGAGGTTGACATTGTTAATTTGTAGTTTCTCTCCCATAACATTTGCCATTTTTCTAATTCTATATATTATAGCCAATACATTTTATATTTTCTCTCCACAGGTTGAAGAAAGATTTAAGCAGTTAGTGAAGTTATTCAAGATGTCAAATGGCAGTTAATGGCTACTACAGATGAAGGCATCTATGCACATCTTTGCCCTGTGTGTATGTGAGAAAGGAGGAGTGCTTGCTTTCCAAGTCCAAAGAGCAATTGGTTCCATATCTTTTTTTTTTACCCGTAATTTAAACCTTTCATTTATTCTCATAGATCTTATGGGAAGATCCTGGTTTTTTTAAAAAATTATGTTAGTAACTGGTACTAATTAAATATAGCAAATAAATTGTAAAACCTAGTGCACATTTTGGAGGAAAAAGAAAGTAGTATGGCTTGAGCTGCTGTGAATTGTCTAAGACTTCTATCCACTGCAAGTGCCAAAGATCACTTGCAAAATACAGCATAGAACAAGGTATTTTTATTGCTTCTTCTTCCTCTGTGCTGTACTCAGAACCCTTATTTTCATTAAAACTTTGGAATAGCACAAGACCAGTTCTTAACATATGAACCGTTCTGAGTTGAACAATCTGACTATAGTTTGTTGATCAGAAATAAAAGTAGTGCCTGTTAGCACAAAACAAGACTCCAGTAATCATGAGATAACTTAAAAGGGGTGTTGAGCATATACTTCCCTTTTTTCCCCTCTTTCATTAAGTGTGAATATGAATTTTGAAATTTGCAGTTTATTTTCTAAATCCTCATAAATGATTTATTAGTTAGATTTTGTGAGGAGCTAGTATATATTGTTTATTTTACAAATAAAACACCAGCATTAACAAGAATTTCCTCTACTTAAAGTGCTATTTTATTTTACAGACTAATGTAACATCGTTTTTCATATCCAACTTTCATTTTTAAAGCAGATTTGCCATAAGTTAACAAAATATCTCTTTTAAATTATAAGTATCTGCAAAAATACTGAGTATTTTTAATGGAGACTGCAATTTGAAATTTAATCCCATACTTTAATTAAGAGCTTAATTAAGATTTAAATTAATGATAATCCAGTTAAATTGATCCATGTTCCTGTCCTGATAAGACCTTATTTTGAAGGACAAATATTTTATTTCATAATGGAAATATGTAAGATGCAACACCCGCAAAGTACCTCATTTTTTCAAATATTTGTCAATATTAGAACTCATTGATTAAAACCGATTACTTGCCATCCTGACTTGAAAAAGAGAGAGGGAAAGAGAGAGAGGTATAAAGAAGTGCATATGTATAAATTGTAAGTTTTATATGTTACTTTCCTGTAAATAATGTACTGTACAGAATTATATATTGTGTAAAATACTGTGTTTAAATACAATTCTTTACCTGTAAATTTTTGATTACACAGAACAAATTTTATTTTGCATACATTAAATACTGCATTCTGTAATATGAATCTCAAACCTTGTAAAATGAATGTGTTTAATGTTAATTAAATGTTGGTTTGGAATATTTTATACCCTACTTTGTAATCTTTTTGAATTGGTTATTGTTAGCCGGTAGATAATAATTTGCTTTCTTGATGGCAAAAAAACTTGATACTAAAGTGCAAAGCTCTTATATATATATTTCAGTGAAGTTAAGTTGTGGAGGTTAGTACATCTAAACATCCTGATTTAACAAGAGATCTCCTTTAAGATTGCCCTCTTATCTTGGACCCACAAATATAAAAGATACTTCTGCACGCAGAGCAGAAATCTCTGGAAAACATATATCCTGCATTTGGCTCTGCCACAACTGTTTGTGATAAAATATATATCATTTTGCGAGGATTATCTTATCAGTAATTATTCCTTTTCAGTTCTCATAAGATCATGCTTGTATAATCAGCATCTAACTACTTTGTCTTCTGTAAGCCTCTCCTTCAATTGCCTTTGACTTTTATAACCATTAGGATCTCCAATGATTTTTGCCTTTATATTTAATATTTACATATATTATTATTAATGGATTTTACATGGGGCAACCTTTGAAGAATGTCCAGAGACTGCAGGTTGTCCAGAATGCAGCCGTGTGTGCTGTCTTGGGTCTTGGGTCTTCCAAGACATGCTCATATTACTCCAGCCCTCCATGAGCTGCACTGGCTGCCAATTGGTCTCCAAACACAATTCAAAGTGTTGGTTATGACCTATAAAGCCCTTTATGGTAATGGACCAGGTTACTTGCGGGACCGTCTTCAGCCTCATGAATCCCATCTGACGGGTCCTAGGGTAAGGGCCTTCTCCGTTGCTGCCCCAGCCCTCTGGAACCAACTTCCCACGGAGGTCCGTACTGCTTCCTCCCTCCTAGCTTTCCGGAAACTATTGAAGACCTATTTGTGCCGACAGGCTTGGGGGGGTATGAACTATGTTCTGCCCCCCGGGCCTAGGAATGTGCTTCCATCGTTGATTGTGTATTTGATTGTGTTTGCATGTTGTATGTATGGATCTTTGGATGTTGATCATTATTATTAAATTTTTATATGTAGCTGTATTGTTGTTGTGAGCCGCCCCGAGTCTTAGGAGAGGGGCGGCATAGAAATTTGATAAAATAAAATAAAATAAATAAAATAAATTAATAGATATTGGTGATGAAATATTAACTAAAATTTAAACATTATTAGCACTTCTAATGGAATGCAGTACAGCTAGCGATTAGATTTATTGATACTGAACTATCATCCAATATTGAACTATTCAAAATAGCCTTAATAATTGCATCTAGCCTCACAATTCAGATACATAAATTTGTCTTCATTTCAATTTTTCCAAAATTCCAGTTTTCACAGCTGTATGTTATAGCTGGAAAACTTAGGGTATTAACAATTGTAGGAGAACTTTTGAGTTCAGATAAACCAGAGATCAGCATCATTTCATTGAAGTACATACAGTTTATTGATTGGTTCTAGAGGTCAAGACAAGCCAAAAGAAGGGAGGGGATAAACGCCCTCTTTGTAGACTGACACAAATTATGATATACATTTAATTAGTGTAGCAACTTGATTGAGTTTAAAACTTGTTAGATCAGGATAATGGGGTGAATACAATGGCTTACTTGAGCTAACAAAGGCAGTATGTTCTGTGGAGATGTTGAGATTTCCCTGGGTGCCCTTGCTTCTCAGCATTGCTACTTTCCTGAATCAGCATTCCTTGTGTCTGTGTTTTATTGCTGAGCTAGGACTCTAATTCCCTTTGGACAAGGGCATGTAAAGAGGGGAAGAATACCTTTGAAGTTGTATGTTATTTGCTTGCCCTGGTATCATTTTCTCCTTTAAATGATGTTCTTTGTGTCAAATTCCTGTATAGCTTAGCGCTTTAGTTTCACTGAAAGATGTAGTTTGGTTAGGGCTTTTTAGTTTGATCCCCAAATTTTATATAGAATAGAATTAGATTAGAATAGAATAGAATAGAATAGAATAGAATAGAATAGAATAGAATAGAATAGAATAGAATAACGGGAAGGGACCTTGGAGGTCTTCTAGTCCAGCCCCCTGCTCAAGCAGGAGAACCTATACCTTCTCAGACAAGTGGATGTCCAGTCTCTTCTTTAAAATCCCCAGTGATGGAGTTCCCACGATTTCTGGGGGTAATCTGTTCCACTGGTTAATTGTCCTCACTGTCAGGAAGTTTCTCCTTAATTCCAGGTTGCTTCTCTCTTTGATCAGTTTCCAACCATTGTTTCTCATCCTTCCCTCTGAACATCCTTCCCTCTGAACAACCTGCCTCCCTCTGCCTTGTGGCAGCCCCTCAGATACTGGAACACTGCTATCATGTCTCCCCTATGCTTTTCTTTAGACTAGCCAAGCCCAAGACCAGCAGCCGTTCTTCATATGTTTTAGTCTCCAGGCCTTTGATCATCTTAGTTGCTCTTCTCTGAATTTTTTCCAAACTCTCTCAACATCTTTTTTGTGATATAGTGACCAAAATTGGCTGCAGTATTCCAGGTGTGGTCTTACTAGGGTTTTATAAAGCGGTACTAATACTTCACGTGATCTTGATTCTATGCCTCTCTTTATACAACCCAGGATTGTATTAGCTTTTTTGGCTGCTGTTGCACACTGCTGGATCATAGTCAAGTGATCGTCTACTAGGACTCCAAGGTCCCTCTCACAGTTGCTGTTTTTAAGCCAGGTTTCGCCCAATCTGTATTTGTACCTTTGGTTTTTCCCTGCCTAAATGTAAAACTTTGCTTTTCTCTACATTGAAACTCATTTTGTTGGATAGGGCCCATTGTTCAAGTTTGTCAAGATATTTTTGGATCCTGAGTTTGTCTTCTGGGGTGTTGGCTATTCCTGTCAGTTTGGTATCATCTGCAAATTTGATGAGTTCCCCTTCTATACTCTCATCTAAGTCATTGATGAAGATATTGAAGAGTACTGGGCCTAAGACGGAACCTTATGGTACCCCACTGCTTACTTCTCTCCATGTGGATGTAGTGCCATTGAGGACTACTCGTTGAGTACAGTTTGTTAGCCAGCTACAGATCCATCTGGTGGTGATGTCTATTCCACCTTTTCCTAGCTTACCAAGGAGTAGGTTTTGGTCTACCTTGTCAAATGCCTTACTGAAATCTAAGTATACTACGTCCACTGCATTGCGCTGGTCTACTAGTTTAGTCACTTTATCAAAGAATGAGATGAGATTCGTTTGGCATGATCTGTTTTTAACAAACTCGTGTTGGCTACTAGTTATGGCTTTGTTTCCTTATAGTTATTCGCAGATCTGGTTTTTTAAAATTATTTTTTCTAGGATCTTCACAATACATTATTAGTATCCCTCCATCTATCCATCCATCCAACTCTACCTGTGCAGAGTGTACTAAAAGTCCTTATAAACCAGTAATTTATTCTATCATATCAGTGCCTACCAAAGAAAGATGAAGGTGGTTTTCCAACATGAGTCATTTGTTCTAATGAGTTGCAGGAAACCTAATTGTGCTGATATGTCAACTATAGGAAGGGTTGATATTAGGCTGTGGTGTATTTCCTATTAAACAGTCGTATGTTTAATGTGACATGCATATGAACCTCATAATTATTGCTTCTTTAGCCAATTCCTTTTTTTCGCTCTCACATCAGTGATTTTAGTTTAATCTTCCATAAAAAAGGAGACTTCAATGTGAAATTCCTAAAGTAGAATTTAGCAACAATTTGATTGGATTAATTTAGGTTTTAATTATAACAGTGGCTTTCTTTCTAGCTCGGTGGTTCTTAAACTGTTTGACCCAATTACCCTTTTTCCCAGTCTAGTATAATGTCATTAGCTCCACAAAAATCTCAGACTCTTGTTTTTCATAAGTGCTTGGTAGCAGCAGTCCCAAATTGGATCCTCAACGGTCAAAGAATTGAATACAAATTACCCATTGCCCCCAGGATGTACCAAAAACATCCCCTTGTTCTTGTGGTTTGGAAGATAGTGTTACTGTACATGGATTACCATTTTGTACACATTTGAGCTTTCCTAGCAATGCCTTCAAATTATGTCCAGAGGCAGAAGTAAAGATATTTAAGAGACCAGGAGTCTCTTCTCACAGTCACTCATGCCCTTATCACCTCGAGGCTCAACTACTGCAATGCTCTCTACATGGGGCTACCTTTGAAAAACGTTCGGAGACTTCAGGTAATGCAGAATGCAGCCGCGCGAGCTGTACTGGGCTTACCCAGAAATGCCCATATTTCAACATCACTCCGCGAGCTGCATTGGCTGCCAATTGGTCTCCGAACACAATTCAAAGTGTTGGTTATGACCTATAAAGCCCTACATGGCATTGGACCAGGTTACTTGCGGGACCGTCTGCTGCCGCATGAAACCCAGTGACCAGTTAGGGCCCACAGGGTCGGCCTTCTCCAGGTCCCGTCAGCCAGACAGTGTCGCCTGGCGGGGCCTAGGGGAAGAGCCTTCTCTGTTGCGGCCCTGGCCCTCTGGAATCAACTCCCCCCAGAGGTCCGTATTGCCCCCACCCTCTCCGCCTTTTGCAAACTGTTAAAGACACATCTTTGCCGGCAGGCCTGGGGCAGTTGACACCTTGCCCCAGCCAGTGTATGTTTGTTGTAAGTTTGTTTCGGATGATTGGTTTTAATTTAGGGGTTTTATTTTATTTATTTTTATTTGGGTTTGTATGCCGCTCCTCTCCAGGGGACTCGGAGCGGCTAACAACATATACATAACAAAAAATACAAAATAAAAAACCCAAACAGAATATCTAAAAACCAATAAACACACATTCAATACATCAATCAACCACAATCATCCCCAGGCTTGCCGGCAAAGATGAGTCTTTAGGTTTTTCCGGAAGGCCGGGAGAGTTGGAGAAACGCGGACTTCAGGAGGCAGTTGGTTCCAGAGGGTGGGCGCCACAACAGAGAAAGCCCTCCCCCTAGGGCCTGCCAGATGACATTGTTTCGCTGACGGGACCCGGAGGAGGCCGACCCTGTGCGCTCTCACCAGTCGTAGAGAAGTATGTGGCAGAAGGTGGTCCCGTAAGTATCCTGGTCCCATGCCATGAAGGGCTTTATAGGTAATAACCAACACCTTGAATTGGGCTCGGAGACCAATAGGCTACCAATGCAGCATGCGGAGAGTTGATGAAATGTGGGCACAGCGAGGAAGGCCCACAACTGCTCGCGCAGCTGCATTTTGCACTAATTGTAGTCTCCGAACACTCTTCAAGGGTAGCCCCATGTAGAGAGCGTTGCAGTAGTCGATCCTCGAGGTGACAAGGGCATGTGTGACTGTGAGGAGCGACTCCCGATCCAAGTAAGGACGCAACTGGTGCACCAGGCGAACCTGGGCAAATGCCCCCCTCGCCACTGCCGACAAATGATGATCCAATGTCAGCTGTGGATCGAGGAGGACACCCAAGTTGCGAACCTTCTCTGAGGGGTTTATAGATTCACCCCCCAGGGTAATGGAAAGACAGATAGAAGTGTCCTTGGGAGGCATCACCCACAGCCACTTTGTCTTATCGGGGTTGAGCCTTAATCTGTTAACACCCATCCAAACTCTCACAGCCTCCAGACACCGGCATATCACCTCAACCGCTACACTGATATGGCCAGGAGTGGAAATGTACAGCTGAGTATCATCAGCGTACTGATGGTATCTCACTCCGTGGCGGTGGATGATCTCACCCAGTGGCTTCATGTAAATGTTAAAAAGTAGGGGGGAGAGAACCGACCCCTGAGGCACCCCACATGGGAGTAACCTAGAGGTGGACCTCTGGCCCCCCACAAACACCAACTGCGACCGACCAGTGAGATAGGAGGAGAACCACCGCAATACGATGCCCCCCACTCCCAATCCCTCCAGCCGGCGCAAAAGGATACCGTGGTCAATGGTATCGAACGCCGCTGAGAGGTCAAGAAGCACCAGGATAGAGGACTGGCCTCCATCCCGGGCCCGCCAGAGATCATCCATCAGAGCGACCAGAGCAGTTTCGGTGCTGTAGCCGGGCCTACAGCGTATAATGTATTTGATTTCTATATGCTACTGATTATGTTGTAAGCCGCCCTGAGTTTTCGGAATAGGGCGGCATAGAAATCGAAACAAACAAACAAACAAACAAACAAACAAACAAACAAACAAATAAATAAATAAATAAATAAATAAATAAATAAATAAATAAATATAGCAAAAGAAAAGAAATTCCAAGTTACAGATTTTGAAGAAAAGCAAACCATACCTTTAATTGGTAGAAAGGCATAGCAATCTATGATAACTCTAAGGCAACTTCTGATGAACTGAAGAGAAAACCAGGTACTATAGCTGATAGTAGCTAACTGCTAGGGGCAGTGTATTTCTGTAGCCCTGTTTCTACTTAGTGTAAGCACAAAGAGTTCCACACTGAAAGATGGTCCTAACTTTCCTTCTATATTGTTGCATATTTCAGATTCCTGAGGATTATCCATCTGGCAAACTGTTTCCGTCTATAAACTCTTTAGGTAACAATAAACAGATTAATATTCCAAGGATCAGAGAGGCTTTAGTTTCCATTGTAATGAAGGCTTTCCTTGGGATAGGGTAATTGTATTGTTCCTGTTAGTAAAGTTTGGTTTTATAATTGGTTGTATTGACTCTCTGGTAGGCTATGATCTCTATTTTAATTTACTAGCTTTTAACGTGCCCAGAGTGGTTAAGACGGCCTCAAAATAATTTCTCCCCCCATGACCCCCTCACGGGCAAGGTGATTTTATGAACATCAGTTTTAGTCTTCAGCCTATTTATATGTAGTCCATGGAAGTCAGCAGGGACCTTCTCAGAAGCAAGCTTTTACCTAATTATAGCTCAATTATCCCTTCTCTGTGTGATTTCTTAATCCCTATTTTATAACAGGTCCTCAAAATATTCTCATTCTTGCAGACTGCTTTAAGTAAATGAAGGGTTAATGGGATTCTACAACCATCACAAGCCAACATCGAAAAGTACCTCAGGCTATAGTTACACAAACAACTCCCTAAACTGAAGATTTTAATATGCTTCCTATCTGCTTCTTGGTCAGCAGCTAAACAATTAACACAGTTGGCTTTGAAGCTGCTCTTCTTTTCTTTTAATTGCTATCTTTCCAAGCAGCCCCAAAAAGGGAATATAATTTATATTGCTTGTTCCTTTTTGTGAATGTTGTCTTCATCCCTTGAAGTAGGTAAGGGGCTTGAGTAACCAAGGCCAATGAAAAATATATATATGGGAAATTGGATTTCTCCTTTCAAAACTTTTTCTAGTTTGAGCTGCTGTTTCATGTATTTTTCTTTGCTGGTGTGTAATAGACTATGAAATCGGACATGACCGATTGATCACTGAGCATTGATTACCAGGAAAACGAACAGAATGTAAAGAAAACATCCAGAGCTGTGAAAAGAGACTGTTCATTTCACTTTACAAAGTGAATTGATTTACTTAGCAGTTCAGCAAGAAGACGGAAAGTGTTTGCATCCTAATGAAGTAAGCAGTAGCATTACAAGGCAATGAAGTGGACAGGAAGGCTGAGGAGATAACTTGGTCGGTCTCCATTGCATGATCATTCCAACTAGTGACACTGTCCTATCAGTCAGCTTATCATTTTTTGGGGTATTCTTTGGATTTACTGATCCCAGCAGCCATCAGAATTATGATTTACAGTCGTGTCAGGAGTAAAAATAGATTTAAATTGTTCAGAGGAAAATGAAGCAATTAACAGCGCTGAAGACCATGAGGAAATTTCAAGGGACCAGTTCCGATGTATTTATTCCAAGAGATCATGAGCATGGTAAGCAGGAGAGTAATATCTGAAGTTATTTTCAGTCTGCAAAGAGGAAAACATTCTTAATTACAAATCCAGCTTTTAGCATGAGTCCTGCATTCTGATATAAATTGCTCATAGCATAATAATAATATTTGTATTTGGTATAATAATATTTCCAATCTCTCCATTACTCTAATCTATAAAGGCACTTTGAATAAAATAGGTTCTAAAGGAAACAATATAGCTAAACAATCATTACACAGAGATTATGGTAAATTTTAATACTTTTAAAACATTACTCCTGAAGGCATTCTTTTTCCCAAAGGGAAATCTCTCTTTTTTCCCTTTATGAATTTTCCATCTGGGAAGTTGGAAAATATTCTGGAAGAAAGCAATGGCACATCACCTCTGTAGCGTTGCCAAGAAAGCTGTACAAATTTCCATGTGACCAGAAGAAATCAATTCTTATTTGAGGTCATCCTTACTTTATTGGTTATGCTGGTAATTGCAGCCTTGGACAGAAATCAAGGAAAAGGTAAGAAAACTTGTGTGTGTGTGTGTGTGTGTGTGTGTGTGTGTGTCTTTGTCTGTGACTGTGTGATTGTACACATATACATATAAAAATAAATGTCTTTTTGCAGGGAGATCTGTTTCCATCACAAGGGGATCCTCTTTATGCATCATGTTGTCAGCTTGTGGATTTAACTGCCCAAGATGATCTGAAAGTAGCTTAAATGAAATGATAGCTGATACAACGCAATGCAATGGAGAGGGGATAATTTTCAGAAATGGGGCTATGTGCAAATATTAAATTATTAATTTCTTGACGCTCTCTTTGTGAGCTCTCTAGAATGGAAAGGAATACAAAGCTACGGTTTTAATAGGACTCTTAATTTCTAGATGGCTGGATGGATGCACAGAAGTGTTCCTTGGCAATTGTGATCAAACAGGTTACATTTTAAAACTATTTATTAATTTGACAGGATACTTGTTTTTGTTACAAAGTTAGAAACAGGGTCCTGTCTAATTTTTCCATTATAAAATTTTTGCCGGAGGTTTTTTGTTCACCAAAGCCACTGGTTTTCATAGAATTCCATGACGTTATAGAGTAGGACATGTTCTGAAATACAGATATTTACAGTAGTCATTGGCCACACCATCATGGCAATCATTTTTTTTTTCAGTTTGGTCATCCAGAAGTTGTTGAACCAACACCCAGAAGCTTCACTGAACTAAGGAAAAACTTGCCAAAGATGTTTTCTCAAGTTACTTTCTTGGCCCAGGCTCAAACTCCACTTATCTGACCATCTCCTTGATAGCAGCTCCTCCTCCTGATCTCTAAGGCCATTCCCCATGTCCTCTACACTGCTTTATATGATGCCTCCTTATTTTAATGCAAGTCAAGTGAATTAAATAGAACTGCAGGCAATTTAAGTAATACCATTTAAAAACGCTGGTACTTACACAAATATGTAAATGGATCTCTGAGCAATGCACTTCTGTTTTACTTTAAAGGGATGATCTCATGACTATGGGGGACTGGAATTTGCTGGGCAGCATCTTAGAGGAAGTTCATCTCCATTCCACCATAGTGGGCAAAATCTGGCTCACCATCCTTTTCATCTTTCGCATGTTGGTTCTCGGTGTGGCTGCTGAAGAAGTCTGGGATGATGAGCAAGAGGAGTTTGTTTGCAACACCGAGCAGCCAGGTTGCAACAACATCTGCTATGATAAAGCTTTCCCCATCTCCCTGATCCGCTACTGGGTGCTCCAGGTCATTTTTGTCTCATCTCCTTCGCTTGTTTATATGGGCCACGCCATTTATAGACTGCAAGCCCTTGAGAAAGAGAGGCAGTGTAAGAAAGCTCGCCTCAAAGAGCAGCTCAAAGAGATAG
Organism: Bothrops alternatus; assembly: GCA_034064705.1. Taxonomy (NCBI): domain Eukaryota; kingdom Metazoa; phylum Chordata; class Lepidosauria; order Squamata; family Viperidae; genus Bothrops; species Bothrops alternatus. The sequence continues at coordinate 9,478,818 of JARGCV010000033.1, forward strand.
AACCTATTATAGGAGATCATCGGAGAATAGAGAGGCAGCTGAAGAAGCTGGAAGAACAAAAAAAAGCAAGCAAGCCTCCCTTGCAAGGGGCTTTGCTGTGGACCTATATCCTTCATATCTTGACCCGATCAGTCTTAGAAGTGGGGTTCATGATGGGCCAGTATCTTTTATATGGGTTTCAAATGCATCCACTGTATAAGTGCACCCTTCCACCTTGCCCTAACACTGTGGATTGCTTTGTGTCCAGACCAACAGAAAAAACAATCTTCATGGTCTTCATGCATAGCATTGCAGCCGTTTCACTCTTTCTGAATATCTTGGAGATTGTTTATTTGGGGATTAAGAAGATTAGAAACACCCTTTGCAGGAGGTCCAAGAAGAAGCTAATGACGGCAGAGGAGGACGTTATCTTTAATTTCCCCAAGAAAAATTCAATGATCCAGCAGATTTGCAAACTGAGTGATTCATCCCACCAGGATAGTTACAAATTTAGGTCAGAGGAACAAGGGAGACTACCCGTCTCCTTGAATCTTGAAGAAGGATATATACTTACTGAACAAAACCAGCACCCGGGCAATGTGGAGCAACAGTGGCGCAGAAACTGCAGAAGCTGGCCCAGTCAGTATCAAGACCGACCACATCCTTCTTATGGGCATCTCGGATATCCCAATGGGAATGGACAGTATCAACACAGGCTGTTCCCCAGGCATTATACAAACTTCACAAGTCAATGCCATAACGATGAGCATCTGATTGCGCCCTGCAGCACTGACAACATTCCAGTGGAAGCAGGGCAGGCTGTCGACCTCTACAGAAAGCATGACTCCAACACCTCAGATGAATCCAAGACCTTTCTACATGCGTCTAAAGTCTCCATAGTATCCAACCCCAGGGAGAGCCCTCAAGCAACCTTTCGGAAGCAAAGCTGGGAAGTTGGCAGCAAGGACTTAGGAGATGATAATGGCAGCTCTCCAAACTCCATGCCTTACCAGAACCACAACGCCAGCCTTTTACCCAGAATGCTGTCCGAGAGCCAGCTGGATATCAACTCAGTGACCTCAGATTCACAGAATGGTTCAGTCTTGGAAGCTAAATGGCAAGAGGACAGCAGCCCTCCTATCAGGCATTCATTTTCCTCCACAAGGGGACGCAGAATGTCAATGGCAAGTAAACCCAAGCAACCTTTCTGCTATACTGCTATATTCTGCTATACTATAGTGTGAGTTGAATTATTGTTCTTTAGTATCCTTTTAGCCTAGGGCCAGGGGTAGGGAATCTTGGCTGGCTCAGGAATTCTGGGAGTTGAAGTCCACGAGTCATAAAAGAGCCAAGGTTGCCTACTCCTGGCCTAGGCCTTGCGCTTAGGGGTTTGTCTGTAAAAACGTTCAAACATGGAAGGTGGAAAGATAGTGCGGTTCCTTCAAATCAAGGCAAGTGTTTGAAAATGTACTTGTTTTGGTATGAAGTGCATTATTTATATAATACTAAATAAAATCAGCTGGGGGGGAGAGAAATAAGGCAAGAATAACTCAGTTTTAAAATGTTAGGACAGTTAATGTGCGGGATAAAGCTTCAAAATCCAGGATTTCTGTAATGTCCAAGTTGCGTCTTAAAAGGTATATAACAAGTTAAATACTTTTGTAAAGTATTTGTTCTAATGAAATTTTATTACAAGTTGAAACAAGCGCAAACTGTATCAAAAGAATACCAAGTTTGTTTATCACAGCATAATACATTCACACATTTCTTGATACGGCTTTTAAACAATTAATTGCACAGACCTTTCTAAACTATATGCAGGTAAGACTAAGTTTCTATTTTGGATTGTTGAAATGATTTCAGCATGGGTGCTTTTTTTAACTCCTCTTAATTTAAATCAGACATGTCAAACTCGCGACGTCACATGACGTTGTGCAACATATCGGGACGGTTTTGCCATTGCCGACAATGGCATGGCTTCCGGATGACGCATCCGGGCTGCTGATTTAAATGTATATCTTTATTTTCTTCTAATATTTAATTTCATGTTTGTTCTGTTTTATGTGCGTGTGCTATATTTGACATGAACTCTCTGCATGTCTGAAAGAGGAAAGTGTGAATGTGTCATATAGAGAAAAAACTAGATAAGAGGACATTTTATGCTAAGAATGTATATTTTGTTTCCCCATTCTGCCCAGACAACTTTTGTTGGAACTGAAAACTATAGGTTCAAGATGGTTTAATTTGCATTTTGAGGCCCAGAGTCCAAATTTGAATTATACTCAGATTTTTGAGCAAATAACTATCTGCATACTTCACAGTTTGCTTGTCTGTTATATACAGGTAGTCCTCAATGTATGACCACAATTGAGCCCAATTGCTTTAATTTTTAACTATCATTATATCAGTAGTCTTTGGTCCTTTCCACATAATGCTAGAACCCAGGTTCACCCAAGTAAATTCAGCCGATGAACGATTCAGTATTGATGGCAGATTTTGTTATTTTAATATCTGTATAATTATTTTGTCAGAACAGCAAGATAGCCTATGCCCTCTAACTTAGCTAGCTTCCAAAGGCAAGTTAACATCATCCTGGGTTCCAGCAACATCATGGATCAATTGTGACTCAATGGTGTCTACTGTGTAATTCTCACACACGGGCCAAAATGGGAATAAGTCCCGCTTCTGGGAAGCAATGGACAGGAGAGTGGCAGTACCTGTGTCTGGCCACTATGAGCAATGGGAAACAAAGCTAGAATAATCTTGATTTTTTAAAAAAAGTTTTTATTGGGTAAAAAGAAAAAAAAGAATTAAAAACATTAAACATGGTAAATCGTCTTTGACTGACATCTCAGTCCATATTGTACATTAATTACATATAAAATATCTATATACAACTATACCAGTGGTTCTCAACCTTTTTCAGGTTGAGACCCCACTTGCACCGCCCATGCGCGCCGCGACCCCGACCCGCGGTCCGCCATTTTGTTTTTTATTTATTTTATTTATTTTTTGTCGCGCACGCGCCGCGCATGCACAGTTCGGGCCATCGCGCGCGCGCCACGCATGCGCGGATTGGCCCGTCGCGGTCCGCCATTTTGTTTTTTTAAAAAATTTTTTAAATTTTTTTTTAATCGCGTGCATGCCGCGCATGCGCGGATCGGCCCGTTGAGCACACATGCGTGCACGCGCGCACGCAACAAAAAAAAATTAAAAAAAAATAAAAAAAAATAAAAAAAACCAAAATGGCGGACCGCGATGGGCTGACCCGCGCATGCACGGCGCGCGCGCGACGGCCTGAACCACACATGTGTGGCGCGTGTGCGATGAAAATAAAATTAAAAAAATGGCGGACTGCGACGGCCTGATCCGCGCATGCACGGGGCGCGCATGACGGCCCAAACCGCGCATGCGCGGCGTGTGCACGACAAAAAAAATAAAAAAAATAAAAAAAACAAAAAAAACAAAAAAAACCAAAATGGCGGACCGCGGTGTCCGGCGACCCCCGCGAAACGGTCATTCGACCCCAAATGGGGTCGCGACCCATAGGTTGAGAACCACTGAACTATACATTTCTGGTCTCTATCTCAACTTATCTCTTTACTGTGACCTCCATTTTTTTCCCCTCCATCTATAAAATTTATTCCATATTCGATAAAATGCTGTTTCTTCCTGATTTTTTAATCTTTTAGTTATCCTATCTAGTTCTGCGCAATACATAATTTTCTTTATTAGTGCTTCCCCACTCGGTACTTCCATTGCTTTCCACTTTTGAGCAGATAGAATCCTTGCTGCTGTAACCACGTGAATAATTAAATATGTGTCCTCTTTATTTACATTTTTCTCTAGTATTCCTAATAGTAATGTCTCAGGTTTGTATTGAATGTTTTGCCTAGTTGTTTCTATTGCCCATTCCCAGACCATACGCCAGTACACTTGTGTTTCTCTACATGTCCACCATACATGAAAAAAGGTGCCCTTTTCTTTTTTACATTTCCAACACATAGATGAATATCCGTTATACATTTTGGCTAATCTGGCCGGAGGGAGATGCCATCTGTAAACCATGCCATATGATGTTGCCACTGTGATTTTGTTATTTCGCTCCCATACTTGCTGCCATTGATCCATATTTATATTATATCCTAGATCTATTACCCATGTCACCATTGTTTCTTTAACCTGCTCCTCATATAGTCTATATTCCAACAGGTGTTTATAAATATTCTTTGTTTTTTCTCCGTATTTTATCTAACCCCATATCTTGTCTGTTAATTCCCCATTCTTGCTTATCCTTCATGTATCTTGCTTGTATCTGGAGATAAGACCACCACTCCATGTCTATTCCTTGTTGCCTTAGCTCTTGTTTTTGTTTTAAATAACCTTCTTCTGTCAAGATGTCTTTATATATAATAGCTTTATCTTTTCTATACAAATTGGGGTATGTGACTGCCTCCAATGGCAATAGCCAAGCCGGAATGTTTGACGTTTAACTATATTCCAGCTTTTTATTAATTCTTGTCAAACCTTATGTCTTAAAAAATATTGGTGGTTTCTGCTTTGCCCCATCCATATGTGAGAATGCCAACCCTGCTGGAGGTCATAACCCTCTAAATGTAAACATCTTTTATTTTCTAAGGTTATCCAGTCTCTAATCCATGTTAGGACCTCTGCTTGGTAATATAGCTCCCAATCTGGGAAACCTAAACCTCCCCTCTCTTTGGCATTCTGTAATACCTTTAATATTATTCTTGCCTTCTTACCGGACCACACACATTCTAAGGTTAATTTATAGAATAATCTTGATTTGATCAAGCAGGTGGGTTCACCTTCTGAAGAAGAAGAACAAAGAAAGTCCAAATGAGTAACTGACTAAAATAACCTTCAGAGCTATTTAGCTTTTGTTTGTCCTTGAAGCTGACTCGGCCTCTCCCTGTTTTCTCTTTCAGAATGTGCTCTTAGAGCTCTCTTCCATCATGAAAAAGTAATACTAGTATAACCGTGATGTTACAGAGCAGCAAAATCTCCCTTGCCATTAGCACATCGTTGCCAATACGAAGCTGAATTATTTCCTATTTCTCCTCCGATCTGATGTGGAAGCACTTGAAGGCAGATATTTAAGAATTCTAGAACTTCTGTTTTCTGGGCAGTTCTGTTGCAGTTCTCTGCTGCTGGCTGAGATTGAGCCATAACTGTCTCGTTCAGGTTGCACTGTCTTCTCTCCTGCATAAGTGGGAGAAGCTTCCGTGGACATAAAAGAACTTTTATTTCCTCAGTGAAGACCATGGAAGGGAGGGATAAACTTGATTTGTAGCACTGCCATCTTCTTATCCAGCTCAACATGCAACTTCAAGGCTCTGCTAAGACACAAAACTTCAATAAAGATGGGCGAAGAAAGAGGAGACTGCTTCCTTTCTTCCTGTCTCTGGACTTGATGAATAAACAATGAAAGCTCCTCACTAGAACTTTCCAGCACTATGTTGCATGTTAAAAAAGATGTTTAAATCCAACCTGGGTACTGTATGTGCAGCTGTGTCTCTCTCTTCCCAGACCCTTCAATGTACTAATCTTATATTTTTCAAAGGGCTGTAAGTATGACTTTGTTTCTTGGCGGCTTCCAAATATATAGTTATGGGCTGAACAGTTTTAATTTTTTTAAAGAGGGAATACTCCTCCTGCTTGAGAGGAGGAGGGTGTTGTTTATTCCACCTACAAGATTTCCAAAGACGCACCTGACATTTTTTTTTTCTACTTTGGCGGCTTCCAGCATAAGCACTTTCATAGCCCTTTTTTGCTGCTGCTTCAAAACTAATTGGGTTTCCATGCACATAGGGATGGTCCTGGGTTTTTCAACCCGGAGCTATTCCTGTCCCCAATAATTCATGGGAAAACAAGGCAAGGGGGTGGGGATAGACTTGCATTAAAAATAAACTGTCAATAATGCACAACAAGGGAAGAAGACAATTGTCTGGGGACAGGGCTTCCTTGTGAACACTGCCAGCTAGAGAGGTAAACAGGCTGCTCTTAATAAGGCAAACTCAAATTACCTGAGGAGTATGACTGAAGGCAGGGGTAGGCAACCTTGGCTCTTTTATGACTCGTGGACTTCAACTCCCAGAATTCCTGAGGCAGCCATGTTGAGGGGAAAGGGAGAGGTTTGCAAGCTGAGCCATGCTGGCTCAGGAATTCTGGGAGTTGAAGTCCACGAGTCAAAAGAGCCAAGGTTGCCTACCCCTGACTTAAGGAAAGGGCCTCTATTGTAAGAAAGAAAACGTTCATTACAGATAGTCCTCGACTTACCAGCACAATTGAGCCTATTTCTGTTGTTAAGTGAGACATTCGTTAAGTTTTGCCCCATTTTACAACCATTCTTGCCATATTTGTTAAGTGAATCACTGCAGTTGATAAGCTAGTAACCTGGTTGTTAAGTGAATTGGGCTTCCCCACTGACTTTGCTTGTCAGAAGGTCGCAAAAGGGGATCACATGACCCCGAGGCGCTGCAACGGTCATAAGTATGAACCAGTTGCCAAACATCTGATCACATGATCATGGGGATGTTAACAAAGATGTTTAAATCCAACCTGGGTACTGTATGTGCAGCTGTGTCTCTTTCTTCCCAGACCCTTCAATGTACTAATCTTATATTTTTCAAAGGGCTGTAAGTATAACTTTGTTTCTTGGTGGCTTCCAAATATATAGTTATGGGCTGAACAGTTTTAATTTTTTGAAGAGGGAATACTCCTCCTGCTTGAGAGGAGGAGGGTGTTGTTTATTCCACCTACAAGATTTCCAAGGTCTACCTGTATAAGGCTAGCCTTTTTCTTTATATTTCTGACTTTCTTTTCAATGCATCTCTTCTCCTTTCCCTGAATTCTCTTTCTCTCTCTTAGTGTTTGCTCCATCGCACTCTTCTCTCTTCCCCTCAGGTAGTTGTGCCCTCGCTCCCCCCCCAATTCTTCCGTACAGGTGGTCCTCAATTTACAACTGCAATTGGGACGGTGCAAGTCCTTATGGTTGTAAGTTGACCAGAGGTGATTATAAGACATTTTTGCCACAGTTGTTAGGTAATCACCGCAGTCATTAAACAAATGCCATAGTTTTAGGCTCAAACACCTTCTTCAAATGGAGGAAACCACACACAGGACAGTGTGATCAATCATAAAGGTGAGCAGATTGCTAAGTACCCAAAATGCAGTCATGTGACTATGGGGGAATGGGCAGCACAACTTTTTACAATGACCAGAAGTGCTTTACTGGCCATGAAGCACCCATTCTATGCCCCTTGTAATTTCAAATGGTCATTAAGCAACCAGTTGTAAGTGAAGAACTACATTGTTCCTTCAGTATCTCTTATACTCATTTTCACCCCCTAGAGCAGCGGTTCTCAACCTGTGGGTCGCGACCCCATTTGGGGTCGAACGACCATTTCACGGGGGTTGCCAAACAACGCAGTCCGCCATTTTTTTCCCCTTTTCCTCGGCCGGTGCAGGGGGCAGCACCGCGCATGCGTGGGGTAGCACCGCACATGCACGATGCGGGCCGTCGCGCCGCGCATGCGCGGTGCGGGTCGGGGTCGCGGCCTGAAAAAGGTTGAGAACCGCTGCCCTAGAGGTTATACTAAGTCTGATGCCTACAAAGCCATCAGATAGAATGGATAGTCATGGGCCAGAAGACAACCTGGTAGAGGGAACCTACTATTGGGCACCTCTGAATCTAAGACCCTCACAAATATCATGGGCTTTCACCAGTGTTCAAATATGGCCATGAATATAAGGGGAAAGTCAGCAAACTCAGAATTTCCCATAGGGTTGGGATTGGAGAAACCAAGAGGTGAGCAGTTACCTTTTTATGCCTTGGCTGGAAGAGTCTCCTTGAAAAAGACTAAAACTTGAAAATATTTTCCCTCTTTTAAATATGTATTTCTAAGACCAGTCTTGACAACAGGGCAACTAATTCTGAAGTGCAGGTCTTCATGCTGGCAGTCATACCTACAAACAGAATTCATAGTCGGGTATCCAAATTATTTAGATCCTCCTCTTTTGTCGTTTGTACACCTGTTAACTATACCGAAGGCAAGCTAGCTATCTCTCCTTTTTCTATGTCTGCATTTTGTAACAGTATTTTTAATGCAAAAAAAAGTCTCACAATTAAGTTTACAGGGTTTCAATTTTATGCCTTGTTACCTGGAATTAAGTTGATTTCCTGTAAACTATAGCCATGGTGCAACCTGCACCTTTTAATTTAGAACTTGTAAAGAAATGTTACCTGTGAACTGACAAGTAAAGTAGGAGACATATCCTTCTAATTTGTTTTTTCATTCTTTTAAGTAATGTACTTAATGGGAAAAGCTGAATGCCTGGTTATTTTGTACATATAGTTGACAGAAAATTATTCTGCATGCCAGCAGATGATAACATTGCTAATACTGTAAAACAGGCCATAGAATTCTCATCCATTACGGTATTGAGAATAATACATGATTTTTTTTTTAAAAAAGGAACTTGATTAATAAAATCAAGTATGTTGGAACTTTTTTTTAATCAAGAAACTGCAATTCAAAAATCTACAGCAAAGTGAACCGTGCGATCATCCACTATGGAGGGATTGAGAGTTAAATGAAAAGCAGCAGAAGTCCATTTTTGTTCAAACAGTTTAGAAATCAATATGCAGCTTTGGTCCGATCAATATTTGCTTGAAAAATAGGTCATTACTACCAAATGAAGTGCATAGAATCCAAGAGTATTTGTTCTGTTTGCTAAATTAATACTAGAAAATAACACAATTCTGTAACATCATAAAAATAAAGTTTCCTTTGAAATGAACTCAACTTCTGAGTGTGGAATTTTCTTGATGTTAATTGAAGTCTTTTGCCACTGCCTTCTTTCTGACTTCCCAATCTAGTTCTTCAGCTCTTATTTTCCCAGGATTTCTCTCATCCAAGCACCTAATTAGGGCCAGTCCTAATTAGCTTCTCGTGTTGACTAAGACTGACTAGGTTCAGCCACCAACTGTGGAATTGGAGATTGCTTTGGGCATCATCAGAGTTGATAGAACTGCGAGCTGGCAGACTACATAGTGATATGCTAGTCATTGTGCTTAGAATGGCTGGAGTGGTCCTAAGCCAGAATGCTGCTGCAGAGGTCAGCAAGAGGAAGAGGATGCCATGGAGATAGCTGGAAATGGTGTGAATGTGGTGGGGCTGTTGGGCAGTTTGGCAAGACCGGCAGCTAGTGAGACCAGCCGGGTAGGACTCGTGTCAAAAGAGGCAAAGCCAGCTCCGGCAGGACTGGTAGCCAGGCAAGGCTTAGTATGGATAAGGACTTAGCAGTGAACCTTTGGTGAAGACGGATATACAGCAATTGGCACCTCCTGGGGTGCTTTAGACCTGAAGTTGTGCTTATGGTCCCTCACCTGCGGAGTGCCTCGGGGTCCCTATTTTGCTCCTCCTGTTCAACAGATAGTTCTCAACCACCATCATTCAGTGACTGTTCAAAGTTATGATGGTGCTAATTGAAGGGAACCTATGTTGGTTCCTTGGATTTCCAGACATTGCAGCAACCCGACGGTCACATGACTGTAATCCAATCACGAGTCATGATTACATCACAGCAAGCCATGGATATGTAATTGTGATTTCTCGTGCCACATTTTACGACTTCTTGTGCCACATTTAAGTGAACTGTTGCAGCTGTTAAATTAGTAACATGGCTGTTAAGTAAATCTGGTTTCCCCATTGACTTTGTCAGAAAATCGCAAAAGGTGGTCACGTGACCAGAGGACACTGCAACCGTCATAAATGTGAGTCAATTGTCAAGCATCCAAATGGAAATCATGTGACCATGGGGATGTTGCAACAATCACAAGTGTGAAAAGTGGTCATATGTCACTTTTTTCAGTGCTGTTGTAACTTCGGTCACTAAGTGAACTGTTGTAAGTTGAGGACTAGCTGTATTTGAGTGGTTCTGTTTGAGTGTCTTTATTTAAACAAATGGAGTTGGGCAGCCTCAAAGTTCAATAAATAAACAAATTGCAAAAATGGGCATTTTAAATGCAAAACAATTTGAACTTGGATTTTTTTTTTGCGTATCTCTCACTAGGTATTAGTTTTATGGTATTACATTAGGATGAAAAGCAATTCATTTATTTTGTAGTCTTCCCTGCAATCTCGTGATGTCTGAAAATGTTTAAAAGAATAAATGGGAATATCACTGGGAGAAAAAAATGTAATTTGATTTCTATATTTGCCTATAAGCTTTATACTGGGGTGTGTATGTGTGAGCCAAAAATTAGACTAGATGTCAACTATGATTGTTTTTTTAACCAATCCTCCTGCAGATGTGTCAGAACAGCTATCACAGATAATAGGCAAAGTTTTCCTATTATGCTACATCAGATATGTGTTTTTTTAAAAAAAAGACTAGTTTACTTACTCATCACACCATGGCTTCTGGTTTAACATGAAAATCTACTCACGTGAGGACTTACACAAATAACTAACTGGAGAATATTTGAACCCTATCTTAAGAATGTCAGGCAAGGAAAAACATTGCTTGTTTCAGTAGTCTTTCAAGCCAATTTAATACTATTTAGTCTCCCCAGATGCTAGAATGGGCTAAGCATGTTTTGACTGTCAAGTACTGGGATGAGAAACCGCAATGGACAAAATACAAGGGCCAATCTAGAAAAGTCAGAGATATTGCAGAAAAAAGTAATGACAAGTCATTTCCACATTATTGCCAACTATGACTGCATAGTTTTGTCTACTCTATATAACTGCCAGGAGTTGACCTTGACTTGAGGCTGTTTTTAATTTTTTTTCTAACAACATTAAATGCAGACGCCAGAGACATTGCTACAATACATATTGGTATGTCTTTATTTCATCAACAGAAATGGTGTCTAGACAAAATTCAATTAACACTATCAATTCAAATGAATGGGAAAATTATTTTTTTTGCACGATACTGTATTTACAATGAGTAACTGAAGTCTTAAATTTATTAGTTCATAGCAATGCTGTTTTTCCAAAAAGGTAAAAATTCTTAGTAACAAGGAATAAGCATCAACAGCCATTTCATTTATACAATAAAAATCACAAGAAACCACAGTCACCTAGAAAAAAAATAATAAGACAAACTTAAGAACTAGTACAATAAAATGATGCATTGAATTAAGTTCCATTAATCACATAGAATTCTGTGTAAAAAGTATATAGAAAAACACCTGATGCAACTTGTTACAGTCATTGACCAGTTATGAGAGGTACAGAAGATTATACAGGTAGATATGTGTGAGAACTGTCCATACTGTCTGACCTGGTGGGGAGGAAGAGAAGAGGGGTTGCAACCCCTTGCATACACTGATAAAACCCTGTTTTGAATATGGCCTCTGAAGTTTGTAAGGCATAGATAGTAGAGGTGCACTTTTATCCCACTGGTTCTGGAACAAACTCTTGGGGGGGTCTCCTCCCCCTTGTAATCAAAGATGAGCCTTGAACTGAATGGCAGAAACCAGCATCCAGAGATCTGCAAAATACTGGGTGTAATTTCCGCTGACTGGAGGAGTCCAGATATTTTTATTCATAACACACGTATTAGATATCAGTTTTTGAGGAACGCCTTATCCTTTTCGTAACTGTATAAATGCACAAGAACCCATACTCATTATCGACAAAGCACTGAACTCTAAATGTGTGGAATAACCCAGAAATTCAGTCTGGCTCCTCAAATTTGAATTCACCTGTTAAAGACAGGAAACAGGGAACTTCTAGGCGAAATTTCCAATCCCAACTGCCTTCAAAGTTAAATGAACCATTGACTTCAAAATCACTTGAACCGTTTCAAGTTTTGAGTGATGAGAGAAATGGATTTTCATCAAACTCCTTAATTTTTTTAAAAAATTATTTATAAGGCTGCAATCCTATGCACACTTATCCGGGTAGAAGCTCCATTGAACTCAGTGAGACTTACTTTCGAGTAAACATGCATAGGGTCAAGCTGAACAAACTTTCATATAATTTATTTTATTACACTGCATAGGTGTTTAAACATTATGTAAACTGGACCTATATATAAAAGAGCTGATATTAGTGAGGCATTGATAATAAAAAGTTATTATCTATTTTTTTTCAGTTTGAAGAAATTTGAATAATTACTCCCCACTAGAAAAAGTGGCTTTCATCACAACAATGGTAGAACCACATGAGCATTATAATTTAAAAACAAATACATATCACTAGTTTTATTCTGATATCTCTCTATCTATCTATATATAATATTGGTGGAGTGTAGGAAAATACTGTAATTCTTTTACACGGCAAGCAATGACATTCTAACTTCCAGAGAAAGTTATAATAATTTATTAGTAGTCTACAATCCACCAAACTATAGATTTTTAATATACATAAAAATTGTTTGAATGGATTTAACATATGTACAACTGTATTCTGCAGCATTATTTGATGCCTGTGTCACAAAATAATTCAATTATAAATATACATAATATAAACAAGCAAAATTACACATACTGATTTTATATTGTAGATAGAAATTAGCTACCACATTTTTTAGCAGAGCTTTCCTAAGGCTACATCAAGTAACATCCTTTCTTATCTGTCTTCACTAACTCAAACTTTTTAAATGTACACATTTAAAGAGATGGCAGTGAAATAAGCAATCAAACAAACACAAATCCTGATCTTTTGTGTGTGTGTGAAAACTGCCTCTTGGAGTCATTGGTCTGAGCTAGATTGTTGAGAATTTCATGCTTGCATAGGCTTCACAAAACTACTTACTAGCCTGCTGCTCAAAGGATACTGTAGCTGTGTAGGCTAAACCTGTTAGAAAATATAGAGAATATTTGTAGCTTCGGGAGAAGCTAAACCTGTCCGTTTGTTCTGAAATAGAAACATACACCAGTAAAAGAAAAAGACCAACCGGCTTCAGGATTAGATTAACCTATACTAAAGGCCATAAAAATTGACTGGCACACCAAAGATAAAAAAAATAAATTTAACCAGTTGCTATGAGGATTAGTTATCATACTCTATTTAGGGAAGAAAAAAAAAGAAAGCTGAAAATTAAAATTATACATCACAGTGATGTATAAATGGGTATAACTACAATGATTGAATGCAGTATTTTTGAGCATTCGAAAACACTTTTCTTTAAAACTCCCTATAATATTCTTTTAAATTTTGTGATATTGCAGTAAGCTGAATGTATATTCAGCTGCTACACTGTCAGTAGTGGAACTGGCTTTATTAAGTTTAGATAGCTCCTACCGTCTTTTTTCAAGAGACAAAAATTGGAATACTGATCCCATTGGCTTCTGTATTCCATTTTTTTTTCAATTTTTACTTCCTTGGGAATAAAATAGATGGATTTGATCCAAAAAAAGTGCATCTTTAAAAAGCAGCATATATTTCTTAGAAAGACTTCAAATAATTTACTGTGTAATATATCATAGTTTTATACTACAGCATCAAACTCTGATGCTTGAGTCATCGTATATTAGGCCTAGGACATAAATATCAGAATATTTTGGGAATCTGACTGAAAAAAACTAGCCTTTTGTTCCAGAATCAGGTTTCAATGAACTTCAACTTTATTCAAGGCACCCCCTAAGAGAATGTAACTACCGGTATTTATGTAAGTGTAATACTCACCTGACAAAAACAGAACATGTCTAAATGAAATGAGGTTTTCTAGGAACAGAAAGCACAGCAAAGGCAAATTAAAAGGAGAATATGCAGACTGGACAGGGCCAAATATATATATATTTTTGCTCATTCCTTACATCAGTGCAAAAGCAGCTGCTGATTATCATGGGAACATAAAACCAAGACCTCACATCAATTCCTTCATCACTTAACAGCCAGTACTGTTCTTTGCTTCAACAATGCATGCTTACTTTTAACTAAAAATAATTTTTTTGGTCAGTTCTCCCCCCCCACCCCGCTCTTTAATTTTCCTTTAGCCTAACGTAATTTTTAATGTTTCAATTTGTGTCCAGTTCTGAAAATAATTCTAAGAAATTAACCCAAGAATCACATATGGTTCTGAAAAACCATACCCAAGAGAGAGTCCAATGAAGCTAATATATATTTCGGTCACTTCTAAATGAACAGACAAACATAAAGAAAAGCAAAAAGGTTGAAACAACAGAGTAGTGGATTTAAAAAAAAAACATACCGAAGGGGAGGTGGAGGTAGAGGAGGAGGAGGAGGAGTAAAAGGCTCTGAATTAGTGAAAGAGCCGGGTCAATACAATAACTGTAGAACATGTTTTATCTATTACATGTAAACCAATTAAATGAGGTCAAAAGTACCATTTGCACGTGAGTTGGTATAATAGTAAATCTCTATATCAAGTGGTTAGAATCTAGTGTGAGATGCTGCCAGATGAGGCCTTTATTTTGCAATTATTTAGCCCTGCTCATGAAATTTTATTTGAAGTGAGGGATCTCTGTGTACAATCATGCTTTCCATTTCTTCTTTATTCCCTCTTCCCCAAGCATATCTTTCGTTATTCAGAAGAAAAAGATAAAATAGCCAAATATTGATGGATAGTAAAAAGGAGTTGTCCATCTGGAACATCCTGAATTGTACATCCATAACAAATACAACTTAAAAGTCACTTAAAAAACCAAAAGTATTGAACAATTCTGCCAACAGGATTAAAAACAAAATATTCTCAATTGCTGTGAAAATATGAAATTCACAGGTTGCTTGAAATCTTAGCTTCCATCACTGACTGCATGACGGAAGTTAAGTTTTCTGAGAAGCAGCGAAGGGTTCTTCAATGTCAACTGATGACAAGGCCTACCCATCATATCTACATAATTCCTCATCCCAAACATTTTATTTGACAGCTTCTAGTATAAAGTTATATTTTCAAAGTAAGTTCCCATCTAAAACATTACTGTTTGAACTAGCATCCATATGACATAGATAAATATATGGAGAGTTAGTAATAAGTGTATTCGTTTTATACTGTACAAATGCTTAATATTTAAATAACATATGTTTAAAAATATAGTATCTCCATCCTACATAGGGATGCCCCACCCTTTTCACTCAATAAATGTGGACTATGCAGTGTATCTACTTCCTAGTTGGCAGGAAGAGTACAATGAATGTAGAGTCTACTGCAGAAACAGGACCGCCTAATTGTCTGCATGCCCCACATATGAAAAAGATGCTGATTCCTCTGCTAGAAAAATAATGCTGCTTTGCTGAACGAGGGACTGTCATTCAATGTAAACAGTATCTTTGAGGAATGTGTTGTCCATGGTTAGCAGAAAAGCTGTCTGCATCGACAATGTGCCTGGTGGTTCAGCACAGCCTAATATACTACAAATAGTACCAATCTGTAAATGATAAATGCCACCTTAGAATACAGGCCAGAGAATGTTATTGTGAAAGCAAAAAGTAATATTTAAAAACAGAAGGACAGAATCCATCAGAAAGAAATATCCTGCATAAATCTTGTTGGTGTGCATTGAAATTACATAAAATGTTCCTTTCAGATCACTTCCATTTACAGGTACTCCTCGACTTATGACAATTAAGCCCAGAATGATGATCATTAAGTTGTTGCAAGGCACCCTCTCTTCTCCCACCTCTTCTCACTGCAGGCTTTATGCCAGGGGTCTTCAAACTTGGCCCTTTTATGACTTGTGGACTTGAACTCCCAGAATTCTTCATCCAGCGTGCCTGGCTGAAGAATTCTGGGAGTTGAAGTCCACAAATCATAAAAGGGCCGAATTTGAAGACCCCTGCTTTATGCGGAGCATGGGGTGGAGGAGGACCTGGTTTGCTGAACGAATCGTTTTAAGTTGACGATTACCTGTTCAACTAGTTCAATAGGAAAAATGTTTTCCTGAGCGTGAGTTTGCAAATGTTTGCAAATAATTTTGCATAATCATTGTACGAGGCAAATCAGCTAGAGCTGAGTGAATTTTTTACACAGGTAGTCCTCAATTTACAACCACAACTGAGGCCAGAATTTCCATTGGCTAAGCAAGATGGTTGTTAAGTGAGTTGTGTCTGATTTTATGACCTTTTTTGCCATGGTTGTTAAGTGAATTATTTCAGATGTTAAGTGAATTATATGATCATTATGCGAATCGGGCTTTCCCAATGGACTTTGCTTGTCAAAAGTGCCCTGGGAGGGTTGGAAATGGCAAGCATGTGACCTCAGGATACTGTAGCTGCCATTAATACATGTTGGTTATCAAGTGCCCAAATTTTGTTCATGAGATCCTGGAGATGTTGGCCCATGGTGGTCATGTGAGGACCAGTTGTAAGTCAAGGATTACCTGTGGTTTTAATATTTTTGCAACTATTCCTTCACTCACATTTCATGTTTTCTATATTGATCAGTATTCTATTTTTGATAAGAGATGATATTTTTCAACCTTTAAGACTCATAATTGCTCTAAATGCGGTTCTCTATGAATGGACACTGTTTTTCATTTCTCAGAGCATCTGAATCAGCAATTTTGAGCTGATGCTAGTACAGGCCAGAATAGTAAATCCTAATATATCATTGCAATCAGCATCTGTGTTAAGGCAGCTTTAAGTGGAATTATATAGTAGAATAGAGGTCTTCAAACTTGGCCCTTTTATGACTTGTGGACTCCAACTCCCAAAATTCCTCAGCCAGGCATGCTGGCTGAGGAATTCTGGGAGCTGGAGTCCACAAGTCATCAAAGGGTCAAGTTTGAAGACCCCTGAAGTAGAACCATTGGAGAAATAATAAACACTAATAATGCAAGATCTGGACTGGAGGCCTTGATTTAAGCTTGCTGACGGACATGAAACCACTGAATCTAAGCAATTTTGCCTTACATCCTCTTTCCCTAGCCTGGTATCCTTCAGATGCATTGTGATACAACTTTCACTATTTCCAGTCACCATATCCAGCTTGGGAAAAGCTGCCTTAGTACTCAGCATTGATAATATACACTATACCATTTGGCTTAATTTGAAAGAAAAAAAAAGAAGAAACAAAAATAAATACAATGAATGCCCAATTCACACTATTAAGAGAAATTCCATATTTGGCAAGACTAATAATTCGTTACATAATCAACTCCTGAGGTTTTTTTCCCCCCTAGTTTGCTGAATTTAAAAAAAGAAAAGAAAAGAAAAAGCAATGAATAAAATATGTGAAATATATTGAAGTCACAACTTCATTTATGAAATGAGGTTTGATTCAAAACTCAGTGCAAGTGGCAAAATTGACCATTGCTATACAGTATCTGTGAGAAAGATAAGAATAAAATCCACTTTGCTCAAATGGGCACAAAAAGTTAGGTGTGCCAAAAACATTGTCCCACATTAAAAATTCAAAGAAGTTTCCAACATTGAAACTTTATAAATAAAGTACAAACTAGATGATATTGCTGAACCGTGAACTGAGTGCCGGTGGGGGGGTGGTGTGTGTATTAAAACATATACAAGCTACTTCTAGCATAGACCAAGAAAGGAATGTTGGAATTTTTTTATACAATAGAAATTTAAAATTCCAGTTGTTTCATGAGAAAATTCTGAGCCATGCAGGGGTTGTTTTTTGCATATGGATATATATTTTATATATACTATATATATTTATATGTACAGTTTAGCTATAAAACTTTGATGTGTAAAGAAGCTGTCTTCAATGAAAAATTGAACATTCAGAGGAAATTCCTGAGTTAGGGTTTTGTGACATGGGCCACTGAGAAAAAAGCTGCGTTTGGGTCCTCAGAGGTGTTATGTCCATCCCTGTTGAATATTGAAATTAAAACACAGTAACAATAACAACAACAATAAAAAAGAATCAGACAGTGTTGCCACTGCTTTGTTCCCCTGCCTGAGCATGGGATAGCACCATAGTGAAGAAGTTAAACTCCTGCTTTGTAGAGAGGATGGAATACTTAAAAACAGTATTGCTGCTAAGACCACTGTAGTGTGCACCAAGTGTGTTCTTCAATATAGACAACAAATGATTGTGGCCACTGACTGACTGAAGAGACCTTGCTGGGTGTGATGTAAAAGGTATACTAAACACTAGGTGTACTCCTTCCTAGGCTGCTCATCTGTTGTACACTTATCAGTCATCTCCTGACAGAAATCCATGGTCACCGCTTGGTTATTCTGCTCTGGAGGGAGCTCCTGCTCAGAATAAGTAACTTGGTCAGCTTCATCCGGTCCTCTTGCAGCACATTTGTCAGAGATGTTGTTGGGTAGCCAGTGGGCTCCCAGCTGCTGCACTGGACTTTGTTCTGCACAGCACTGCAAACCTTCTCCAATGCACTGGGATGTCACTACATTTTGATCCACTCCACCTGATGAAGGGTTGATACTAGCTGCTGTTGGAAGATCCATAGGCCTGAGCACAGGGCAGTATCGGTGAAGGTCTTGGATCTGTTCGGAGCTCTGCATATCTCGGCATACTTCTTGAGAAAGGCAGGAGAAATTATCTAATAACTCTCCCATGCATGCTTTCAGCTGGTTCCTTTCTGACAGAAGTTTCTCTTTCTCACAAACCTGTCAAATACAGAACAGCATTCATTTTTTAAGAGAGGTTTGGCACGTCAGGCTTCAGAATTTCAAAACCAGGTCTTAACTGATTGGCACATTATCCAGAACAAGATGCTAGAAGTCTGAAGGGTACCACTAGATAGTGGAAAAGCGAAGACAGAAAATAGATCAGAGATCTTCCAATTAACAGGAGAACAGTGGATTGGAAGAACTAATCCTGAACAAAATAAAGAGCCATTCTTCTCTTGAGGCTACATTCCGCAACCAGAAACAGACATATAATATGAACAGATGATGGATTAGAAAAAAAAGGATCAAGGAAAGAGAAGGAGCCAAGTCAACCAATGAGATATATGTTGTGATCACAGACGTGACAGAATGGTCTTTAGAAAAGCTACGAATTATTAGTGGAGAGAGCCTGAGATGGGGAACATTCTATCCATACAATTTTAAGGAATTGACCTGCTACTCAAATCATACCCAAGTGTGATCAGAAGGTACTTGATACATTTTGTTCAAGCTTAAGGAAATCTGGTGTGTATTAAATAGAAGACTGAGCATGTTTAATAAGCCTTAGCATTTAGTATGAATTATAACGATAAGATAAAACAGATTAAATGGATTTTTATTAAATTTGGTTAACGATCAGTGTAAGGTGAAATATTTAATAAATAATGGTATTTAATATATTTTTTTAGCTTACCAATTTGCGGATTTCACATTCTAAATTCTGAATACAGTCCAGTTTTCTCTTGCGACAGCGCTGGGCAGCAATTCGGTTTTTACTGCGCCGTCGAACATCATGGATAAATTCCAATTGCTCTGAGGTTAATTTGTGCATCTTTATCATCATCTGGAAATCATTCCTTGGAAGATCTGTGATTTGATCTACAGGAAATGGAAGTTTCACCTAGGGTAAAACGAAGGAAAAAAAACCAGACTGTTTATTTAACAAAGGATTTAGCAGGTTCCTTGGAATAATACTGTTTTATTCAAATAACGTAGTTGAATTTAGTTCAAATATTAACTCCTGCCTTGTAGGCAACTTTTAGAAATAGCCATCCTAGCGGTGTAAATGACTATTATACAATAAAATCAGCAACACCATCAAGTACAAGCAGCTTGGAGCAGATCAATGAGGTTTTTTCATATTCTCCTCAAAATACAGGCTCCAATTCAAAGAACGGATAATTAAAATTATAAAGAATAATACTTTATACTAAAGAATAATCCTAAAGTAAAAACTTTATTTTCTTAACTTAGGTTATATATATATATGTTCTGTGTTAATTGTTGAATTTAGTTATACTTCTTTCCAGTGGTTTTTTTGTAAAAAAAAAAAAAAAGGTGCCGGAACTCACACATGTCATACAACCCCACCTTGCCTACCCTACAAGATTCCATCCAAAAAAGGTGCCGGAACTCCGTTCTGGGCGTTCTATGACAAAAAAAAAAAAGCCCTGCTTCTTTCTACATCAATGAAAACATACAACATCCAATTTGACAGCCAGTAAATAAATCATCAGAATAAGATGTAAAGGGTTTCATAGCAAATTCAGATGCTGATACAAATCCTCAAGATTTATTTTGTTTAAGTATTCATGTTCTTCAATGTTGTGATAAAATGTATTTATCCAATTATTAACAATATTTTTCCACCACTATAATCAGATGGCCCTGGGTGGGTAAGGAAACTCAAGGCTGTTTCTCTAATAAAAGAATGATTCATAAATTTTTTTTAAAAAAAACCAAGTATAATAAAATATTAAAACATTATTTTATTGCTATCATTGCTTTTCATAAAAAAGAAAACACTTTCTATAGTTAGTAATGCATGTTTTCATAAAGGGACTATGCTGCTATTATTCTGAAACAGCCTTATTGAAACTGGGTATCCTGATGCTTTAAAAGCTCTGATTTAGAGGAAAATTAAAAGCATTCAGAAGCAAGAATCTAAGAAGATAGCAGAATAACACAATAGATATTTTACATCCTCTTAGAGATTTCTCTAGAAAAAAATGTTGGGAATATAGGCAGATAGTTCATTATAAATGTCAGCTGAATCTGCACTATTGATGAACAAGTAAATGAAATAACAGAAAATTCCGAAAATAAATATGTAGGTGGCATTATCTCAATATATATTTGGAATATTGTTTATGCATTGGGAGGGAGAAATGTCTAACTAGTATGATCAACAAAAGATTACACTCATTGGCTAGCTTACATACCAACCTGAGACATGGAAAAGTCTTAAAATAAAGAGATGAATCACCCTACAAGAAATATACATATATTTTTAAGATATATAATATATTGGGTTTTAAATGGGATTTATGGCAAAATTGTTTAATTTATTCTTAATTATTTTATTTTTTGTATATTGATATGTTTTTAATTTTGGGCTGTACACCGCCCCGAGTCCTTCGGGAGAGGGGCGGTATAGAAATCGGAAAATAAATAAAAAAATAAAAAAATACAATGTCTGATTAATATGTGAACTGACTGATAGCTGAGGGTATAATTAAGTTTTATTACCATGTCATATAGTGATGGGTTCTAATTTATATACGTAGGTATTTTTTAAACAGAATACAACTTCATAAATTCATGGCGGATAGGTTTTTTTTTGGTTTTTGAATAGCTAACAGTAGAAAGTTATCTTAAAGCTTTATTTTGAGATTTACAGAGACATTTACTTTGTAAATGTTGTAAAATGGACATTAGATTGGTATGAATGTTAGTTTTCAAGATCTCAGTATATCATAGCTACATGTTCTCTATACTGATATGCCCAGTAGATGGCACCATGTGTTTTAAGATTCACAATGACAAAAAGAGTATATTAAGATATGGCTCACATATGCCTTCTCTCATTCAGACTTCCCAAGGGACAATTCCTTTGATATATGAGAATAGATTTTGATAGCTTGGACACAAGTCTGCCCCTTACACAGCCGTGAAAATTATTGGAATTCTCTCACACCCAATAGAAATCTTTTTGCCTGGTTTTGTTTGGTAAATATTGCACAAGGCCATTTAGTTTGATATTCATTCATTCACGTCTCCACAAACAAGAATAGTTAAACTAAAATGCTTATTGATGTGTGGTGTGTGTGTGTGTTTGCTCATATCATGGGCAAAAAGTATGTTAGTTTAACTATTGTTTGTGGAGAAGTGAATGAATGCCAAACTAGATGGCCTTGTGCAAAATTTATATATATAAATAAATAGATAAAAATTTCCATACTTCCCCAATTCACAACCCCATGAATATATTACTTCTTTTCACATTGTCTGTCTGTGAACCTTCACCTTCTTGTCCCACCTGTGGAACTACATAAACACAAACACACAGCATACAGGTCACATTACTATGACATGTCACCAGAAAAGGCTCACCTCACAATTAAATAATGTTCTGTTTAAATATACAAAGACTGACCTTAGATATGGTGATGTGAACCATTATGCTTACAGAGACTGCTTTCTGTGATAGGAAGAGTGTCTACTTTTTCACTTCATACATTTTAGACTAAAACATTTAGACTCTGCCTAATTACGTGCATGTTCTATGGGAGGTTAGTACAGTAACCATATGCCACTGCACCCTGGTTTCCTTCACAAGACTCCTGATATTTAGAAAAGACGGTAGATGAGACACTGATTATTTTAAAATATCAGAGGGAGGTGATTTCTACTTGAATTCTACAGATGTAAGACTACTTTTACTGATCACTGGTTTTACTTTTTCCATGGCTTCTGCCCTCTGGAACACTGTGCCCCTAGAGCTATGTTCCCACCTTGTTGGCCTTCTGAAAAGGCCTCAAAACCTGGCTTGGCCAATTGGCATGGGGCCCCAATGTGGGCTTTAACCAGTGGTGGGCTTCAGCCAGTTCGCATCACTTCGGTAACTAATTTTTTGTTGCCCAGGCCCAGAGCGGACTTCTGGAAGAGGCATCCACACAGAGAACCGGTTGTTCACATATTTGAATCCCACCACTGGCTTTAACGCTGAATTGGTTAGTGGATTAAGAAGACGACCCCACATCCATCTGGCTTGTTATACTGGTTCTTAATTTACCTAATTTTTGTTCATTGTTAATGTTTGCATATTTTAAAGTTCTTGTACTTCTATTTTTGTGATATTGTAAGTTGCCCAGAGTCGCTTGACAGCAAGATGGTCAGCATATACATTTAATAAATAAATAATATATAGACGGAACATATTTCTAAGCACTGGTGATTACGCACCTCAAAGACTCATCTATGTACAGAAAGGACCCATTAGCAGCCTTGCTTTTCAGTAGTACAAAAAACAAAAAAACAAAAAAACCCAACCCTCTCACCCTGCGCCACAAGTCAATGCTTTGTCAGTGTTAACAGGCCTAGCTAAGTGCAAATGTCCAAGTTTATACAGTTTTTATGCCTTTATTACATACCTGGGACAGCTATGCTTTGGGTTAATTTCTGAACAGATCAGCCATATAGTTCAGTCTGGTTGGTCAGTCGTAATATTGTTTATTTTGGCCTAGTACTAGGGCAGCTCAGTTACTATGACCTGTAAGCCATGGTATACTGTTTAGCAAGTTGTTTACACGCAAAAAATCAAGATTGTCCAAACCATGACTTTGTGTAATGTGTAGACAAGTTCACTAACTAATGCCAGGTGGGCTATGTGGTTTACCACAATATACCGGCATTTTTTAAAAAGAAATTAGGCTGCACTGAAATTAAATAGTTTTGGGGTAGCTCAAACAATATGGATGTATATTTTTATTTCTATACTGCAGTATAGTTTTAAAAAGCAGTATACAACAACATCGTGTTATTATATGCTTCTTGTATTCTTGAGGTGCGATAGCATCTCTTCTGAGACAGAGTAGCTTTCAATGTCCCTGTAATGCTCATGCTGGCAGGGGCACAGAACTGGGCCTTATTGATTCCTTGCAAATATTGCCTTATGTCTGCAATAAAGATCAACTTTTGTAATTTGCCCCCTCAATTGTCTTTCCAATTGGCTATATTAGTAATTAGTTTTTCTTTTGAATATGTGAACATTATATTTAGATTTGCATACAAGGTAAGAATTAAGTAAGAGCAGAATAATGTTTTATGTTATGTTTTTCCAGTCCTATGAGCTCTGATTACAGAGAGAGAGAGAGAGAGAGAGAGAGAGAGAGAGGGAGGGAGGGAGGGAGGGAGGGAGGGAGAGAGAGGGAGAGAGAGAGAGAAGAGAGAGGGAGAGAGAGAGAACTACAATATATGGATTCTGCTTAAGAAAACCCTTTCAATTATCCAGGATAAAGTTAAATAATGCAAATTGAATAAGAGAGCCCATCTGATGTGGTTAAGGCTGCAGGCTAGAAACTGGGAGATGGTCAGTTCCAATCCTGCTTTAGGCTCAAAGCCTGCTGGGTCACCTTGGTCAGTCACTTTCTGTCAGCCCTAGGAAGGAGGCAATGGTAAACCACTTCTGGACATCTTTACCAAGAAAACTGCAGAGCCTAGTCCAGGCCATTGATAAGATCCAACAATGACTTAGAGCAGTGATGGCAAACCTTTTAGAGACCAAGTGCCCAAAAACTGGCCCCGCCCCTGCTCCACCCCTGCTCTGCCCCCCCACACCCCGCCCCGCCAGCCCACAGGACCACTCACCACCTCCAGGGCCCAACACAGCTCGCCCAGGCAGCCCAGCAGTGCTATGGAGGCCACACCCTCTGCCCGCGCCCTGCAGCATCAACTGCATGATGGGGTGTGAGGTCATAGTCTTGTCTACGCTGCCTGGCTGCCATGTCCTTGGCTACGCTGCTCCGTGTGGGCGAGTCTCCTTCAGGGGGGCTGCTGAAGAGGAGGGGGTCACGGGGGAGGCAAGGCTGGGGCAACGGCACGTGTGCCCACAGAGAGGGCTCCGAGTGCCACCTCTGGCACCCGTGCCATAGATTAGCCACCACTGACTTAGAGGCACCAAATAAATAAATAGAAGTCAGGCCAAATCACAAAATTGCATTAAAAAAGGAATATTTATTCCAAAGTTTGCATCTTTATGAGATTCTCTTAAAAAGGGTTTTGTATTCAGCTCAACTATGCTTCCACTGTTATCGTTTGATTAGCAGTAAATCAATTCCTCATGTTTGTACATGTTATTTACATAATCTGGCCTACTTCTGTATTTTTTTAAAAAAGATGTCAAACATTGAAAGACCTTGAAGTCAGGTGCATGTAATCTAAATAAAGGGCATATTTGAAAAATAAAAATAAACTTTGGTCAATTTGAGCAAGAGTTTTGTGATGTGTCCAGCTGGAAAATGGTGAGGGCTAAAAAAAGTAACAGGTCTTCACGGCATAAGCACCACCCGCAAATCAGAGAAAGGAGTTTGTAAATGTTAATGTTTTATATTTAAGCGTCTCCCTTTATATTCTTTTTAAACAAGACACAATATTTTTCAGATACATTATCTTTTCAAATACTTAACTGCACGTAACCTCCTTGGGAGAATGTTCTTAATAAGTACTTCAATTCATGGAAGCATTGTATTTTGTCTACATGCTTCCCATGTCATAGCTATTCCCAGCAAGTGGGTGAAATAGTACAATGATGAACAGACAACTAAATCTTTGCAGTCAATAAATTAAAAATGAACATGATCTGGGGGTTTCCTCTCTTGGGAGACTGCTACACAAGAGGCAGCTCAGAACTTCCTAAAATATACAAGTAGTATTTCCAAATAGTAATGAATACCATACAGTCCTCATGGGGTATGCAGGTGTTTTCCCTTAGCTTCCCAAACCAGGTAAGCTTTTGGTGGCATCACCTGTTAAAAATAGCAGTTCCTATTTCTTATTATTGCCTGTCTCATCTCTGACAAAGCATTGCCCATGTTCGTTTAGGGAGGGGTAGTTCCTTTATCTGCATGGTTCAAAAGATTTTAAAATTAAGATTAACTCTGCATTTGGAGAGCAGTTTTAACTATGGGGGGAAAAGCATTTCAACACATAAGTTCTTTAAGTTTTACAATCTGAAGTTCTGAGCTGCCTTCAAAGACAGCCTCCTCTGGCAGTGGTCTAATTTGAATGTTGAGAAGCATGAAAAGTTTTCTCTGGCTGAAATGAATGAGTTACTCAAGGAATATACAGAATTGAGCCACCTTCTACTCAAGCACACTGTGCCCCCTAAAAAGCTTGAGTTATTGGTGAGCTCAATTTGCATCCAAGGACAGACATGTTTAAAAAATGACCACCAGTTTAACTCCTTCATAGCAAGAGAAATTGCCCACCCTTTGAAAAGTAGCAGAAAACAGGTCAATCTCATTTACAGATTTTGAAAACCAAGATGGAGGAATAAATCATTAAACTACAGAAGGCATTAACAATATAGCACAACCCTCACTCAGAGGGATCCTTGGTTCTCTCTAAGCTTGGTTGTTTTCTTCCACTTCAGGGTGCATGTATGATATCCTAAACTTAACCATAATTTGGGAGTTCAAAAAAAGTAGTATTGTATTTCTTAATCTCTTATGTAAAAAGAGAACAATTTCAGATATAAACCTCCCCTCCATGCAGGTAATGACCTTACATTCTGGCCCAGAGACACACTCGGCTAATGTAAACCAGCTCACTCTGACAGATAATGTACCATGTTGTTTGACCCTTATTCCCAAACAATGCCAGCAGGCATCTAAAGGACAGATATTTCTAAGGGGAAGAAGAAGGATTTCTTTGTGGTCTCCTGTGGGAAACAGCTACCTTGATAGATATGTTTAGTCACAGGATGGATACAGGGCTGATCTGAGGGAACAAGTAATTTATCCAGGAGACTGAAGGCAAAGCTAAAGATGGTTCTGATCTTGAAAAGCAAAACTATATATTTTACCGCCATTTTCTCTTTCTAGATCACCTCGAGTACACTAACATAAACCACTTATACCTCTAACCGAAGCCCACAATTTACACACACACATGTTCCTTTTCTCCTCCTCCAATTTATTCAGTATCCCAGCTCTGTTCTTACCAATTCTCTGCTTATATTTCAAAGCTTTTCAGACAGTTTTAGGAAGAGTCTCTATTCACCCGACTCCCCTGCCCCCCAGGCAATTAGTTGCCCTACAAAATGCACTGCTGCTCCAACTGTCCATCATCTTCATGTTATCAGTGTTTCCAACTCCTATGGAGGTTCCTGTAAGTCTAGAAGTATTCTGGTAAAATTACATTGATGGACAGCAGGAATCATTCCTCCGTAACAGTCTCAGCCTGGAGCTTATTTTTTTAAGTTGCAAATGCAGACGGAGCAAGTTAAGTCTCATGACAGCCAAAGGAGAGATTCCACAAGCCACTACACTGCTCACACAGGAGGGAGCCATGTTCACTAAATAAATAAATAAAAAGATTTGGTTGGAGAGCTTCAGTTGAAAGGATAAAAGGGAAAAAGGCTGAAGCTGGTCAGAGAGGAATTAGGGCTTCCAAACATCCCAAGGTGCATAAACTAGTGAAATGAGGCAGCTCAGGCAGTGAAGATGAGGCAGCCCAGTCCAGAAGTGGGGATCATGGAAATATATTTTTTTAAAGAGATTCCACTTTCATAGCTTACTTACAGGTTTGGCTAGGAACTTGCCTTTATAGTTTTCAAGAATATGGTTTCACCCTAACTAGCATCAATGATGCATTTCTATAATCTGTGTGGTTCTTATTTAAGCATGCCAACTATGGGGGGGGGGTTGATAAAAAGGCATCAAGCAGCTTGTTAAATATCCATTAATTTGGAAAAAGAATAAAGCCAGATAGGTTACATACAACTTTAGCTTAGTGCAAGTATGCTGATGACCCTTTAGCTATTCTGAAAAAAACCAAACACTTATCTCTTTAAATATTACAATATGTCCTTACTTAACAACTGGTTGCTTAGAGATTGTTCAAAGTTACAAAGGGCTCCTTAAAAGGTATTTATGACATGACTTCAAAGTTCTGATGGATGTATACCTCCCTCTCTGGTTACGTGATAGCATTTTGGGCACTTGGGTTACATTTACGGACGTTTGCAGCATCCTGTGGTCATGTGAACACAATTTTTGGTGGGTTTTGCCAATTTCTGGTCCATATGAGGACGAGGAGGAGAGAAAGCCTATTGGGTAAAATGAATTCACTTAACTATTGTGAAAAGGTCATCAAAATTAGGTGTGGTCACAGGGTGACCCTCTTAATGACCACAACAACATACAATGGTAATTCTGGATGCAATTATGGTTGTAAATTGAGGACTATGTGGGTAATTATAATTCTAGCTAACACGAATGCCCTTGGATTGTCATTCAAGAGATCATGGATGTTCTTCCTTCTCATAGGCTAACTGAATGCTTTTGTAATAGTCCTTTGGATCTCTTGTATAAAAGAAATTACCAAAATCAGAGATGACATTTCACTTGAATATTAACAGTTTTTGGAGGACAATTTGCTAATGCTTTTTGCCATTCCATTAAACGTCTCCATAAAGTCTTTGCTTTTACTGTAAACTGTCTGAAGTTTAGATTTTGCTTATAAAAATCTACAGGGAATTTCATAAAAATACCCCTTCCTCTCTCTTGTGGTTGCTTTAAAGTTACAAAAAAGGTATAGAAGAAAAAAAATTAAAAGTGGGCCAGCAAGAAGAAAACGAATTCCCATTTTGCATTAATTTGTAACTAAACTTTTGTCTTCAAAGTATAAATTATTTCTATTATAAAAATTGGTTAAAATATGTAAGAAGTTGGGTTGCTGAATTTGAAGCTTAAAGTGTATTTCTTCTTTTCTTTTAACCTTTTATTCCTGCTTGTATGGAAAGAAATGCATAATTCAGATGATAAAAGTGCAACCCCTTTCCAAAATCTTTTGCTCTCTCAAGCTGAGGTTCTTACTTGACAATAGCATATATAATTAACATATTGTTTTAATTGTTTATCTTTACTTGTGTCCAAATTTTGCTACATAGATCTTCTCTTTATGTTTTAAAATAGTTGAGTCTACTCATATCTTTTACTGGAATTGGAGACAAACATGCACTGCACAAAAACTCCAATTATACCTTTACTCTATGGTCAATAAAAAGCTACGCAGAAAAATAGTATTTCCATTTTGTAAGTTTGTTTTATAACACAAAAACATTAAGAATCCCATTTCAGTCTTTTGATATAGTTATACACACCCATTTTAGACCATGTTTCTGTAGCGTCTTGGTTCACACAGCATAAACTGTAAGCAAAATTGAAACCTTTCACCTATTTCACAATGTGCCAATTTACACACCATCACTATATTCAGAAATGGACAATGTTTTACTGAGTATTACTAATATCTGGGACTCGATCCAAAAGTTTAAAAAACAGGTCGTATTATTTTTTTTTAAAAAGAAATTTATCTATTTTGTATTTGTGGGTGACAGATCTATTAATACTAGTATTTACTTTATCCCCTAACACCCTGCCTGCTGTGTTGCCACATCATGGATGATGGGCTTTTCAGATTGGATGGCACTTAACATGTTATTGAAGAAGAGGCTCTTTCAAGAGTACTAATGGTGTTTATGACACGGTTAGATTAAAATCTTCAGGACATCTAGTCACTGATGTTGCCATTACAAGAAAAGAAATCCAAAGCTGCAAAGACAGAATTATAGTAGAAACATGGAATGTAGGAAGCACAGACACAAGAAAGCTTAACACAGTGAAAGATGAAATGAAACAATTATAAAGTGAATGGACTGGGATCAGATACTTTCAGTCAGAAGATCACATGGATTATTAGGACATGAAAGATAAAAAAGGTAAAGGAGTCCCTGTGGATTTTACTCTGTTGCAGAGTATGAGACAGTGTTCATCTCCATTTCAAGGCCATTGAGTCAGCGCTGTCCAAAGACATTTCCAAAGTCATGTGGCCAGCATAATGTCATGGAGTACTGTTATTTTCCCACCGAAGTGGTCCCTTATTTATTACTCACATTTGCATGCTTTTGAACTGCCAGGTTGGCAGAATCTGGAGCAAGGATGGAAGCTCACAGTCACATGGTACTCAGGTCTCAAACTTGGGCTGCTGGCTTTCCAGCCAACAAGCCAATGTCTTAACCACTGAGTCACTATGCCGCCTATTACGGCATGAAAAACAAAGAAGAATTTTTTATAATTGTGAAGGACATAGCAAGAACTGTACTTGGCTATAATGCAATCAATGATCAAATAATAATGACTGACTTCATGGACAACCCTTTAATATGGTGATCACTCAAATTTAGGCTCCAACTACTGATGGTGCAGAGGAAAAGGAGGTGGATGAGTTGATTAAGCTCAATTTGAAATTGAAAGAACATGTCAACAAGATGTGCTGCTTGTGATTGGTGACTGGAATGCCTAAGTGGAAACACGAAAGACAAAAATGTAGTTGGATTGTATAGTTTCGGGAATTAAAATGAAATAGGAGTCCGACTTATCAATGTCTGCCACTCCAATGATTTCTTCATAGCTAACATTGTCTTCGGACAACCAAAATCAAGCCTCTATACATGGACATTACTAGATGGAATACAGTATATAAAAATACATTTTACTATGTTATTGATAAAAGATCGAGGAGTTCATTTACAGATCAAAGACATTGCCAGGTGCTGACTGCAGAACAGATCATGAACTTAACTCCAAGCTTAACTCCAAGTTAAACTACAGATGAAGAAAAAAGCCAGGCAGTTCCCATAAGGTGATTTTGCATGCTCTCATTTTCAAGATCATGAATTGTTTTGAAGTCCTGAACCTCAATGAAAAAGAAGCAGAGGAATTATGGGACGAATTTAAAGAAGTAATTAAGGATTCATATGGAAAGACAGTGGTGAGATTCAGTCGATTCGCACCACTTCGGCAGAACTGGTAGCTAATTTTTTGTTGCCCAGGCCCAGAATGGACTTCCGGAAGCAGCATCCACACAGAGAAACAGTTGTTCACATATTTGAATCCCACCACTGTGGAAAGAGACTGACAAAAATTAAGAAAGAGAAGAAAGCAAACTGTGGAAATTGCCAAGAGGAAAAGAGAAGCCAAAGCTAAGAAGAACAACTTTCTCAGAAAAGAACTTAACAGTTTCAGAGAGCTGTTAAAGACAAAAAGCAATATTACAACAAATTCTGTAAAGATATTGAAGATGGGCACAGATGTAAAAATAAGGAAGGTCTTTCAAAATGTCCTGAACTTGAGCGATAATGATCTCAGGTTGTGGTATGCTAAAGGATGCCAATCGACAGATAACTAACTCAAAGGACATCAAAGCAAGATGGGAGGCATATAATGAAACACTCTATAGTAGAGATGACAACATCCAAGATATCTTAGAATATATTCCTTATTTTACATGAACCTCTAGTACTAGTAGTTAGATCAGCACCCCAATCATTAACAAGGCTACAGGAATTAATGGAATACCCACTGAAATATTGCAAGCAACAAAGAAAAATCAATTAAGATTCTAACCAAGCTATCCCAAGAAATATGGAGAATGACACAGTAGCCAAATGATTCTAATGCCAAAAAAGAGAGATTTAATAGAGTCTGTAAACTATTGCACAATATCTTTAATTTCACATATTAGCAAAATAATAACTAAGATCATCATTAGAAGCCTACATGGAAAATGAGTTGCCAGTTGTTCAAGCTGACTTCAGAAAAAGCCAAGGAATGTGAGACATTATTGCTAATGCCCACTGGATAATCCAAAAAAATACCAAAAAGAAGTTAGCAAGTGCTTCAATGATTACAGATAAACTTTTAGTTGTGTTGATCATAGCAAGCTGTAGAAAGTGCTCAGAAAAATAGGAATCCCAGAATAACTCATGGTCTTTATGAGAAATATATATACAGGTCATGAAGCCACAGTATGGACAGAATATGGTGAAGCAAATGGGCAAAGGTTGGGCAAAGGTCTGTGACAAGACTGCATATTCTCCTCTTTATTTATTAAACTTGTACTATGGACCAGCGAAAGCTAAGTTTATTTTAACATTGTAAATAGTTGTTTTTATTGTTTTAAATTTTTTAACAATAAACAGCTGATTTATATTTATCCCGGAGTTCGAAGATTGTGTAGTATTGAATAGATATGCCCGGGATTTGGATTTTTACAGTTATTAAGGATATATATATTAAGGATATATATTACATATATATATATATATGTCAAGTGTTTATTTTTTAGATTGCACCCTGTAAACCCAAATATGGGAGGAAGGAATCATTCTTTCCTTTTGCTTGTTTCAGCTCAACCCAGAGCCATCCTGCAAGCACAAATATATATATGTTGTTTAAAATTGTTGACAAAGAAATAAGGGATTTCTGATATAGCTATTTCGAGTTTCTTAACTCTCTTCAGTCAGAACTCACCCTTCCGGGATTCGAACCTGGGCAGTCTGCATGCTAAGCAGATGCTTTAACCTATTGAGCCACAAGTTCTCTCCCGCTTTGTCAGTAGTCAGGGAGTAAGGATATATGTCAAGTGTTTATTTTTTAGATTGCACCCTGTAAACCCAAATATGGGAGGAAGGAATCATTCTTTCCTTTTGCTTGTTTCAGCTCAACCCAGAGCCATCCTGCAAGCACAAATATCCTGCAAGCACAACTTGTGGCTCAATAGGTTAAAGCATCTGCTTAGCATGCAGACTGCCCAGGTTCGAATCCCGGAAGGGTGAGTTCTGACTGAAGAGAGTTAAGAAACTCGAAATAGCTATATCAGAAATCCCTTATTTCTTTGTCAACAATTTTAAACAACATATATATATTTGTGCTTGCAGGATGGCTCTGGGTTGAGCTGAAACAAGCAAAAGGAAAGAATGATTCCTTCCTCCCATATTTGGGTTTACAGGGTGTAATCTAAAAAATAAACACTTGACACATATCCTTACTCCCTGACTACTGACAAAGCGGGAGAGAACTTGTGGCTCAATAGGTTAAAGCATCTGCTTAGCATGCAGACTGCCCAGGTTCGAATCCCGGAAGGGTGAGTTCTGACTGAAGAGAGTTAAGAAACTCGAAATAGCTATATCAGAAATCCCTTATTTCTTTGTCAACAATTTTAAACTATATATATGTATGTATGTATGTATGTATGTATGTATATGTATATATATATATATATATACACACACACAGTTTTTCACGCAGACGGTCTGGTTGATTGCACCTTAGGCATTTTGACTGCTATACTGCAGTTCTACTTTTTTATAATCTCTTTTGCCTTGCAGCCCCCCAACTGGGGGTGTTAAGCAGGCCCAAGTCGCTACTGCGATACATTACAAATTCAGATTTCTTTTTGCTGACAAGAGTTAAAGATTTAAGTGGGAGACTAGTATAGCTATTTCGGAGTCGAAATAGCTATACTAGCCTCCCACTTAAATCTTTAACTCTTGTCAGCAAAAACAAATCTGAATACATACATACATACATACATACATACATACATTCATACATATATTAAGGGAAGCTGGATTGGAAAAAGATGAGTGTGATTTTAAAATTGGAGAAATGGAATATAAATAACCTGCCCTATGCTGATGTTGCTATTCTGATAGCCAAAATGCAAAGGATATGCAAATGCTCATACTAAAAGTCAAAGAACACAATGAAAAAAATGGGACAAAAATTAAATATAAAGCAGAGACTGAACTAATGACAGCAGGTAGAACAACCAGCCTTAGAATCGACAATGAAGATATCAAAGTAGTGGATAGATTCAGCCTTTTAGGATCAACCATGAACAGTAAAGGAACAAGCAATTAAGAAATATAGCGAGTTGGAAGAGCAGCCATGAAGGCCTTGGAATAGATATTCAAAGGCCATGATGTGTCTATACTTACAAAGATCAGAATTGTGCTTGCTATGGTACTCACTCTGATTCACTGTGGAAGTGAAAGTTTAAGGAAGCAACATGGGAAGAGCTCTGATGCCTTTGAACTTTGGTGTTGGAAAAGACTCCTGAGAATACTGTGGATAGCCAAGAAAACAAATCAATGGATCACTGAAGAATCAACCCAGAATTCTCCCTTGATGGACAAATAATCAGACTCAAATTACTTTGAACCTACTTCGGACATATTATGCAAAGACCCAGCTCTCTAGAAAAGGCTGTAATGCTGGGAAAGGTAGAAGAAAAGATAAGAAAAGGACAACCAGCAAGAAGGTGGATGGACTCTGATACAATAGCAATGAGTGCACCATTGGGAGATTTGAAAGAACAGGCTAAGGATAGATTGTCATGGAGAAGCTCTTATTTGTATGATTGCTAGGAATAGAAAGTGACTTGATGACAATAATCAATCCAGTTTATTTGTACCATGTGCTAGAAAATTCAAGTATATGTATTGTACTATATCAGTGGTGGCGAACCTATGGCACGCGTGCCAGAGGTGGCATTCAGAGCCCTCTCTGTGGGCACGCAGGCCATGCCCTGGAGATGGCAACCGTCCCTCTTCAACCAGCCACCCGCTAACTCACCAAGGTCCCACATGGCCAGATGCATCCCAGCACCCATGCACTCACTGGCCTCTGTGTGCAGCAGCTGATGGTGTCAGGCACCAGCCGCCCCGGCCCCTGCCTCACCTTGCCCTGTGACAATGGCATCCCCGCCCTGCCTCGCCTCACCCAGCAGGACAAGCCTCCTACCTACTGCCTCACCTGCCAGAGACCCCTTAGATCTCCCCCAACCCTGCCCGGCCCTCACAGGCGTCCCTCCTCAGGAGCAACATCGAGGTGATCACGCCCACCTTGGCCACACCCACCCAGTCTGCCATGACCACCACAGCCACGCCCACCCAGTGGGCCACGCTCACCTGGCATCCGGCGATAAATAAGTGGGTTTTGGCTTGCAGTTTGGGCACTCGGTCTCTAAAAGTTTCACCACCACTGTTCTATATTAAATTTCGCATAGATGAGCTTCAGCATTTTGCCAGAGTGGTCACAGCACATTTTCCCTAAGATTTTGATACCTTAAAGTTCTTATGTTCTTTTCCAAATTTTGCAAGAGAGATAAACAAAATCTTTCAACACCCTCATTTACCGTGGTTCTTACATTCTAAAACATGTACATATACGATAGTTATTACCATTGCTATAGGAATTAGTTGGTGAAAAATAAAGGAACCACATATAAAAATGCTACGTTTTCTGAAGCCAAATTGGTAACAGTTTTGTACACTTGTGATCAAAATAAGATGACGGACCAATAACTGTTTCATCAATTGAGCCTGCAAAGCAGATAATTAATGGTACCTAAATGTGTTCTACAGTATCAGCAGTGTAAGTTTTAAAATTTGCAATAATTCAAGCTTACTTGAGGGAGAGTCAGTGTTTCACAATGAACAAGCAGTAACTGCACATTTATCCCCAATGAATTGTCTGAAGGAATGGATGTCATGCTGATAAGAATAATAGCAGGCTGGCTAACACATCTGTGCAGATATTATCAGTTTTGTATATGTCCCTTATGCCTTTTCCCCCTGCTCACTCAATTTCTCTCCAGTTGCTTATTAACCCTTTGAAGAGGTTTTTCGCTGGTTGCAGTATTATCACAGCCATTACAGATGAAAAGCTCAACTGGGTAATTATTAGAGAGTCATATGACTTTAGGAAACCAAAGAGATCAAGGGTATGACTTAAGGTATATGATCAATTCTCATTTTTCTTTCTCTAAAAAGACTATACAACAAAGTACACAAAAAGTAACACAAGTAAAACAAAGATGATGATCAGGTAAATGCACTTGTTGTACCCAGAGCAGAAAACTGCTCCCTCTTCCCTTCCTCACCTTGCATGGACATTCACTTCTACTGACATTTTAGATCACTCTGATCAGAATTTATTTTTGTTCCAAAAGTCTGCAAATTACAGCTAATACCCAATCAGCATACTGAATTGGTAGATAAGTTGGTATGAATGAAATATTGTTAACAAAAAACTGAATGCAATGATTAATGCTAATGACAATTAGTCCAAAACTTAAAAGGGACAGGACATTTTTATGCCTCAAGTGGATGGTGGGCAGGGAGAGAAGCAAACCTGCTACGAGGTACTCCCTATCTCTACAGTTACCCTATAATCAAGAGATCAAGCAACTTTAAGCCTTTATGGAACCTTTCTATATGATGGCTTCTTACTCTCTCAGACATATTTCCAGTAATCAATGAGCTTGACTCCATCATCAATAGAATATTGGACAAAAGTGACTATTCTCTGTATTTTGGATACAAAGAAGGCCATTAGGTTAATAATGACTTTCTGAATGGGTCACAAGAAGTGTTAGCAGGTGTACTTATCACAGATCCCTACCTCATGTCCTCTGTCTTGCACAGGACATGACTCACTGTCTGCTTCAGAGAACGATCCAGACTCATCGCTAGAGTTTGTTCCATAGGATGGCTCACATTTTATCTGGGGTCTGACTTGGCTGTATATTCCATCTCCCATCATGCTCGGCTCCTGATGCTCAGTGGCCAGGAATCGAGCTCCTTGAGAACAGGGGGAAGATGAAAACTCACACAGAGGCAGGCTACAGGGAGAACCACCGCTGCCATCCTCTGCGTAAGAGTAGGAGGAACATGAACTGGAGGTCCTTGTTCTGGTTTCCAGGGGAGGAGACCGAGGACAAACTTTAATTGGCACTGGGCAGCTGGTGTTGGGCCGCATCCGTCCTGGGAAATGGTCAGCTGTCTGTCCAATATGAGCATAGGTCTGGCAACTGGGAAGAGATTGGCTGCTTCCTGCCCACAGGCCTTTTGGCACAGTCTCGGTGAGATCTTTATCCAAGCTGCTCATGCCAGAATATGAATGCACCGAAGTGTTTACTTGGTCACAAACATTTGAAGAGAATATAACGGTCCTCCTGTCCACCTCACCTTCCTGCTTACAGAGGCCTTCAACAAAGCCAGGACTTCTTAGCGGTGATCCCACCGTAAAACTGGAAGCATCCTTCTGAACAGCTTGGGAGAGCCCATAACTGCCCACAAAAGGGACATAATCAGCTTTATGGTCACCCTGAGTTGTCCCCTTGTCAAAAGGGCATGCTGGATTTCTGGCAAAGTGCTGTTGGGAAGTAGTTGGGAAGCCATCTAAGTCTGTAGTTTTTGTTCGGCTGAAGAAAGATCTTAGGCAGGAAGGAGAGGAACTGTTTCTAGACCTGCCAGCTCCATTGGGACTTGGCTGCTTTCGGTCCATTTCAACATCCCCTTCTTTATCCCTGACACTAGTCTCCTCTCCAGAGAGGCAAAGTGTGATGTTTTCTTCATCGTTTTCCTCATTCCTAGGCTCACTTTTAATTTGCCCAACAGCAAGTTCTGGTTTGAGGTCATCACCTGAACCTTTCTCATTGAATGTGCTTGTGAAACCTGAGGTACTAACATGTGATGTGTTGTAGACATTCTTGGTACAAGCTAGCTGGTATTTCTTATACCTGGGGTACCGTGTTACTACTTCCTTATCCAAACTATCCTTGCCATCATCCACCAGTATTTCCGAGTCTGGCAGCATTCCTTCCTCCTTACTGGCTCCAGACGTGGCGGGTTCAAAGTCGAAGGGCTCTGAGTGCATTCTGTCTCTTGAACAAGATATCTTTGAAGTCTCTGACTCCATAGTTTCTTCCTCTTCTCCCTCCGAGTTCTCATCTTCATGCATCCGC
The DNA here is from genome assembly GCA_034064705.1 of Bothrops alternatus. Lineage (NCBI taxonomy): Eukaryota > Metazoa > Chordata > Lepidosauria > Squamata > Viperidae > Bothrops > Bothrops alternatus. The sequence goes on from JARGCV010000033.1 coordinate 9,515,993, forward strand.
TGATAGGTGAGATCCTTTTTGCACAGGAACAGGCCATCTTCATTGTTCAGCAGCTGGGTCTGAAGGAAGCTGAAGCAGGAATCCTCCAGGTTGTGCATACGTAGAAATTCGGCACAGTGGATGACCTCTTGTATGTTTTCTCTGCTGAGTAATAGCTTAGCAGTGTAGGCAAACTGCAACAGCGGACCAAATCCCTTGGCAGTGACCTGCAATGAAAAACAAAACAAAACAAAAAATAGGGAATTTGCCAGCATTACCTTCAACATTGTTATTTTTTTTCCAAGCCCCTCTAGTATATTAGCAGCACTGGAAAATGCCTCCACTAATCAATTATTTTGTCTTTATATTTTTATGTAATTGAATGAGCTAAACAATACGTTCAGCAAATGATTCAAGGAAAATGAGATTTCTAACACTTGCCAGATAGTATTTGGTCTAGGAATCGCCTGGATGTCAAGTGTTTCAGGAGTGCATAATCATCAATTTTGCAATGTTTCTCTAAAGCAGACTTTGCAATTAGAATAAAGTACATCAGCTATTACTAAACATATTCTTTGAAAAACTATACAGTACTTTTCAACAGAAATTGCATATACAATATTTGATTTTTATTCAGTTTAGCTGGGTCAAGATCTCCGTTGCTGGGAAAACTTTAATTAACTGGCACTTCAAAAAAAGTCAGGATCCTTGGGAAGCATGTGGAATCATTAATCTGAGTAAGTAACAAGAATAATTCTCACTTTGCCTGTGACATTTAATCATGTGTTTAGAAAGATAATTTGGAGGTCAATTTCTCCGTCTGCAATATGCCTCGGCTGCCACAACCACTATTAAATTACTCTGGAGATACAGCAACCATTTAGCAGACTAAGTCAAACCAGCCAAGTTTCTAATTTCAACCCCTCCCCCTCCAATAAATATTTTTTGATCCAATAAGTATTTTTTGTTTCACGTTCCCTGTGGAGTTTTATCTTCTAAGAACACAAAAAATGATCTTGCACTTACAGAACACACCCACTAGGTGGAAGAACTGCAAAAGAAGTAAGAGCTGTCCTCTGTTTATTTTTAAACCGTATAGTACTTTCTCTTGATGAGGTCTACGCAAAACATTTCACTGACTCAGAACATTCCACTGTGTATTTTTCACTCAAGCTGAGTCAAGGCTTTCAGGCCCCTAAAACTGCAGCATTCCAGACATCTGCTCCTCGTGTTTTGCTCCAGAGGGTTTTGCATGCAATCTCTTTTGGAGGAATTGCTACACCATCATCTGAGGCACAGCTGCTTGCTCTTATATATGAGGCAAAAATCTGGAGGGAGGCAGGAGTAGGGAGCTAATTCCTTTACAATAGGAACTAGGTATGATTATTATTATTATTTTGAAGGACTACAATAGGTATATTTACAGATTCAAGAGAAGCCTTTAGTAAGGATTTTTGGAAACTGTAGAGATGATGCAAATATGTAACTTCTATGACTAAAGACAACGAAGGCTTCCTGGAAAGTGCAAACATTCATTAGCCAAAAGCTTTGCGAAAACTGATTTGGGCCCTATTATGGCTCCACCAACATGCTTGCCTTTATAATGCTAGAATAAGAAAACAGATATTTGAGGATTACAAAGTGGTTAAAAGGGAAAGTTTAAAAATACACATTATATATTTATAATACAGTGAAAAGATTCCCACTCTGAGATAAATTCTAAGCAAACTTAAGTTCTAAGTAACATAACTAAAAGCATGGATTGCATATACAAAAATGGCCTGCAGTATTCATGATGCAAATAAAATTTATGGATTTTTAATATTTTTTTTAAAAAATGCATTAAAACCAATACTCCAAGGGCACCGATCTGTTAAGATCTTTTATAAAGTAATTTAGCTTTTGATGTCTACACAGATTGGATGGATTCCTATTATGTAAATTAAATCAAATATGATTGAATGATTTTGGTTTTGAATGTTGGATGAACCATGTCATTATGGTTTAAAAAAAGAATCAACTGTGGTTTTTTTTCATGAAATTAAGTGTAAACAAGGACATTTTATTTTGGCATCCGAATCTAGAAAAGTATCCATTCAGGACTATTATGTCAAAAAGTTTTCTATCACATCTTTTTATGGCTAATCTCTACAAATTCTAGGATACCATTTCTTATGTGACAAAAGAGTGCCAGGAACATTGAAATCCTCAAGAAGTTAATTTAGATTAGTTGTAATCCAAGCAACCCTCGCTTTTATAGAGTCATACACATTTATATGCAGCCAATACAGTTTCTTCCATGTTGCTGGATGCTCTTGCACACACCAGAAAGGTAGGAGATCAAAGTTTGAATTCTTATTTAGTCAAGAAAGGTTTTGACTGTCCTGACCAAACTGCTCATTTTTTTGTTTCTCTGCAAGGCTGTTGAGATGATTAAAATGAAGAAATGATAGAATGATAGCCTAACACTAGAAGTGTTATAGAAATTTATATACTTCTTGAGCTAAGCGAAAGTTTGATAGCTCAAAGACATTACATTTTTCTACCAGATTTTACTCTGTCTCAGTGAAAATTCCTGCCTCTAACTCGCATCTCTATGAATATTCCTTTTTTTTCAAATATATAACTCTTCAAATCCCTTGAGTCATCTTCTACTGATGATATTTACACAAAATGTGGCATTGAAGTACAAGTGGCAAGATAATTTCTGATACAGATACTTAACACTTTACTTAATTTTTATGCCTGCATTAAGCTCCAACTTTTATTTTCTAGGATAGATGTTTTTTTTATCAATGGCCTGATAGGCATTATCACAAAACTATAGTTTATTTAATAAAAGAAAATTCTAGAGAATTAGTGAGAATTAATTCTGCTTCTTTTCACACAGCTCATCCTTTGAATGTCATTTGCTTTAAACATTCTTTTTCTTCTTTATTAAAAGGACAAAATGTTGGTGTAACCTTGGCATGTATACATGTATGCATATATTTTTGCATTTTGTACTTAGTTTTAAAAGTTGCCATGTGCGTTATCAGCTCTCTAGTCAAAGTGACAGACAGATGTGTCTGGCACTTCCAAATGCAGAGCTGCTTATATGCAAACTTCATCACGTACTTTTTGCAGATTGCAGTTAAATTGTTTGTTTTTAACAAATATAGGACATTTATATCCAGAGGGAAAGAATACATGAACTTCATGAGGATGAACAAGCTATTTAGAAAAAAAAAAAACCCAATTCTTCATTAGGCTAGAACTGTTTATGGTGACTCTTAAATTTTGCGTCTTGAACTAAATTACCATCAGTTCCAGTATCCTTTGGCAAAAACAAAGTGTATGATCACACTTTTAGCATAGATATAGATCACTTTCCTGAAACCATACTCCCAAGATGCATTGGAATTGCAATTCCCAGAATTCTCAGCAGCGCTGGGCACGGTGATTGAAAATTTTGAGTGCTGCAAATGCCAATATTTCTGAACTGGGTTGGGCAAAGCAAACATATTGAAAATTAATGACAGGAAGCTTGTCAAGTATTACCAAATCAATAGCACTTCTTTCTCCTAAATTCAGAGGGCAGGGTCAGGGTCAGGTTAGGCAAGTCAATAAGTCTTGATGGATCTCAAGAGCTTATATTTTGGAATAAATTAATAGTACTGTTTTTCAACTTTTAAAGCCTAAACAGCAGGAGGGCTGATTATCAGAGGAAACACATAATTTCAAAAGAACCTTACTGGATATTAAAGACCTAAAATAACAGCCTCTTGGTTGGGGGAACAGTAGGAAGCCTTCTCTCCTGCTATTCTTATGGTGTGCAACCTCTTTTGAACCCCACACTTGCCTATCTTCAGAAACCAATGTCAAGACCTTCCTCGGCTATCCTGATGTTTTTACTGGATTTTAATGGTCTACATCAGGGGTCTTCAAACTTGACCCTTTTATGACTTGTAGACTTTAACTCCCAGAATTCCTCAGCCAGTGTGCCACGCTGGCTGAGGAATTCTGGGAGTTGAAGTCCCCAAGTCATAAATGGGCCAAGTTTGAGGATCCCTGGTCTACATTTTAAATAGCCACATTAAGTATTCAATAAGTAAAATGAAAGACAAAAAACCTGAAAGACTAAATAAGTAAATGAATAATGAATTCTGCAGATTAATTTCTCATAATCTTACTCCTGCTTCCCGAGTGTACTTCTTTTACTTTTCCTCCCACTTCATTTAAATCCTGAAGACAGGAGCCCTTCCCAGCTGGCTTCTGACAAGCAAAGTCTATGAAAGGAAGCTGGATTCGCTTAATGACTGCTTTATTTCCTTAAAAACTGAAGTGATTCGCTGAACAACTGTGTCAAAAAAGGTCATAAAATCAGATTCATTTAAGAACTGCCTTGTTTAGCAATGGGAGCTCTGGTCCCAGTCCTGCTTGTAATTTGAGGACTACCTACAGCTGGTCATGTCTTTCATATAAGAATGGTCCAGTCAGTTTCTCCAAGAGTTGCATATGTGCCACACCAGGAAATACTGTGCATTAACCAGGGTAAAGCAGGACATTAAAACACTACAAAATTCAATATAACATGTTATGTTGAGGGAAGCTATAAATAAATAAATGCACTTTTATTGGGCAGCTACCCAGATTCTCCCTATATCCCCCTCCATATCTTGTGTATTCAGACCATTTATTTTCATGCTGATATTTTTTATCAGCAAGTTCATCTCAGTGGTTTATGTAAATTCTTTGATACCACATTGAGAAATGCAGGTTTTTTTGCTAATTTAGGTCTTCCAATAAAGAATTTTCTAGTCAGAATCTGCTGTTAAATGCTGTCTGGGTAGTCTGGGAGATATAGATTTTGTGCTGAGTTTTAGGGGGAAAAATTGATCTTGTATCATTTCTATCATAACAAGCATATTAAGCTGGGAGGTAAAAGCTCACTAATACAGAGATGATTAGGAAATGTGCTCCTATAAAAATACCACTGAGGATTTTTAAATAACTATGTTCTTTTGAACTTAAGAATGTTATCAGTCTTGAATTTAACAATTTAAACAGTAGCAGTCATGCCCTGCTATTGTACTGCAACACCGAGAAAATGATTAAAATAGCACAGCAATATTCTGAGCCATCAGGACTACAGAATTAAGATATTATCAGAAAACATTTTAATGTTCTGATTCACTAGATTACAAAAGTGTTCAAAATAATTACCTGGCTGCAGCCTTACATAAAAGTTCTGCCTTCCTTCAGATCCTTCTATCATCTAAAGCAGAAATTATCAATCATTTCCAAATTCTATTTGGGTAAATGTGGAAAGTAATCAGATTTCTTAGCTAAAAATCCTTGCCAGCCATGAATTGTACTGCCATGTACTGCCTTTTCTTCTTAGTTGTATTCATATTGTTAGCTGCCTACATACTGCAGAGACATATAGAAATACAAAATTTGACATTGATTTGATTGGCTCTGATTTTGGTAGACTTCAGGAGGATTTTGAAGACCTGGGGGATACTCCCCACAGACCAGGATGTTAGGTGAGCTCATTCTGCAACGTTTTACATACCTCTAGTCCCAATTTATACATAAAAATAAAATTTAAAAAATAATTATCACAATTGGGACCGGTAACCCAGTTATTAAGTGAAGTAGTGGCTAAGTGAAACCATAACTGTGCTTTTCTTTCCTTTTCAGATCTGCAAAGGTCATAAATGCAAGGACTGGAAGCAAAGTTACTTTTTCATCATCATCATAATGCAAATAGTCACTGTATGAGGCAATTGCTAAATGAGGACTACCTGAATTGTACTGTGGGTTTTGTTTTTGTTGTACTATTATGATTTGTTTTTATGGTTTCTGTGCTGCCCAGAGGATGCCTTTATGAGTTGGATAGCCATATAAAACTTTATAAAATAAATGTTCCTTGGAAAATCATTTGCCTTTCATCTTGCATGTCAATGGAATTTTTTAAATCTAATGTTCGTTAATCCCGACCTACTAGATCAGGGGTGTCAAACTGCCGACCCGCGGGCCGAATGCGTCATCCGGAAGCCGCGCCCACCCAATTGCCGGCAATGGCAAAACCGTCCTGATACGTTGTGTGACGTCATATGATGTCGCGAGTTTGACATGTCTGTACTAGATGGTGAACAGCCAAAAAGAATAAAGATTACATAAATAAAACAAAATCTATTGGCATTGCCACTCGATTTATCTCTCACATGGAAATGTTCAGGAAGTTGAAGATCTCATTTATTTAATTTATATATCCTCTCCCATCCCATTCTGGAATCCGAAGACTGATAAATACAAAACGTTACTTTTGTTCTGTATAATTCCATGACTGAATATTATATATATTTACTTTTAGGTATTAGCTGATTATTACTGAAAACAGCATCATTTTGCTTTAGCTGAGCTTGCTCAACCAAGTGAAACAATATTGTTCTGATAAAGGACAGCAAGTGTAGAAGACTGTAGGTGTGTGCAAGCTCAGGTGTCATCTGCTGTGTGAAGACTGTGCTCACTTTGAATTTACATTTACAGTAGATTATTGCCACAGTACAGTGAATCTCAAACAAGGCTGCAGTTCTGGCAGCCAGTATCATTACAGCTGCTCATCTTATTAACAGCATAAACAATCTTTTAGAAACACTCAAAGAAAATAACTGCAATTAGTGCTGACTGAATGAAATACGAACAACAAAATGTTATTCTGATTCATTTACTTCCATATGATGAAAAACGTAACCTTCGGCATGATGAATCATCTTATGTTTAGTAATTAGAAAATTAATATCGTGATTTAGTACCTCTTAACTAAGAGAAATTCTCATTTGGCAAATTTAGTAGCTTCATAATTTACTTTCAAATGCCCTTTTTTTCCTAATATAAGAAGAGGACATTGCACCAAGCTATATGTACTCTGTCACAGCTGGTGATGTCATGAAAGATGTAAGTCAGGGGGCCCTCAACCTTGGCAACTTTAAGACTTGTGGACTTCAACTCCCAGAATTCCTCAGCCAGCAAAGTCCACAAGTCTTAAAGTTGCCAAGGTTGAGGACCCCTGATGTAAGTCATCCTCAGGAGTAAATCACATACCGCAAATCCAGTGGAAAAACATCACATCCATGTACATTCAGCTACATCTACAAATCAATTTAACCAGGCGACAAACACAGGGAGGTAGAGGGAGAGAAAGATTCAAGTCCAACCATTTAGTATTAATTCACATAGAATAAAGACATTTGACTTGCTGAGTATCCTTCTCTATTTTCTATGATCAAAATCTTTTTGGTTAATTTCCCCTGCTTTTTTTTTTGGCAGATAGCTATCTCCTCCCTTAAGTGAGCATCTTTTTGCTCGGCAGCTCCAGGAAAAATTGGCTCTTGTTTTTATGAACATAATTTATCATCTTTCTATTTATGTCTGAGAAAGCATTTTTATCCTTGCTTCTACCATTCGGAGATAAAAAGAATTAGGAAAGGACTAAAAATTTAACAAGTACGTTTTCAAGCAACCCTTCTAAAATGGTATACAGAATCCGGACATGCAAGCTGGAATAAATGTTAGGATAAGTTGACTTCATCTTTAAGTATTTCGGAGGATTCTAGTAAGCCACACAAAGCTCAGTAATTAAAGTTATTTTTTTATCTTCTCTCATCGCTTTAACCAATCTTGTGACACTTAATATCCTTCACATAAAATCCATTACAAGCTTTCATGGGAGAAAGTTTTAGGGACATGCTTGCAGAAGCAGCAAAATGTAGGTGGCTCTTGAATCATGGATTATGAAGCAACTTGGTTCATTTTAAATTTATTTAGATGTTTGCCTTTTTATCACAGATAATATGAGTCACAGGGTATTTATACCTGGACTGATTTTGAAAAGGAAAATAAATCAAACTCTAAATTTGTGATGTTTGATGACAAATTGAGATATAATGGGTTTAAAATGTGACCACAGAAAAATTGGGTTAGGGCCGGACGTGTCACGCGGAAGCCGCGCTCACCCCATGGCTGGCAATGGCAAAACAGTCCCCATATGTCGCGCGATGTCATGTGACGTCACGAATTTGACATGTCTGTTTTAGACACTGATAACAGATCTGTAGGGACAGCAACTTAAGAATTGTTTTGGATAGCGAGATAGTGGCATATAAATTTAATAAATACATTTTTTAAAATGTGGTGCTTCCAGTTCAACAATCTCTAGGGCTATCAAAATAAAGCTGTTCTTTGGCTATTTTCCCCTTGGTTTTGTGTGTCAAAAATATCAGAAGAATAAAAGAAAGTCAGAAAGAGGAATTAGTTACATTCTCTCTAAATCAGGGGTGTCAAACTGCCGGCCCGCAGGCCGGATGCGTCACACGGAAGCATGCCTATCCCATTGCCGGCAATGGCAAAACAGTCCTGATACATTGTGCGACGTCATGAGTTTGACCTGTCTGCTCTAAATACTCCTAAAAACCTGTAAGTGCCATGCTTCAGAGAAATTACCCTTAACCAGAACCACTCAATATCAAGACAATACAAGACACTAGAGAATAAAAAGTTCTCTATACTACCGGTAGCAGGACTATTTGATCTGCACACTATCGAAAGCAGCAAAATGTATGCAGAGCTGACTTAGCATTTTTCTTCTTGAAGGTTTCTTTTCTACCATTTGCTCTATTGTTTTCTCACAGTTCCTTTAATTTCCTTTTTAAGCCAGTAAATTCTCCACTGCTCTTTTTTTTTCATTGTTTCTTTTTACAGTTTTTCTACCTTCCTGTCTAATCTCACTGCATGCTTATAAAAGGCCATGACAAAGATGATACAGTCTGAGGAATAAAGTCAAAATAGACCTTGGTTTCCTTCACCCAGGCTGATTATACAAATATTTTACTATGAATTAGGATGCACGTCAACGTCTTCTAAAACCTCACTGCTGCATTTTCTGCAGAGAAAGCCACTGAATCTTCTACAATCCATCTGGCTTTCATTTTTTTTTTTACTCCCCTTACTTCAATTTCCTTGACAGCATAAGTAGGTCAAATATAGCTCATTCTGAAGAGTCATTGTTCCAGAGTCATACTTGGGTTCAGCTCAAGCTCTGTGGCTTCAGTTTTATTCCATTTGGGAAGTAACTATGTCACCACTATGGATACGGTATTTCTAATTTTAGAATGCTAAAGTGCATTGAAAGTATACTTCTGTTAGAAATGCAATGTATTTTTAATGCAAATACAGAAACACTCTAAAATTATATTTTTTTTCCTAACACAGTGATTTCACCTGAGATCTGCCTGTGAAGTAGAAGCTAGGAACTTCCCTTAAAACAGGGGGTCTTCAAACTTGGCCCTTTTATGACTTGTGGACTTCAACTCCCAGAATTCCTCAGGCAGCATGCCACGTTGGCTGAGGAATTCTGGGAGTTGAAGTCTACAAGTTATAAAAGGGCTAAGTTTGAAGACCCCTGCCTTAAAACCTAGGAAAATCTTTTTTTAAAAGCCAAGATAGACAGATTTTTAGAAATTGCAAGCATTTATTTCTATCATTCTTTCCTATATTTCTTTTTGCCTGTGATTTTATTATAACCTCCATCATTATGCGAAAGATGATACTACAAACCCAAAATTTAAATGTTTTAAGAGTTCAGCGATAATTCTGTGCTCCAGTAAGGGATAGTGCACCAATGTACACAATGCTCCTGCATGTTTGAAAGCTAGGCAAGATACCTTTAATGGCATTTTTCACTCCATGGAATTGGCCAGGCCAAAGTGCACAAGGATAACCTCCCAGCAGAAGAAATACTTTCAGAAGTGCTACAAAATAACTCAGAGGAATGACTTTCCATGGGAGCACTTTGGTGGCAATTTAGCTTAGCTAATCCAATCTCACCAAAACAGATCTATCAGAACTCCTGAAGTTCCCATGTTCAAGGAAAAATGTTTACATATTCAGCAAGCTAGATCAAGATATCTAACTTCCATTTCCCTGAAAGAAACAGCATGTACAGTTACTTGTAAAAGTATAACACATATTTATAATCTCATGTGTGCTGTATGCATTATCAAAGCAATGGAAACAGTTAACATCATAACTTTCTAGTGTGTGGTGAAAAAATCCTGTACATAAATAAAAGAAAAACAACATGCACTTCCCTTCATGATTAAATAAGATGAGATGGGAAGCAGTCCAGCAGTTGTTTCAAAAATTTAAAACAAGGACAAGAGCACGGTAAAGGGGCGGGGGGAAAGAAATGGAGGTGGCTACAGCACTGTACATTTCTTCACAGAAATAATATTCAGAAATTCTACGAGAGAAAATACATAGATAACATTAGTATACAAATTGAGACATGAAGGCACAGTGGTTGGAATGCAGTATTGCAGGCTAATTTAGCTCACTGCCAGGAGTTCGATCCTGACTGGCTCAAAGTTGACTTAGCCTTCCATCCCTTTCGAGGTCGGTAAAATGAGGACCCAGATTGTTGGGGGCAATATGCTGACTGTAGACCGCTTAGAGAGGGCTGTAAAGCACTATAAAGCAGCATATAATCTAATTGCTATTGTTATTGCTATCTGTAGATACCACCACAAAAAGCTATACTAGCAGGGTCCCTATTTAAGAAAGGCTCTAGCCAACTTCTGCTTGGAAACAGGAAAGTTGTTTATAAGGAAGGAAAGAAGACAGGAATGCAGGCTAGGCCAGATTATTTGATCAGGATGGTATTATAACTGTGCTAGTTGAAGCCACTCCTTTGGTACAAAACGAGCAAATAATTTTTTTTTTAAAAAAATCACACTACGCTTAGTAAATAGAGCCAAGTCACTGCTCTGAAAAACAAACAAGGAAAAAAAAATCTTCTCACTAAATGAGAATCCAAGCTAACACCAAGACTGTTACTAATAAATAAAAGACCTTTGGGAAGAGTGCTGAGTGTACACCAGATCTATTTTCAGCCTGCCACAGCAGCTGCTACCCCTGGATCACATCTTTATTCATACCCCAACACTATACGTAATCACTGGAGTGCTGCAACCAGTAAGACGTTGAAAGAGCTCAGAATAAATCTGTTCTTGAGTGGAATGCTAAATGAGAAAAATAATACAAAAAAGGGGAGGGGGTAAATAAACCACATTTTCAAGTCATTAAGAAGAAAGACTTTGACATATGAAGTGTTGCAGCCATTAATAGCACTTATCATATAGAGTGGAGACAAAGAGACAGATTAATCAAACTGACAGAACCGGGACATTTTATGCTAATGCGGTCTCCTGGGTTTTCGTTTGTATTCCTCCGTGCCAGAAAAACTTGATACTATTACAGGGGAGGAAACTGGAAAAACAACATGCAACAGATCATAAAAAATTCATATGACACATACCAATACTAAAAGTATTGAAAAGGCAAGTGTAGGGACCAGGCAGAGGAACTGCTTGTGATTAGGACACAAATATGTTTAGGAATACTTTCTGTTCATCCCTAACAACAGTTACTGTTATTCCATGTCTAAATCATTGAAAGAACAAAGGAAGGCAAGGGATCTGCTGGTCAAAAAGATGTACTGGCAAGAAAGGATAAGGCAGCTTTGCTTATATTAATTGTCTCATACTCTGTAGTAAAGGAAAGTTGTTAAGAGTTTTGTTATTGTTGTGCTTTTGAGAGCTGAAGGAGGACATGACTGAGAGGTAATATACATGCTTTGCATACAAGAAGTGCCAGGCTCCAGTCCCACTGTCTAGGAAACTAGTAAAGACTTCTGCCAAAAAAATCTCAGAAAGTAATTGTCAGAAAGAACCAACAACACTGAACTAGCTGAATCAATCATTTGATTTTGCATAAGGCAGCTTCCTCTATCATTTGTACTTCAAAAAGCAAGAAAGGAAGTGAAAACAGAGTCAATAAAAATCTGATATCACAAAGTGATAGCATCTGGATTTGCTATCCTCTAAAGCAGAGGTCTTCAACCCCAAGGGCTATGGCCCATTATTGTGCAATGGCCTATTTGAAACTGGGCTGCGTAAGCTGTGTGCGCATGCGTGTACGTGCTAGCCTGCCACTTGTGCAAGTTGAGCTGCACGCATCAGCTTGCCATTCACGAGGTCCAATTCCCCTCGCCCACCAGGCTGCCAAGTCGCAAAGGTTGGAGACTGCTGCTCTAAAGCTTTCAGACTATTATACCCATAATCCCTTGTAATTTTCCAAGTTGGTAGAGGGGGGCATTGGGAATTAAATTCTAAAGTATCTCAAGAGGAACAGATTGCGCCCATTTGATCACATCAGTGGGACTTTAGACCATGCATTCCCATTTGTTTTAAAAAAAGCTAAAGTTGAACTTTTTTTGTGTAGCAAAATCAGCAGTATTGACACTCGCTTTGAACAAAACAAAATATGCACCTTCAGAGAGTTGAGCTTTATTGCTTTCATTTGAAGTATTGATGAAGGCAAACTGCCATTCTCCAAAGGCAAAAGAAGAAGGCAAGTAAAAATAAGAAAGAGCACCTGTCAAGTTAGTAGCAGAGTAAACAAATGGCGAAGACCTCAGTGAGCAATTGCTGCAGGCATATGATGGAATTATATTATGTTAAGTCTGTAATATCAGCATCTAGCTGTAGCTAGTAACTACAGTATACTATCTTAATAAATGAATAGTGGCCTCAGGATTCATGTGGCTTCCAGCTTTCTGGAAATATCAGTGTATTTGTTCTTCTGATCACTATTGGTAAAAATTGATGATACTATTCCCCAACACTGAGAGATGAAAAGCACATGAAATTTGTACTGTAAATCCTATAATAATTTAATATACTTAAAAAAAAACCTCCCTAAGCCAATTCCACTTTGCATCATGGCTTTTATATAGGTTCATATAGGTGTTTGGGAAAATATGTTTTTGTGGTATTTATATTCTACAATCACAGTTTGCATGTTCAGGATTCAAGGCTGGAATTAAAAAGATTTTAAAGAATACAGATGAATGAGACTTGAGAAAGTCACTGCCAATCAGAGTACATACTGCTCTCCATGGAAAAAGAGAACAAGGTCCTTATATCCTATTTAGCTCTATTGTAATAAAATAAAATCTGAGACCATGTTGTAGGGCAATAGCCCCCAACCTTTTGGGCATCAGGGGCTGTTTCTGTGGAAAGAGGTTTTTCCGTGGACTGGAGGGATGTGTGGTTTCGTGTGCTGCCTGCATCCCACAGATGGGGCATTGCTTGTTTGTGCGGTCTGGTTTCTGGCATGCCATGGCCCAGTGCTGGTCCATAGACCAGGGGTTGGGAAACCCATTGCAGAGCTTCTTAATTTATGTTTAGCCTTCTACTTCCCAACATTTCCAGTCTTCCTGTGTATTTGTAATATCTTGAAATTAGGATTCATAGCTGCCCTATGGACAATTACTGTGCTTTAATTCAATTAGCAGCTGAGTTAAAGCAGCTTAAACTGAGCTGGTGGCTTAAGTGTAGTTTTTTCTATCATTGCATTCTCACATCGACAACATTTTTACCTAAGGACCACTAATACCTGTAACAGAAAGTGACCGCTAATACTTGTAACAGAAACATCCCAAAGATTTTATATCTCTGCTTTGGATCTATGTTGTGCTTCCCTATGTATATATCACTGGGGGTCTTACTGAAGCATGGAAAGAAGAGTGGATATGAGTGGACAGATTAGGCTTGTTAGTACTGTTCAGCTGCAGTTACTATATTATTAATTTTAAGGTTTGATGCTTTAAACGAGTAGGAAAAACTGTGGCACAGAATATAAATTTCCAAGTTGTCCAGACTGTGGAAATTTACAGAACAGGAAAACCTGAACCTGCTCCTTTGATTGCTGTCCAATGACTGACACAAAGAGACATGTCTTGTAATTTACAATGAAACACTCAGTTTGTGGAGAAAATATTTTTTTCTATCCTGAATCAACTGCCAATTAACTTCACAGAATAAATATGAGCCTGATGATGAAAGAGATTAGAGAGAGTGAATATTGTGATTCATAGCAGGATGTCAGCAAAGAGCTTGGCAGAATTGCCTCACATCACTATGTAAAGATCGAGCTGGAAAAAGATGGGACATTCCCCTTAGCATCATTAAATACAAAATCTAATATTAGTGAATTACACTCAAACCACTGAATACCCAGTCTCAAAACAGCTTTCACTAAGCTTGGGGCTCCTTTAGATGTATGGACTTCATCTCTCAGGATTGTCAGTAATAGCCCTGCTGAATGGCTGAGAAATTCTTTGCTACACTTTGATATTTTTCCAATCTCATGTAACATGTACAATATTATAACCTCAAAATTGTGTTATTTTTTAAATCAGTTTTTCTCAATAGAAGAACTCCAGCACTGTGGTTATTATATTGATAAACCATTATTATATATATATATATATATTCATATGTTTAATTCCTAGCTTTCAGGAAGCTGAACTTTTCTTAAATTCAGAATGGAACTGTGAAACTATGCATGGCAATTGTTCTTAAAATAATGTCTCACAGAAACACTAGTGTATTTTACCTTTTATTTTTGTCCCGTACCAAATTTTATTTTCCTGGCCAAAAACATACATTTCCCCAGTTAGGTCAATAGGTTATATCAATGGTTGACATGATATGATGGGTTACATTAGTGGTTAACATTAATAGCTGCAATAATTTTTCATTGCTACTATTTAAAGAAGATAATGATACTGCCTGCCTCTATTTTATTTTACTGTGTTGTTTGATACATGAGATTCCAAAATTATGAGAATGTTTTTATCATACACAAATATGACATGTGCTAAAGCAAAAAATGTACACAGACCAATATGGAAATTTGAAGTGTATTGGGAACTAAGGACTATGATGATGTAATGGTTAGAATTCAGAAAGAACTGCAGGCTAATTCTGCCGATTGCCAGCAGATCGATTCTCACTGGCTCAAGGTTGACTCAACTTTCCAAGGTCGGTGAAATTAGGCTAGATTGTTGAGGGCAATATGCTGACTCTGTAAACTGCTTACAGAGGGCTGTAAAGCACTGTGGAAGGGTATATAAGTCTAGGTACTAGTGCCATCAAACAAAGGCGGTATATTTCATAATGGGTGTCAAGTATTTGATTAAATTTATACTCTGAAAACTGTAATTAAAATAGTTTAAAAACATAAAAACATGAAAAAAGACTACAGCCAACCAATTAAAAGCGGAATTAGCAGTTAATTGAGGCAGTTATGTACCTAAAGAGCTGCCCAAATAAATGGTTGCCTATTGTTGTTCCAAAATAGCCACAAAAAGGTGAGGACTTTCACATGCAAGGAATATCCCATTTCTGGGGCAAATCAACTCCAGTGATCCAGGTGATTACTCCCTGTAAGCCAGACATGTCAAACATAAGGCCCGGGGGCCGGATGCAGCCCGCAAAATAGTTTCATTTGGCCTGCGAAGCCATCCTGTAAACAGTGAGGGAACGGCCCCTGCTGTCTTGGCTCTGGCCCAGGCCAGCCGAGAGCCAATGTACAATTTTGTGGTGGCCATCTTGGAACTTGTCCCAGTCGACCATGCCTTGGCACTTGCCCCGGTCCCACCCCCTTCTGCCAGAGACCCTCAGATCTATCCCACTCCTGCCCAGGTCCCTCATAGGCAACCTTGACGCGAATGATGTAGAACTGGCCATGCCCAACCAGTAGGCCACACCCACTCCATCCACGCCCACCCATTAGGTTGCACCCACTCTGGTCACACACCCCCCCCAGGGCAACTGCAATGCTGATGCGGCCCTCAGTGAAATTGAGTTTGACACCCTTGCTGTAAGCCAATCCCTCTTATCCCTGCCTGCTGGTTTCTACAAGATTAACTCTCTGCCATGTTCCTTTTCATCATGTAGTGTCTACTGAAAGGTAAAACAACATTCCTGGCTTATTCTCCATTTGATATGGCTTGCAAAGCTATTAATTTTCAAGCAAAATGGATTCCCATGTAAGCTTCTCATCAAATTTGTATCAATTTCTCCTGCATGTCATAAACACCTTGCAGGCTTTTAAAGGAGAACACACGTAGTCTTTTAGATGTCACAGCAGGTTTGGGTGATCTTGAAAAAGCTAAACAGAGTCAGGCATGGATATTATTTGGAAGAGAGACTACTGTATATTAAGAGTTGGAAAATCCCTGAAAGAAGAAAATGGCATTGTTTATCATTTTGTATTGTTTGTATTGTTGCCAAGAAAAAAAAAAATCAAACCCCCTATTATATCCATGAAGACATAATCTGCATTTATTCTAACAGAGTGTTTAAAATTGATAATGCCCCATTCTTCCATACTTCAAAAGCTGAATTGGCAATTTAAATTTCATTTTCATTACAGCCCTAGTGACAAATCAGTGCAGAGTACTCTAGGAGATATATAACTGTCCCCTTGCACTTTAGAACCTTTTCTTAAACCTCTTGAGAAGAGAATCTCTTCTTTCCTGTTTGAGAAGTTGCCTCACTTTGTGCGATGTGGTCAATCTTGGATCAGCAAGGACAGGCTAGGCCAAGCCCATCAATGGCACAGAGTTAAAATTTCTTGCTTGCATTTTCCAGCATTTAGTACTGAGTTGAACAGTGCCTATGACAATGAAGATATGAGCTGTTAAGAGTTGTTATAATGAGTGGTCATTATCATTTTATTCTTCACATTTGTTTTTAAAACCTTGTATCAGTCAGATAACTAGTACTTTTTCTAATAGCATGCTCTATGACAGTATTTCTAAACTATATTTTGCAGAATACCAGGGTCCCCCAGACTGAGGGTCCCCAACACCCGGGCTGTGGCCCACTATGGGGCCATGAGCCATTTGGAACTGGCAGGAGAGCGCACACATCAATCCCCACGGAAAAGTTGGGAAACTCTGCCCCAGACAACTGAAGTTCTTCTGCAAACTGATCCCAAGATCTAGAAAGTGATTATGGATCCATTCAGTTATTTGGTCAAATAATTATCCTGTCATTGAATTAAAAAGAGATGTTAGTTCTCTTCTCAACTGCAATATTAATGTAAATAAAAAGATCAATAAAAGACTTTTGGATGACAGTTCACAGAGAAAATGAAGATTTAAGTGAAAAGGCACAGGGACTCTCCTTTCCCCCCCCAACACATCTTAGTGAAAGTTAATTTTCAGTCCCCACAAACAAGACTAAATATCAACTTTGACTGAATAATATACTGATACTTAAGACTTCATTTTAAAAATGTCAGTCCAAACACAGTTGAAATATACCATACTGTGCAATTAACTCATCCTTCTGATTTATAATTAATATACTAAAAGGGATAATAAAACATAATAAAACTTGTTTACTGACCGCCTCCTTTAACAACTGTTCAAAATTATGAATGTTAAAAAAATAGCTTTGCGACCAATCGTTGCATTTACCACTGTCTCAGCTCTAATCACATGATCACCATTGGGCATCACTGTAGTGTCTCATGGTTACACGAGCACTATTTGTGCACTTCATAACCAGCTTTTGACAAGCAGCTTTAATGAAGAAAGTGGAAATAAACTCATATATTTTGTTTAATGACCAAAGGGGAAATGAGGTCATAAGCCTGTCACAATGATGGAGTTGCCATTCTCAGTTGTGGTCACCTAAGCGAGAACTACATGCAAATAAAATCCAAGTGCAGAAGGATGAATGGAACAAAGGCAAGCAGCACTGTATGTGACATGTTAGGAGTATATTCAATTGGGTAAGGTATTGAATGTATGAATATAAGTTTTTCTCTGTCTCTTATAATAGAACTCAGGATCAGTCACTAAACTAAACGTGGAACGATTCAGGTCTGATTAAACAATAGGTAAATTATGGAAATCACTATACTTAGATGTGATGAATAGCAATTCACACTTTTTCAAAAGGCAATTGGAAAAATTCAGTCTATGAAAAGCTATTTGTTTTTACTGGTTTTAAAATATCTTTGGGGTCATAAGCAACATATTTTAAGTGCCAGTGCTAGGTAACAATGAATTCTGGCTCTCCTCTCCATGTTTGTAAATTCCAAAATGGATCTGGTTGATCACTACGGAACAGACATGCAGTACATACACTGTTGATCTGATCCAACAGACACTCATGTTTATAATTCTACTTATGCAGCAGGTTTATATAAAAATATTGACGTTTTATTTTCATTTTTCTCTAAAGATACTTGGCACAAAAGT
Source organism: Bothrops alternatus (assembly GCA_034064705.1). Classification (NCBI taxonomy): domain Eukaryota; kingdom Metazoa; phylum Chordata; class Lepidosauria; order Squamata; family Viperidae; genus Bothrops; species Bothrops alternatus. The sequence continues at coordinate 9,534,141 of JARGCV010000033.1, forward strand.
TTATTTATTTATTTTACCTCAGATGCATTCTAATTCAATTAGCATTTTGGAAGAATTTATCTACCAACGTCCAGAAGTGAGGGTGCATCACTATTTGCTCAGCCTCACAACATATATCTTGTAGATAGGGTGTTTTGTCCCAATTTTTCTTACCTTACATGTCATTTTATCTCTTGCTAAAGTTAAAAATATCTAACTCAGTCAACTTTCCCACAGAGCAGGTGATTATCCAGGTCTCTCATCATCCGTCATGGACTACTGGGTAATTTTGAGCTGCCTGATAGCCTTCTCAAATTGCAGCAGCCGTAACGGGATGTAGTACTCTAGTACTCTGACTGAGGCAGAGTCAAGGGGAATTATCACTATTTTTAGGTACTATAAAGATGTGACCTCGCCTGGATCTGGGAAAGGAGGAATAAGTGCTCTTAGCTTTCCAGGTGTCATTCTCATATAAAGCAGATAACTCGCTCCACTGCAAGGATGTCAAACTCTCATCACGTGACGTGATTTTTTCCCCTTGCCAGAGCTGGGGTGTGCGCAGGTTCCACGTGACGCATCCGATCCGTGGGCCGGCAGTTTGACACCCCTGCTCTACTGGAATGCTGCTTTGATTGACGAAGGCTCTTCAAGCGATAATGATGGAAAATCAAGGTACTTAATTGCATGAAGAGTCTTCATGGATAAAGTTTTCCACCGCAGACAGTTTGGAAATGCAAAAAGATAGTGGTTAGTGATTATTGTAAATAACACTACAATTGGATAGGGATTATTACTTCTCATTATCTGGACTCTATGTCTATTGACACACTCTGAAGCTGCATTAGCAGATGTTTACTAAATCTCCTAGTACTTTTTTGCCATTTACTATAGTCAAGCCAGGTGTCATTCATCCTGCATTAATGTGATTGAGTTTCCTTCCTAAATGCATTTCTCTCTGATAGGATTTATATTGTTTAATTTGGGCATTTCTCCATATTGTCAAGTTTATTTGGAATCTGGCTTTTATTAGGTACAGGCACCACACAGTGCACACTGTTTGCACATCTTAATCTCTCACAATATAATCAGAAAGTGATTTGTTATCATCTTCACTTTTGTAAAACTGAAAGCACCAGAGCAAAGAACACCAAAAGCCAATTAAGGTTTCCTCTATCTGCCTAGCAGGGAGAGCACAAAGGATGCTATTTAATCAGTTTTCCTGCTCCAAATGACTGCAGATCCTACAGTAATAAAATTTCTCTCAACCTCCAGCTCAATACAAAAAGAAAGCAAATTTTATTTTATAGTGCTTTATCTATAGTATGCGTTTGGCACACATTTAATGCATTTATCTGGGTACTTGCAAAACAAAACAAAAGCTCCTGATTGAGCATCATGAGGGAAAGCAAAACTGCTGGTATGCAATTATTTCACCATTACAGCTTGCAAGAAATTTTAAATGCAGGAGGAGGAATGTAGTGACATGCCAGCAGTTTTGCAACCAGATGCTTCTCCCACTACATATAATCCTGATTACATATTGTGCAATGATTGAAGCAGGCTAGGGAATGGATATATCCTAAGCAATACTTATAGACTGGCACTAGGAACAGTAAAATTCCGTATCAGGAGAAGGAGAAATAATAGGAGTTTCCTTGACTCTAGGACCATAATGGATTTTAGAAAACTTTACATTTTACAGAAAATAGTATCTTTATTTTGATTTGAAATAAACTTCAGCAGAACACCCTAACCCCCCCAAAAAACTTCAGCTCTCAAACTCAGCTGATAGTGTGCTATTATATACAGCAAGTTGAGAGTTGGTATAATGTCCTTAAGCAGAGATGAATAATCCCACCTAGTAGGGAAGGGTTACAGTTTTTCTGTAGCCTATTCCAGACAAGTTTAGACTATTACCCTTATTGTTCTTGAAGAGCCACAAAACAGGCGCTTCGGGAGGGCATCTGGGGACAGTCATAATACCCTGAACAGGTTGGTTTTAACTGGCTGTTACTTAGTTATTAGGAAGTTGTATATTACTCAGAGTCAGTTGGCTGGAGCAGAATATAAATCTAAATATATAAATACCAGTAGTCCTTGACTTACCACCACAACTGAACCTAACATTTCTATTAATAAGTAGACAGTTAAGTGAGTTTTATCCCATTTTACCACCTTTCTTGCTACAGTTGTTAAGTGAATCACTGCAGCTGTTAAGTTAGTAACACAGCTGTTAAAGAAATCTGGCTTCCCTATTGACTTTGCTGGTCAAAAGGAGGCAAAAAGCAATCACATGACCCTGGGACATTGCAACCATCCTAAATGAGTCAGTTGCCAAGCAACTGAATTGTGAACATCTGACTGTGGGCATACCGCAACAGCTGTTAAGTATGGAAAAAAAAAGTCACATTTTCAGTGCCATTGTAACTCTCAAACAGCCCACTGAATGAACTGTTGTTAAGCTGAGGATTATCTGTACGTGCACATGAAAAAAATCCCTAAAACTTCAGGGGTATCCCTTCAATTCCTCTACCTAAGCTTTTTATAAATGCTGAACAATAATGAAAACTGAGCCAAAACCCTACGACCCATTTGTCATTTGGGCTAAAGGTTATTAATTAGTTCTTAACAGCAGCATTAACACTTAACAGCAGTATTAATTCACCAACAAGATCAAATTCTATTATGCAATCACCGATTTGGCTTGCTTATCATCCTACATGTGCCTTAAATGCAAGCTGGACCTTCTCCCCCAACACCTGGTCAACCTGTGGCTCTAATCTGCATTCTTTAGCAATCAAAGTCAAATGGGAGGTAAGTATACAATACTGTGGTATTTTGTCTTGACACCCAGGCAAATTGGGAGAGAAAGGGACCGTCAAGCAGCTGGTCTTTTGAGTTGCCAGGTTGCAGGCAGGCATTTGAGAAGGGTATAACTTGAAATAGACGCGAGGAAGCCAAATGGAAGGATAACACTGGGTTCCAACTACATGTGGTAGGCTACAATACAAAGCATTTTATATTTAAAAAAAAAAGTGTAAACTCTTGGGATGACTTATGTCATGTTAGTTCTTAGGCTCTCTCTCCCAAATTCTCATCAAGCAACTATTTCATAATTCCTTTGTACAACGTACTTGGTAACCACAGCCCTCTGATTAATTAGCAGATCCTTTCTTCCTCACCTTCTGAAGAGGAGGATGCCTGCCTTCTTTCAGCCTAAGAGCACTTCCGTTTCTGCCCCTTTGCTAGTGAACCACTTTTATGTGGATAAGGGTTCATTAGCTTGTACCTGAATGACCCAAGGCTATTACTTGCAATGGAGCTAATTCCTTTTGTCCGATTTCTGTCAAGAGCAGGGGAAAACAAACCCAGTGTTATTTCCTTCCACTGGGCTTTCAGCTCACTGTGACTAATGCAGCGTTGCTTTAATTGGCAAAGGGAAGGCAATCCAATGACTCAGACACCACTGTAAACAGTACTGACTCTTTCTAAAGTAAAAGTACCATGGCACCACAAATGACTCAATCAGTTCCTAAGAATTATTACTTATAGCTATGAAGCCACATTAATTAGATAATGGCTGGCTGCCAACTAATATTGGCACGACCTACTATATCCTTGGCTCACAGCCATGCATGTCTTTCTATCACATTTTTCCCTCTCTGGTTAATCTAGATGGGAAGTGGGAAATATTCCCAATTGCTACTTTAATTCTTATCATGAATGAAAAGATTAATTGGAATGTCTTGTCAAAAGGAATGGGTTCTACAATGTAAAGAAAGAAAAATTCAAAGGGACAGAGATCAAACCAAGACTGTAATTTTAATCTCTTTCTTAGACAGAAAGATTTGAATTCAACAGGGTCCAATTTCAACATGCATTTAGAAAAAGATTCCTCCTTTTCCATGTGCACAAGGCTGTTGTAAAAATCATGACTCCACTTTTTTAAGGAAAAGGAAATAGACCAAGATACATACCATGTATTTTTAATATACAAGATTAGGGTTTTATAAGAGACGGGGATTGCAATCTTATCCACCACGTAACTCCCATAGAAATAGGACTCTATACATGCCATTTTATATGCCTGAGTCCACATCCAACTCGCAAGACTAGTATAAAATATTAATTTATTGCATGTCCTTAAAGATTAATGCATTTAATATTTCTTATCAATTTTGTATTACAATAATCTTATGACCTTCAGTTTTATTCTGCAGCTAAGACAATAAATCTTGTCAAGAAATGGCAAGGAGTTGAATCTGACTGAGATCATCTTTATCCACTTGAAGGAGACATGACTTTGCCAGTAATGATACTTCTGATGATCACTTTGTGATTTGTTTAAGGTGACAATTCATATCTGAACCTGGATATGAAAAGGTACAAATCTCACTTATCCAGTTTCATTGGCTAAGATTGAAAGGAGTTCTGGTCCTATTTTGAAGTCACCAAAAAATTAAAAGAGCTTCCTACCCATAATCATCATAAATGCCAAGTAACAGAAGAATTATTAGCTGAATAAGGAAAAAGCAGAGATAAATTTAAAAAATTAAAAAGACCAAAACAATCTACACATACTCCAGATCCAATTTTGGAAGCCTTTGCTGAATGCCTTCTCCTCTTTTCTACATCTTCTAGAGCAGGGATCCCCAATCCCCGGTCTGTGGATTGGCACTGGGCCGTGGCATGCCGGAAATCGGTCTGCACAAACAAGCAAAGCCCCATTTGTGGGGTGCAGACAGTACATGAAACACGCCTCCTCTGGTCTGTAGAAAAACCTCTCTCCACAGAACTGGTCCCTGGTGCCCAAAAGGTTGGGAATCTCTGTTGTAGAGAGAAATGCCTATACCAGTGGTGGCGAACCTATGGCACACGTGCCAGAGGCGGCACTCAGAGCCCTCTCTGTGGGCACGTGTGCCATGCCCTGAAGATGGTGCGGGACTGGTGCCCGCTGACCTGGCCCCGCCCACCCAGTCTGCCATGACTTCTGTGGCCACGCCCACCCAGCACCCGGTGATAAATAAGTGGGTTTTGGGTTGCAATTTGGGCACTGGGTCTCTAAAAGGTTCGCTATCACTGGCCTATACTTTCACTGATTGCAAGTATAGGCTGTTTACAATCTTCTTATTCCAAGTCATATTGCCAAAATTCAGAAGATGTCATTATGGAAACTGGAATGGGGATCTTTTGCCCGTTTTGGTGTGACAAAACATGTTCAACTTTGATTCCAGTATTAGAGAGGATCTTTTTGACTTTGGGCAAAGAAGTGATGGTTTCTTCGACCCCATAGTAACATAATAGTTATTGCAGGGAGATAATTTAGTCAGAGGCAGGATGCACAACTAGAAAAACTACCAAATACTATGGCAAATGCACGGATGAGGGTAGAAAGGAGTTATGGTGGGAGAATCTTCAGCAGGTTTTGTTGGGAAAAAATCCTGCTGTATTTCCAGACCTTTGATATAAACTGACTATCTTGATACAAATTGCATAATATATTTTCTTTCCACATAAAGCATAATTCTTGGATAAAAATCAAATGCATAATAGTAAATTTACATCATTTACATATATGGTAACATAAAAATCAGATACCAATGCATTTCATGACATAAAATATTTTTAATTTAATTGAGGGTTTGGATAACATGCTGATCTTTAGTGTGCCTGGCTTATTTAATTATTGACTCTGTCAACACATCAAGCCTATTGGGAGGCATATAAAACATGCCTTACATTATGTGCTTTTCAAGCAAAGAAGCTTAAGCAAGCATTCTTTCAAACATTTTCAAGCAATATTACAATTACATATAGCCAAGCAAAAGTGTCCCAGTGACCCTCTCTTAACTTGACAAACCTGGGCTTGTAAAGTAAACTCTTTTCCTTGACAGAGCACTGAACTTGGAAAAAGATTTGCTGAGTGCAATGTTCTCTTTGATGTTTTGCATTAAATGTTTCCCCCTTTTCCCTAATTCCTCTTGCCCCATCTGCGAAGTTAACTTTTCAAGGCAGAATTTACAAAGCACTGGGCAATTTCATCAGCACCATAGTCAAAAGCCTAAATCTTAGCAAGTCACCTCTTTTCTTTACAGTTACAAAAAAATAACTGTTACAAAATAATAATAATAAAATACCCAAGGAATCCCAGCACTTTGGTAGGGTAAAAATGGAGCCTCACAGAGGTCTTTCAAAGGAAAACTGAACTAGTGAAGCAGAATTAATCATCCTGCTTCTGATTTAGCTTTGAGATGCTTTCTTCCTTAAAGCGCATAGCAATTTGGCTCAGGGTGGTCATGTTTTTACATGTTCTTTTTAAAGCACTGGACGAAGGATTCACTCTGTCCATTGTGCTGCTTGGACCTCTTCCTGCTGCTTTCCTCTCTTCCTTCCTTCTCGTTTGATGTTTCTTTTGCTCCCGGCAGGCTGTTTCCTTTGCTTTTGCTCTCTAACCCTGCAGACCCGAGCATCACATCCTACTCTCCTTCTCAGGATTAAAACACCCTCCAGCAGAGTCTGATTTGAGCAACATGCAGAGCTTTGGGAATTATATTTAAAAACCTTCAGGTTTATCTCACTCCTAAGCAGTGGGGCACAAAAGAGAGGAGCTTGTTTTCTTTCCTAGCTGCCATGTTGGAAAGGCTGCTTTTAAAGTGACTGATGAACAATGGCATACTATACCTCTTCTGGCAGACTGACAACCAGGTCATTTTCCATCTGCCCGACTAACACCTGCAAGAAGTATTCGCTGCATGCAGCCAGCACAGCCCGGTGGGCTCGGAATTCTTTGCCCTCCACAATCAAAGTCACGTCACAGAGAATATCCTGCTTCCGTTGGTCATTGAGGCATAGGAGGATATTGGTACAATGGACTGTTGACTCATACACATACATGGGGGATTCAGTCTTCTCATCCACAGACATACCGTTCACACCCTAAAAATAGAAGCAACAAACAATAAGGGAGAGATAGAGGGCCAAAGTGAGTTATTACAGTGCTTGCAAAAAAAAAAAAAGGAAGATGACATCATGATTTCTGCACCCTACATAGTTGAGCCAGTTCTCTGCAGAACTGCTGATCAGCATTTTAATTCTTAGCTACAACAAAGAATTCAAGAAATCTCTTCTCTCTGAAAAGACAATTGCATTATAAGCTTTTTACTCAACCCACTTAGTTGGCTTTTTCTTCTCCACAACGCTGAATGAGAGAGATGGATTTTAAGAAATGTTGAAGGCTATTATTAAACACTGTTTTTAATAGTATAAGCTGCCTGGAGAAAAAGGGGATAGGATAGAATATCTGAGACAATCTTTGTAAATCAGAGTATTCAACCTATCGTTTTTAGGTATTTTAGAATTACTGGCGCTTAGTGGCATTACAGGAAAGTGTGGTTGAAATTCTCAATAGGTCTCCAATTTCAAGGGCAAGTTGGTTGTAGATTTTTACATGCAAAACACATATTCCACCCTTTTTAAAATGACACATGAGCAGCTCAGATCTTACTAAACTGATTTAGATATTATGATAGCAGACTTGTAACTATACCGAAAACCTAAAATAGAACTTGCAAAGATTATCTGTTATCTTATATAAAATCTGAACAGTAAAGCTGCAATTACTCAGCGAGGCTAATGGAGGAGGCTAAGGGTTAGTGGTTTGCCTAACTACATCTTGAGAGTTTGTAGGAGATGAAACTTGAATTAAGAACTTCCTGGCCCAGAGCAAATGCATTTAGAAACACATACTTACATGGAAATAGGTATCCCTGCAATTCTATATGATATCTAGGCTGAGGTAGACCTGAAATGTACTTCTAAATTCAGAACTTTAATATAAATAAGTACAAGTACTTTAATATAAATAAGTCCTCACATTATGGCCACAATTGAGCCCAGAATTTATGTTGCTAAGTGAGAAGTTTCTTTTGCCCCATTTTACAACTTTTCTTGCTACATTTGTTAAGTGAATCACTGCAGTTGTTAAATTAGTAACATGGTTGTTAAGTGAAACTGACTTCGCTTGTTAGAAGGTCACAAAAAGGGATCACATGATCCTAGGACCGTGATGGCGAACCTTTTAGATACCAAGTGCCCCAAAACCGCTCTGCCTGCCCCTGTTCTGCCCCCTGCCACGCCCACCTGCAGGGCCACCTACCGCCTCCACAGCCTGCTGCAGATCGCTCAGGCAGCGCCATGGTGGCCATACCGTTCACCTGCACCCTGCAGCATCATCTGTGCATGATGAGGCGCGAGGGCAAAGTCTTATCCCTGCTGCCGGGCTACCATGTCCTAGGCTGCACTGCTCCATGCGGGTCGTGCCCGGGGCGACTCCTCCAGGGGGGCTGCTGGTGAGGAAGGGGCTGTGGGGGGAGGCGGGGCTGGAGCGATGGCACACATGCCCATAGGGAGCTCTGTGTGCCGCCTCTGGCACGCATGCCATAGGTTCGCCACCACTGTTCTAGGACATAAATATGAACCAGCTGTCAAGCATCCGAATGTAAACCACATGACCATGAGGATGCTGCAATGGTCATAAGTGTGAAAAATGGTCATAAGTCACTTATAAGCAGTCCTGTGATACTGACAAGAGAACAAAATAATAGGAGGCAGATCTTAAGAAGGAGACTGTAGTGTGGTAAAATACATAACATTTAAAAGCTTTACAAAAGAAATATAGCATGAGAATTATTCAAGAACATGTATCAGGAAACACCTGATTTTTTTAAACAGGCATTTGCCCAGGGAGTGAATAAATGTGTATTGCAATGCCATGATACAATCTCCACCCTTTTAATACTTGCAATTGTGACACTGCAGGGACACACATGAGAACTAGAGCTTTTATCACATCACTCCGTACAATGAAATCTCAGTTTGCTGTGGACATCTGTGAAGTCTTGACTGTATTACTGCACTTCATCTATACAAAATAATATAAAAAGGCTAGATGATTTTCCTTAAAGAAACATTAGGTAGATAAATGGAACAGACCGTTTATTGTTTGGAGAGGTCTTTATGAAACTGAAAGCAACTAACTGAAACTTAGGGAAACTACTAATTGAAACGTAGGGAAACTACCTTTCTCTTAAATTAATATAGAAGCACGAAGCCGAAAGCACCACCCTGAAGATGACGAATGTGACTTCGTCGAAACGTCGCCAAGACACTTCAAATTCTACGTGGGAGAAAACCCGAAGAACCAAAGACCTACATAAACGTCGCCAAGACACTTCAAATTCTACGTGGGAGAAAACCCGAAGAACCACAGACCTACATACAAACACCAGCGAAAACCTCAGAAAACAAATATCATACCTCTACGGGGAGGAAATCCACCATCTAACCAGGACCTATGAAAAACTCGAAGTCCAAAGAGCTTCCATTTTATGTGACCTCGCATTCCTACGCAACTGCCGAGATCAAAATTTAATCCTCACATGCTTCCAATTGAAATTCCACTCCAACTCTGCAGCCACCAAATGTATCCTGAAAAGAACAGAATTGGCCCTAATCAGAAATGAACTTCACACAAAAAGATTCCTCCTAGACCGAATCAACAAAGATCTCCTCACATTTCACCTCAAACTCAGCAACAAGATCCACCCCGCACTTTGGGACAAATCCAAACAACTCGCCGTCTGGAGAGCCGAAACACAGACCACCCTCAAGACAGACACACACACCAACAAACTCCGAAGACTACAAGAACACCAGAAACAAACCCCTCCTCCCTCACAGCCACACATGAAACAAACAGTGCATAACATCTCAGATAGGATCCTCACCAAAGCCGAAACCAATGTCCTTTCCAAAGGATTCAACTTTGCAGTCGCTCCCAAACACATCCCCACTGAAACCATTATATGCGAAGTTGAAACCAGCCTGACCAAAATCAACCCCGACGACGCTAACAGAATCAGACTCAAAATCACCAACATACTCTGCACCAGCAAGCCACCCAAAAGCAACTTACCCAAAGAGGAGCAGACAGCACTACTTAACCTGAAACAAGACACCAGCATAATAATCCTACCAGCAGACAAGGGCAACGCCACGGTGGTCATGAATACAGCTGACTACCAAACCAAATTAACCAACCTACTCTAAGACTCCACATACAAACCCCTAAACACAGATCCCACCACCTACCTGGAAAAAACCACTAGATCCAAAATAAAAGCGAAGAGATCCAGCAAAGAATCATTCCCAGAGAGAAATCATCCAGATGCCCTAAGCTCTATGGTCTCCCCAAGATACACAAAGAAGGAACTCCACTTAGACCCATAGTCAGCTCCATAGGCTCACCTCTACAAAACCTAGCCAAATTTCTCGCCAAACAACTACAGCCCTATGCAGAATCCATCACCTCACACGTAAAAAACTCATTCCAGTTCATAGAGATCATAAAGGAACAAAACTTACAGCCCAGCGACCTACTCGTTAGCTTCGATGTCATATCCCTCTTCACCCAAGTGCCAATCAAAGAAGCCTTAACAGCTATCCAAAACAAATATAACCCCCCCAAACACATCCTAGATCTGACCAACCACTGTCTATCCAACACATACTTCATCTATAACGGACAAAAATACAAACAAATAGAAGGAGCACCCATGGGATCACCTCTCTCATCTGTCATTGCAAACCTCTACATGGAACACTTTGAAACCCAAGCCCTAGAAAAATCTGATCACAAACCCAAACTCTGGCTCAGATACGTAGATGACACCTTCGTAATCTGGCCACATGGGAAAGAAAAACTGAACAACTTCCTCACACACCTCAACAGCCTACACCCCAAAATACAGTTCACCATGGAAACAGAAGCTAATAACCAACTTCCCTTCCTGGATGTCTTAGTCTACAAGAAATCCAATGGCTCCCTAGGGCACACCATCTACCAGAAGAAAACACACACAAACCGCTATCTGCACGCACTCTCACACCACCACCCAGCACAGATCAACTCCGTAGCCAAGACACTCATCTCCAGAACCAAATGCCTAGCTGACGAACAACACCTAAAAACCGAACTACACACTCTCACTAATGTACTAACATCCAACGGATTCCAAAGAAATAAGATTTCCAACTTAATCCAAAAAGAAACTCCCACTAAAATCCAAGACAGAGAACAAGAAAATGGCAAAGCCCTCCTCCCATACATAAAAGGCACCACAGACAGAATCAGCAAGATCCTGCACAAACATAACATCAAAACAGCATTCTGCACAAACAGAAAAATATCCACCATACTAAGAAACCCCAAAGACAAAATTGAGTTAGAAAATCAAGGAGTATATGAAATCCCATGTACTGCTTGCTCCACCACATACATCAGACAAACCAACAGAAGAATAAGTGCACGCATGGAAGAACACAAAAACTCAGTCAAAAAAGAGGAACCAACTTCTTCCCTGGTCCAACACCTTAAAGCCACAGGGCATGAAATTGATTTCAAAAAGACCAGAACTATTGCCAAAACTGAACACTTTAATAACAGAATAATCAGAGAAGCCATCGAGATAGAAAAACGCCCTCACAGCATGAACAAACGAGATGATACCTCCCGCCTACCAGCCATTTGGAAACCCGCCCTTATTGACAAAAGAGTCCATAACACAAAGAATGACACCAGACCTACACTCACAAAAACCACACACGATGTCACCACCACACATCCAGGCAAAAAGCAAACCCAAACCCACACCGATGATGAGGCACAACCACAAACCAGAAGCCAGACCACAGCTGCATCATTAGCCACCTTAAACCCCTCCAATCCATACAAGAAGCAAACTGACACCCACCATGCAGATGAGGCACGACCACGAAGCCAAACAGCTATGCAGCTCACCATCTCTAACCCCCCTGTAACTCAGACCAACCTGAGCACAACTAAGCCCCCACCCAAACAGAACACTCCCCCAGCCAATCAGAGCACAGCCAACCCCTCATCCAATCAGAGCACAGCCAACCCCCTAACCAATCAGAACACACCTCCACCCAATCAGAACACAGCCGAGCTCCCAGCCAATCAGTTCAAACCCCCACTGGCAGTTAAAAGGAAGAAACAGTTGCAATCACACATTGCTGCTAGAAGCACGAAGCCGAAAGCACCAGCCTGAAGATGACAAATGTGACTTCGTCGAAACGTCGCCAAGACACTTCAAATTCTACGTGGGAGAAAACCCGAAGAACCAAAGACCTAATATATATATGTGTGTGTGTTTGTGTGTGTGTGTGTGTGTGTGTGTGTGTCAAGTGGTTATTTTTTTAGATTGCACCCTGTAAACCCAAATATGGGAGGAAGAAATCATTCTTTCCTTTGCTTGTTTCAGCTCAACCCAGAGCCATCTGCAAGCACAAATATATATATATGTTTTTAAAATTGTTAACAAAGAAATAAGGGATTTCTGAGATAGCTATTTCGAGTTATTTAACTCTCTTCAGTCAGAACTCACCCTTTCTGGGATTCGAACCTGGGCAGTCTGCATGCTAGGCAGAAGCTTTAGTCTCAAGCCACAGGCTCTCTCCCGCTTTGTTAATATTCAGGGAGTGAATATGTGTGTCAAGTGGTTATTTTTTAGATTGCACCCTGTAAACCCAAATATGGGAGGAAGAAATCATTCTTTCCTTTGCTTGTTTCAGCTCAACCCAGAGCCATCTGCAAGCACAAATATATATATGTTTTTAAAATTGTTAACAAAGAAATAAGGGATTTCTGAGATAGCTATTTCGAGTTATTTAACTCTCTTCAATCAGAACTCACCCTTTCTGGGATTCGAACCTGGGCAGTCTGCATGCTAGGCAGAAGCTTTAGTCTCAAGCCACAGGCTCTCTCCCGCTTTGTTAATACCCTGGCAAAATGACTGAAAATCATTGATACAAGGAAGTTTCCCTATTTGCAAGATGATTACCATAAAAGGCATAGTCAGTTACAAATATTGCCTTAACAAAATGCAACTGACACCTCTTCTAATTGTCCTTCTTCCTTCAAAACCAAATCCATACTCCCTGCTTAGCTTTGTCTTTTTCTTGGGAAATTGGCCTGGAAAACATCAGGCTGCAATTATTCATCATTTTTATTTTCAAAGAAATGATTTTAGGGCAAAAGCCATTCATGGAAGTAAAGGTAATGCTGGAAGGCTAGCAGCATGGGGGGGGGAGGGAGGAGGAGGTCATAAGTGTGAAAAATGGTCATAAGTCACTTTTTTCAGTGCTGTTGTAACTTCGAACGGTCACTAAACGACACTGTTATAAGTCGAGGACTACCTGTACTTCAATAGAAATAAATACCAGTCACTGGATATAAACTTATAAGCAATCCTGTGATACTGACAAGAGAGGAGGAGGAGGAGGAGGAGGAGGAGGCGGTGGCTTGGATAAAGAAGTGCAGGCAATGCTTTTCAAATTTGCAGATGATAGTAAATTGGGTGGATAGCAAACAAAACCGAAAATAACATTCAAAACTATCTTATTAGGTTAGAAAAATGAACTGAAAGTATCTGAATGAAACTTAGCTAAAGACAGACAGACACTTGTGAAACGAAAGACAAATGCGTATAACAGGGAATTGGCTTGGTAATAACAAGGTCCTCTATTGTAGTTGATTGCAAATTAAATGTGAAATAACCAAGTGATAATTTTAGGTCTCAATCAACAGAGGTGTAATTTCCAAATCTGGGGTAGGGGGGCGAAAAAAAAAAGACTCCACGATAGTTCCACTTTATTCTAGTTTGGTCAAACTCCATGTTGAGAACTGCATTCAGCAATTGGCATGGTTTCAGAGAAAGTAATAGGGAGATTTAGGGACTAGAACTTGGGTCCTATGAAGATGGAGTGGGATTTTAGCCTTGAGATGGGGAATATCAGGGGTCTTCAACCTTGGCAACTGTAAGACTTGTGGACTACAACTCCTAGCCAGTTTTGCTGGCTGAGGAATTCTGGGAGTTGTAGTCCACAAGTCTTAAAAGTTGCCAAGGTTGAGGACCCCTGGGGAATATGACAGCAGTTTGCAAACATCTGAAACAGCTCATTTTCTTTAAGTCCTCTTTGTTCTTAAGATAGGAAGATGAATGGATTTTAGTTATGGAAAGGCTGATTCTGACTCCCCAAAATAAGAGGAGCATGAGAATGAATCCGTTTAAAAGAGAGAAAGTATATTTAGATATACTCAAGAAGAGAATAGGCTGCCATTCCTGCACTGGTCAAATGGTTGGATTAAGTGGCTTAAATGACTTCTTCCAACCCACTGATTTTATGATACCAATAGGAAGACAACTTAAATGCATCATTTGGATTTATTCATGCTTTTCAAGCCATGTAAAATTAGCTATATAACTAAAACGCGTAACTGAAAAAAGGCAATAAAAGTTGTTACACATCGTCAGGATAAAGACCAAAAAAGGAAGATGCTCTTAAAAAAAGAAAAGCATTAATTAATAAGATGTGACATCATTTTATAACCAACAGACTGGAAACTAAGCTAAGGAAAAGTTTTTTTCTTCTTTTCTTGAAAGTAAATAGTATGAAACAGAATATGTAATTGTCACAGCAGCAAAGATTTCTATTCCTCGAGTCATTTTCCAACCCCCTATCTAATTTCACCTCTTGCTAAGAAGTGTTATTGTGGCTGCTTCCAAAATATCCAGAGGATTCAAACTGGGAATGTTTCAGAGCGACAATGAGGGCTTTCCAGAAAGCAGCATGTTGAACAAAAGAGACGTCCACATTTCCGGCTGTCACCAAGATTGAAACGCTGATATCAGGCAACATCATAGTGAGGCTGCCCTAAGAACTTTTAAGTTCAACCAGAAAAGAGAAATCTACCATCCTCTGTGCTAATGACAGTGGCTTCCGGGTAGGTAAGGGGAAACAGCAACCACATATAAATGTTTGATTAGTAATGCAAGCCAAAATCCATGGATAAAAGGGATTGTGGGAAATTAAAATGCAGCCTCCCTTCCCATGGGAAGGCATAAGCAAAGGAATATGCTGAAACATTGACAAGCTGGCTGAGAAGGTCAAGTGCTAACATTGCCTGAACCAGAGCACCTATCAGAATGTATTAGCTAGCAGGACCTTTGGTTTGAAGTCCCAGCAGAGGTCAGCACCAGGCTGACTTTGTCTATATCAAAAAAGCCTCTTCAAGGTTAGGTCTGGTTAGTGGTTGGATGGAGGAACCCAGGAAACCCTGGGCTGTCACGAAACATCCCAGAAGACAGCTGAGGTAAATTACTTCTGTACCTTCCATGAAACTAGCCAGGGTAGTTGGCAGGAGTATTTGAGAGACTCATTCACTTCAGTTACACATCTGGCACAGGAGAGTCAGTATATAATGTTATATAACAGGAGTGAATGAATGAAAGGTTGTTTATTTATGGCAGTTGTATAAAGACTTTTCATACAAATTAACTGGAGGTTGAAGAACATGTTAGAGAGAAATGTCATACATGTTATCTTGAACTAAGCAAAGTGTATCCTCTCTGAAATATTTCTGTCATAGTTACGCATGTTTACGTAGACTATTTTTAAAGGAAATATGAAGCCTATATAATAGATTTTGGAAAAATAAGGAAGAACTATCTAATATGCAAAGAAACTATTTTTTTCTAATTTCATAAGTTAACTTTGCAGCTTTGTTAATATCTTTAAGGCAGAAACAGAACAGTGGAAATAACCGAGGATAAAGCAAACTCTAATGAGATTAATTCATTTACAGTATATTGCTGCCCCACAATGTACTGAAAACCTGTAAATTACCGGTATCTAATTGAAAGAAAAAGTTCCCACAATAACAGGCATTCACACACAGGTCAGTATATTAATCTATTTCAAAATTCTAAATTATAAGTAGACTCCACTGCAAAATTCAATACAAGGTTTACTTCTCAAACATAAATGGAATTAAGAATCACTAAAGTTTATTACATAGCTAATTAATTAGGAGGAACCACAGAGTTCCTCCTCTTGAAGTTAGAATCTCTCATGTATAAAATATACTAATGTATTTATGTATTCATTAATTTGCATATATACAGTGCTTTCCTGTATATAAGTTAACTTGGACATCGTTTCAACTATTACTATAATAAAGAGTTTTAGAGGTTTAAAATCTTTTCTCCTAGACAGCTTCCCATGGTGATACAGGTAGCGGGAAGGCATGGGGAGATCAAGGCAAAGCAAGCTATAGCTTTAATCATAATAACATATCAGAATTATAATTCCTGGCAAATCTCAGTCATATACCAAAATGCTTACATTGAGCAATATCATTCCTACCTTCAGAAAAGGAAAATGTAAATTTAAAAATGATCTTTCTTTTTGTTGCATTTTTAAAATCAGCATTTCCTGTGGGACAACAGCATCCGTTTGACTTCGAGAATGTGAATCGGAGCTACAGTTGTTCAGATGTATTAGGGTATGCTCTGGGTCAGCCTTCTCCAGCTACAGATATGTTGGGATTGAAACTCAGGATTCTTGGGCTGTTCAGGAGCTTTGAAAAGTGAGGAGTCCTTGGTGCCCTCTGAGCTTGGCTGTCTTCTTGCAGACATTTCACTACCCAAACTAGGTAACATCATCAGTGTTAGTATAGCACTGATGATATTATCTAGTTTACCCAAACTGTTTTCATTACCCAATGAAACATCTGCAAAAAAACCAACCAAGCTCAAAGAGCACCAAGGGCCCCTCATTTCAACCCTGAGCTACAAATATTCTCCTTTATTGGCTTTGAAAAATCTTAGGTTGGAAAAGGCTGACCCAGCTAATTTGTCCTGCACCATGCGACTGGAGTCATCTTTTCTTCAGAAGTTTCTCACCTCATTTACTGTGCAGTACTGTCCTGAAATTTATTACCGACCAAGTAACATGAAGAGTAAGTAGAGCATTAAAAAATCACTAAATGTTGAACCACAATGTGATTTATGACCATGTAAATATTTGGGCGTACTAAAAACAAAAACAAAATGAATGACTGATTACGACATCCAAAAACACAAAGGCAGAAATAATGAAATGTAATCATATATTATTATGATTCCTTAGCTGTTGCAAATATAAAAGAATGATCTAGATTAATAATTCATTCAGCAATAAAGTATCAGAAAGAGATAATTATACAGTACCACAATTCTCACGCTGATTTCTGTAATTACAGATTACAACCGTATTAGCAATTTTAAAAAAGGTTAGGGAGTGGCAGTAATTTGCCATGTCATCCTCAGTCGCATAAATCACTCCTGCCTAGAGAACCAAGGATAAGTGGAAATATAATAATTGGCCAAAAAGGACTGGATGGCCTTCATTTTATGTTTACTGGCAAATAAATACGTGCAAAAATATATTAGCAGTTACCAGTCATAATATATTCAAGATGTTTACCTAACTTTTATAGGCTCTATCAATGATGATAGGCAATGGGACTAAAGATAAAGGAAATAAGAGGAACAGAGTGATATTATCTCAGAAGGACAATTTAACCTGATAGCCCATCCCTGAAACTTGGTGTAATGATACTCATGATTAGTACATCCCATTGAATGGCTACAAGTAGTCCAAACAGACTCAGCAGATACTTGTCTGGAAGAGACTCAACAAAAACAGTGGAGATGTTGCATTGTAAATACATAGAGAAAAAATGATAATTGGACAGAAAAGTAATTAAAACATGGAGATCTTATTCAAACTATCAAAGAGGACAACAGGGCATCACTGTGGCAGCTTATTACAGACTGGTCGGAAAGATACAGAAGACGACTTTCAGAGTAGACATGCAAAAGGGGAAATTCCAATTGTATTTTGACAGCTGCCTAGAATCAAAGATCCATTGTTTCTTGCTGACAAGTTTTGTCAGAAGGTAAAATTAAAGAGATTGCTATCCTAAACTTACCAACAAGGGAGGAGTGAGTTGAAGAAGCCAGGGAAACTAATATTTCTGAGAGAAAAGAGATCATGTTATCCTTGAATTCATGATATCCAACAGATATTAGACCTGCATGCGAGATTTCAGAAGAGTGGATGGTGATGAACTCTGAGGGAAGATAGTAGGACTGATGGCCTGAAATCTTAAAGAAGAAAAGTGTCCTAAGAAAGGAAATAGAATAGCAAACAATTCCTGCAAGAAAGAAAACATGGGAAATATTTGAAAAGACCAGACTAAATACATAAGGATTCTCTAAAGGGCTGAACAGCATGAGGAAATATATAGAAAATGCAATAAAAGACTCATAACCACAGAATGCAAGGTAATCTCCAGAAACTGTAAGAATAGTGCCAGAAAAGCTAAAGCTCAAATTGAGCTGAGGCTTGCAAGAGATATGAAAAATGATAACAAAAAAGGTTATTTAGGTACAGTAGAATTAAAACAAAAGCCAAAGAGGGTGGATAAAGTGGTAAACAGATAATGGATGAGGGGAAAATGCAAATCTTTTGACTGCCTATTCCGTGTCTGTTTTGTTTCAGGAGGAAGAAGTTAGCTAATTTAAATGAATTCAAGTCTCCAGGATGAGATGGATTACATCCTAAATGCTATTTACTTTACTAAATAATAGGGAGGATTATACAACCACTCTTGGCTGTATCTGAGAATTCCTGGGTGACTGACTAGTGATGTCCCAAAAGACTAGAGGAGAGCAAATGTCATTCTTGTCTTCCAAAAGGGGAGTGTGGAGGATTTGGGAAATTACAGTCCTTGACATCTTTAATTCTGAAAATTAAGCAGCATGTTTATGAGTGCAACTAAGAAGGGCTAATATGGGTTTATCACACAGAGCACGCCAGGCTAACCTTATCTTCTTTGATAGCATTTTTAAGTTTGTAAATGAGGGGATGGCACAGATGTGGTATACTATCTCAGCAATGCCTTCAACGAAATAGCTCATGAAATTTTCATTAATACAAAGGTAAAATAAAAGCTAAATAATATTAGTGTTAGACTGACCCTCAATTCTGCCCCAAACTTGCTCATAAATGACTGTGCTTCAGTTTAGAGGGAAGTGTCAAGTAGACACTTGATCCCACTTTTTAAAAAATACTATTTTCAGAGCTTTAGGTAGTTCCATTATACTTAAAGAAAGCAAGAAAAAAAGTTCCACTCATGGAACAGAAATAAACCTTCTGTTCAGATTGTCATTCTGAAAAGGTGCAATAATCGTCTTCTCATAAAAGGCAACTTTTCAAGAAAAAAAATATACGACTGGCTATAAAGACATGAGCATGCTATTACCATTCTTGCTATTGCCTTATTAGCATGACATCCAGCTCTAAAAATGACTGCCTCATGAACACTGCTAATTATTTAATATTTCATAAACTTGAGTTGCTTGACAAAGCAATGGCTATCTCTGTTAAACATAACTCACAACTGTACATATTTTTATTAATGTTCTTTCACAGTAAGATGTGCAATTAATCACCTCCCTTTTTCACTATCTTTTAACTCTGACAGCTGGAAAACATGTATTTGGGCTTCTGTGCAGCTATTTTCAATTACTATTTAGTGTTTTGGAAATCTGAAGCAGACAGAGTACAGAATGCTACTACTACGGTTAATATGACAAGACTTATTCATGAAGCAAGAAAGTTAATAGAGCTGCTTTAAAATGTATTGATCTCTGCTATTCAGCAGCTTTTTTTTTTTTTAAAGAGAAGGTTCACCAATCCATGCTCATGATGGTAATTGTGAAGATGAGAGGATGCTTGTTTTTCAGTAAGCAGGACTAAATTTCCCATGTTCATGCTGTTGGAGAACTATCTTCCCATTTTGAACAAAATAGGTTAGAAGGCTTTTAATGATAGCAGGGGAAAACTTTAATAACCACATTACAATATTTTTTTATTTTAATTTTTTTATATTTTTTATTTATTATTTTTTATCAATCATTTAAGGTGGCAAACATATCTAATACACCTTTATCCTCCTGTTTTCCCCACAACAACATCCCTGTGAGGAGAGGTTGGGCTCAGAGAGAGTGACTGGCCCAAAGTCACACAGCTAGCTTTCATGGCTAAGGAGGGACTAGAACTCACAGTTTCCTAGTTTCTGGCCCGATGCCTTAAGCACTAGACCAAACTGGCTCTCTAAGAGATAATAATACAATACAAAGACCTGCAAATAGAAATAGAATGACTGTGACAATAGAAAGCAAAGGCAGTACTAATAGCAATAGGCGCCTTGGATGCAATCCCAAAACAACCCAGCACCATTTGAACACCCTTGGCATTGTTAAAATTGACCATCAGTCAATTGCAAAAGGCAGTTTTAATTGGAACAGCTTACATTCTGTGACTATATCTGTAACACCATCAACCATTCACACCTGCCTATCCTAGATGCTTGGGAAGGACTCAATATGGTGAACAAAAATGTCATATCCAGTCTGAACATCTGGCTGACTGTGCAACAAACCATATAATAATTATGTAATTATATAACATAATATATGTAATAATTATATAATTATAATAACAGAACCACGTTTACCAAACCGGCCAGCTGCACTTGCCAGATTCTAGAACATTTACAGGTGTATCTTTTTCTTCTATTTAGATATGCCCAAAACCTTGCCCAATTTCTTTCACAACTATTTTCCCATGGGGCTTAAGTTTGTTTGGATGAACTGCCTTTGTTTACACTCACTCTTTGAATCCAATCTTTTCTCTCTATGCCCAACACCCATGTGTTCCTCTTTGCTACTGCCTGATTTCTAATGAAGTAAACACTGTTGATTCCAGATTGTATCTTGGTGTTATAAGCTGGTAGTGCAGCTCAGATAGTTTCTGTGAACCGTGTATGAGTCAGTAAGTACATGTTTGCATGTTTTCTGTCCTTAGGAAAAAGGGAAAGGCAGTTTCTTTCTTTAAACTTTGTTCCTATCTTTCTGGTAGGAAGAGAAGAAACAAGGTAATGGAAGTGAGTACCGTTTAAAGTAATTATTGCTGTATTCACCAGGCTGCCCTGCTCGAGTGGAAGGTCCGCAACTTGGGTGTTCTCCTCGATCCACAGCTAAATCTGGAGCATCATCTTTCGGCTGTGGCGAGGAGAACATTTTCCCAGGTTCGCCTGGTGCACCAGCTGCGGCCCTATTTGGACCGGGAGTCTCTTCTCACAGTCACTCATGCCCTTATCACCTCGAGGCTCGACTACTGCAATGCTCTCTACATGGGGCTACCTTTGAAAAACGTTCGGAGACTTCAGGTAATGCAGAATGCAGCTGCGCGAGCAGTGTTGGGCCTGCCCAGAAATGCCCACATTTCGGCATCACTCTGCGAGCTGCATTGGCTGCCAATTGGTCTCCGAACGCAATTCAAAGTGTTGGTTATGACCTATAAAGTCCTACATGGTATCGGACCAGGTTACTTACGGGACCGTCTGCTGCATCATGAAACCCTGCGATCGGTTAGGGCCCACAGAGTCGGCCTTCTCCAGGTCCCGTCAGTCAGACAGTGTCGCCTGGCGGGGCCTAGGGGAAGAGCCTTCTCTGTTGCGGCCCCGGCCCTCTGGAATCAACTCTCCCTGGAGATCCGTATCGCCCCCACCCTCTCCGCCTTTCATATACTGCTCAAGACACATCTTTGCCAACAGGCCTGGGGAAGTTAACATCTTGCCCCTAGCCAGTGTATGTTTGTGTGCATGTTTGTTGGATGATTGGTTTTTTAATTCAGGGGTTCCTTTTATATGTATTTTAATGTTGATTTCTATTTATGCTGTGAGCCGCCCTGAGTTCTCGGAATAGGGCGGCATAGAAATCCAATAAATGAAATGATGAAATGATGAATGATAACCGTAGTGGTGAGATGAGTTACAGCCTCTTTACAAAGGTTTTTAATGTAGCACACAAGAAACCATTTAAAATTCAATAATAGCAAATACAAGAAGTCCTCATTTACCAGCAATAATTGGGACTGGGAAATTTGTCATAGGGCGGGGTGTAATATCACGTGACTATACCAATTTACAACAGCAATTCCAGTAGTTCCAGTTTATTTATTAAATTTAGAGAGAGATGTACCATCTTACTCACAGAACGACTCTGCTGCAGTTTTTAGACAAATCCCACATGGTTGCAGCATCTTGTAGTGACGTGATCACCATTTGCGACCTTCTGCCAGCTTCCCCATTGATTTTGCTTGTTGGAGGCCAGTTGTGAAGTTTGCAAATGGCAATCATGTGAGTGCTGTGATGTTGTAATTGTGAGCCAGTGCTCAAGTGTCTTAATAGCAATCACATATTTGAGGGAATGTCACAGTAGCCATAACTACAAGGACTCATCTTAAGTCCCCCTTGTTCTTTGAATGCTTGCTGAACAAGTCAACATTAAATGAGAACTACCTGTATATATTAACTACTAGCTTCCAGGAATTAAGATACTGTTTCAAAAACAGAAATGTTCTTTGTTTCTTAACGCAGCTGATGGCTTCTGACAAGGTATAGAAAACCAAGCGCCTTCCTTCATGACAAGCTATTGCTTTGGATAATGGCCAAAATCTGTATGGGGTCACATTTTTAAAAATAGCACAAGCTTTCCTGTTTTTAACACTAAGGAGGAATGTCCTTGTAATACTGTTGCACTGTCATAAGTCTAAAAACTATGTGCAAACAGCTGGCAGAACAAGTTTTATGATGCAGTCATTAATATGTAAAATGCTTTCATATCTTCTGCCCTCAACAGCCAACCTAAGGGCATCTTCTGACATTATCTGGGGCTGGGAAATTTGCGGTCCTCCAGACTTTTCTGAACTCCAATTCCCAGGAGTCTCATCTACCTGGGATATGGCAGCTGCTGTTCAACATTTGGGGATTTACAAGTTCTTTGTCCTTATATGATGCATTTTTCCAAATGAATGGCAGAAAGCAGTGAGAAAATACATAAGACAACTTGGTAATGGTAGGATGATTGCATGGTCGTATAAAATAAGGGAACATCTGTGAGGCTAACATGGTGCTCCATGTTGTGGGATTAAAGATATTAAATCTGATCATGCTCATAGGCACATCTTATTGAAGAGAAATATAAAGAATATAGGTTGTCCAGATGGTACAATTCTGCTGCAGAAAGTGTAGAAAAAATATGATTTAAAATAAATTATTTAATAAGTTTTTGTCTGGCTTCAAGCCTGGATAAAGCACCCAACATTTTGGCTGTCCTGACTGATAACCTTTATCAGAAAAGAGACAATAGAGTCGTATGAGGTTGATTCTCCTGGATCTCTAGTGCATTGATCATGCAACATTGATAAAATGGCCCAGTGAGCTAGAAACCTGAGGCCTTGAACTACAAGTATTCCATTCCTACCATTGCAACTGGACAGTGGCAATGAAAGATTTTAATTCATCTTCCCAGTTTTTTTGTTGTGGGGGCCCACTGGATTTTATTCTTTCTTCTCAATGGCTGAATATCTACACCAAGCTGGTACAGCTATGTGGAATCTGCTTCATTAATTCTCTCCTTTTCACATGGACCAGGAGATCTTGCAAAACTGCCTGGAAGAAATGAGGGGGTGGATGATAATTGATAAACTGAGGTGAGTCCATAAAAGATGAGATGCTTGGGTAAGGTGGTTCTCAGGCTTAAGATCTAGGAAGGTGGTCTATACCACACCTGTGTGATGCAGTTTTGGTTGGCTTTAATGAGGTGATGCCATTTGCCTTGAGGCGACACCCTGCATTGCTTCACTGTCGCCTAGTAACCTTGGCCAGTCCTGGCACAAGCTTGTAGATCACAGGTGTCAAACTTGATCATGTCACGTGACGTATCATGATGTTTTTTGCCTTTGTGGAGCCAGGGTTGGTGTGGCCTGCATGTGAAGTATCTGGCCCATGGGCTGCCAGTTTGACATCCTTGTTATAGATGGTTCTGCACGGGATGAAGTGAAGCCTCATAGGCATTGAAGGCATAGGATGAAGTGAAGCCAGACTGCTTCTGAAAGCAAGCTAAGGAGGGACTGTTCTCAATATTTCACTGGAGCAAAACACTCTCTCAGTGATTTGCATTGCTTTTTACTATATTGGATGAGATCACACTTCCTGTGATATTATTTTATTAATAAGATTCAACAAGGTTGCGCACAGGAGTAGTTGTTTTTGTAGCAACAATTGTAATGTTAGTTATCATACACTAATAACAGACACAGGATAAAAGAACAACTAATTCAATGACACACTACCATCAATTATAATATCATAATCTAAATTAAGAGCCCTGCCGATGTGAAGTCATCATTCCCTAGAAGCAATTCTGGAATCACTCTAGGAAGTGAAGTCTTGCTTCAGTGATCTGTGCTGCAATAACTTCATGATTAGATTACTGCCATGTGAACTTTGAGTGCTCTTTGAAGACAGTGTGGAAGCTACAACTGGTGCATGACTGAACATAAGGACTTAGTGCTAATTCTTAAATCAATGCCAGCTAATAGAATCTAATTCATGATGTTGGCTTTAGTCTTTAAAAAGTAAAATGGTTTATGATCGAAGTACTCAAAATATCACACTTTCAGTCTAGGTATTCATATCAGCAGGGAAAGGTTCTCTAAATGGCCCCAACTTTGGGCCTTGTTCTATGCGGTAATCAGGAGTTCAGCTTTTAATAAGTGGTGTCATGATGATCGAACTCTTTTCAAGTATAGCTGGATTCCATTTTTAAACAAACTGTATTTGTTCAACCAGGTACCAGGCTAGAAACTAGGAGACTATGAGTTCTAGTCCTGTCTTAGGCACTGCAGCTGGACTGCAGTCGAGTTACCCTCTCAGCCCTAGGAAACAGGCAACTTTGCCAAGAAAATTGCATGAACTTGGACTTCTCCAGGCAATGACTTCAGAACAAATTATAAAATATAGTTTCTTATGTACTAACAGAGATGTGTTAAATTGTAAAGTTAGGTCTTCACTAAATAACTAACAATACACCATCTTCAAGAATAAAAATATGTAGACAACACGGTCACAGGTTCAACAACTTCAATCTTTCATTTGAATTGGTGTAAAGGAATGAGAGAACAAAGCTATTAAAGTAATTTAGTGTTCTCCTGTAAGTATTAAATTCAGGAAGGACAAGATTAAGAATACCAGAAAATTTGGGATAAATGTCTTCAAGCAGAATAACCGTACAATTTTTTTAGCCACATAAAGTGACTTACTTGGAAACTATTCTCATTTCCTGTTCAAAACAATTCTGAATCAACTCATAAACTTGATTTAATTATAATTTCATTTCTAGAAACTGGGAATTTGAGCCTGAGACAACAGCAAATTGCTTGGGGCAAGTTATAATAACCATGGAGCCCTGGTCTGAAATTACAGGTTATCTCACGGATGGATCAAAGACTTTTCAAATTTTACAGGCTACTTGGAGACTTTGTATTCTTACTTCCCATTCCCATTTAATATATCTTTCTTGTAAAGCTTGACAAGGGAGAAAAGGGACAATTCTTAACTGCAGTCATGTTAAGTCTTATTAAGAAAATAAAACTGAAGTAGCTTGATCACTAAATGCCAGCCTTAGCAGTTTCCTGTTACCTTAGCTTCCATGAAATTTCGTTCCAAAGAAACTAAAAAAGGAAACACTTTTCCCATGATGGTTTGAACTTTTCAAGGTTAATAATAATAATAATAATAATAATAATAATAATAATAGTAGTAGTAGTAGTAGTAGTAGTAGTAGTAGTAGTAGTAGTAAAGTTGGAAGGGACCTTGGAGGTCATCCAGTCCAACCCCCTGCTCAGGCAGGAAACCCTATACCATTTCGGAAAAATGGCTGTCCAGTCTCTTCTTAAAAATTTCCAGTGTTGGAGCATTTACCACTTCTGGAGGCAGGTTGTTCCACTGATTAATTGTTCTCACTGTCAGGAATTTTCTCCTTAGTTCTACGTTGCTTCTCTCCTTGATTAGTTTCCACCTGTTGCTTCTTGTCCTACCTTCAGACGCTTTGGAAAATAGCTTGATTACCTCTTCTTTGTGGCAGCCCCTGAGATATTGGAACACTATCATGTCCCCCCTCTTCCTTCTCTTCGTTAACCTAGACATACCCAATTCCAGCAACCGTTCCTTATATGTTTTAGCCTCCAGTCCCCTATTCATCTTTGTTGCTCTTCTCTGTACTCTTTCTAGAGTCTCAACATCTTTTTTGCATCGTGGTGACCAAAACTGGATGCAGTATTCCAAGTGTGGCCTTACCAAGGCATTGTAAAGTGGTATTAATACTTCACGTGATCTTGATTCTATCCCTCTGTTAATGCAGCCTAGCAATGTGTTGGCCTTTCTGGCAGCTGCAGCACACTGCTGGTTCATATTTAGGTGATTGTATACTAGGACTCCGAGGTCCCTCTCAGTTACTACTATTGAGCAAGGTGCCATCTATGCTGTATTTGTGCATTTGGTTTTTCTTGCCTAAATGTAGAACCTTGCTTTTTTCACCACTGAATTTCATTTTGTTAGATGGTGCCCAGTGTTCAAGTCTGTCCAGATCCTTCTGTATCTTAAGCCTGTCTTCTGGAGTGTTGGCTATTCCTGCCAGCTTGGTGTCGTTTGCAAATTTGATGAGTTCCCCATCTATCCCTTCGTCCAAATCATTGATGAAGATGTTGAAGAGCACTGGGCCCAGAACATAGCCCTGGGGCACCCTACTACACACTTCTCTCCATGTAGATGCGGTTCCATTGAGGACCACACGCTGAGTACGGCCGGTCAGCCAGCTACGGATCCATCTGGTGGTGATTCTGTCTACCCCACATTTTTCTATCTTATCAAGTAGTAGGTTGTGATCTACTTTATCAAATGCCTTACTGAAGTCCAAGTAAATTATGTCCACAGCATTCTTCTGATCCACTAATTTTGTCACTTGGTCAAAGAATGCAATAAGATTTGTTTGGCACGATCTATTTTTGACAAACCCATGTTGGCTTTTAGTAATGACTTTGTTTGCCTCTAGGTATTCGTTGATTTGTTGTTTGATTATCTTTTCCAGAATCTTCCCAGGTATTGAGGTCAGGCTGATAGGTCTGTAATTTCCTGGGTCCATTTTTTCCCCTTTTTTGAGGATGGGAACTACATCAGCTCTTTTCCAGTCCTCTGATAGTTCCCCTGTGCTCCAGGATCTTTGAAAAATATAGTTCAGTGGTTCCGAGATCACATCTGCCAGTTCCTTAAGAACCTTGGTGTGTAATCCATCTGGTCCTGGTGATTTGAACTCGTCTAGGCTGGACAGGTGCTCACTTACCATTTTATTGCCTATTTTAACTTGTATTTCTATTTTGTTTTTTATGGCACTATTTTTGATAGGTTGGTCTGTTTTTTCCCTTTGTGTAAAGACAGATGCAAAAAAGGAGTTAAATACTTCTGCTTTCTCCCTGTTGCTTGTCACCTTCTTGGCACTTTCACCCACTAATGGACCAATAGTTTCCTTCACTTTTTTCTTGTTCTTTACATGTTGAAAGAAGCTTTTTTTGTTATTTTTGACTTTGGTTGCAAGCCTTAGTTCATTTTGACCCTTAGCTTTCCTCACTTTGTCTTTGCAGGCTCGGGCTATTTGCTGATATTCTGACTTAGTTATGTGCCCCTCTTTCCACTTTCTATATTTGTCCTTTTTATCTTTAAATTTGTCAGAGAGTTCTTTATGCAGCCATGCTGGTTTCTTTTGAGAGCTGTTGTTTTTCCTCTTTGTTGGTATTGTGCTAGACTGGGCTTTTATTAACTCATAATTTTCAAAATTTTCCAAGCTTCTCTAAGTTTATTGAAATTAGCTCTCCTGAAGTCCAAGACTCTAGTTCTATTGCTTGTGCTTCCATAATGTTGAATTCTAATATTACATGATCACTTCCTCCCAGGGTTCCTATGGCTTCAACACCTTCTATCATTTCATCTCTGTTAGTGAGAGTTAGATCCAAGATGGCTAATCCCCTAGTTCCCTTCTCTACTTTTTGGGAGACAAAGTTGTCTGCTAGGTTTGCCAGGAACCTGTTTGATCTTCCACTTGGTGCAGAGTTTGTGTCCCAGTTGATGTCAGGGTAGTTAAAGTCCCCCATTACTATTGTGATGTGCTCCCTACATACCTTAGTTAGCTGACTAGCAAAAAGTTCATCTATTTCCTCTGTTTGGTTGGGTGGTCTATAGTATACACCTATGGCAATGTCATTTCCCCCTCCCTTTTATATTGACCCAAATGCATTCAAGACAGTTTTTATCATTGTTGTGCTCTATTTCTGTAGAGATGTAGTTATTTCTTATATAGAGAACAACTCCACCTCCTCTTTTATTTGGTCTGTTTCTTTTAAATAATTTAAATCCCTCTAGCTGTGTGTTGAATATGTTTTTTGGAATGCTGTTTTGACAAGAACTGTGTCCTGAGACTATACAGCAGACATGTCAAACACAAGGCCTGGGGGCCGGATGCGGCCCGTGAAGTGGTTTCATGTGGCCCGCGAAACCATCCTGGAAACAGTGAGGGAACGGCCCCCACTGCCTTGGCCCTGGCCCAGGCCAGCCAGGAGCCAATGTACAATTTTGTGGTGGTCATTTTGGCACTTGCCCTGGTGGACCATGCCTTGGCACTTGCCCTGGTCCCACTCCTTTCTACCAGAGACCCTCAGATCTGTCCCACTCCTGCCCAGGCCCCCACAGGCACCCTTGATGCGAATGATGTAGAACAGGCTACGTCCACCCAGTAGGCCACACCCACTCCATCCATGCCCACCCAGTAGGCCGCACACACTCTGGCCACACCCACCCAGCCCCCCAAGGGCAACCGCAATGCTGATGCGGCCCTCAGTGAGTTTGACACCCCTACTATACAGCATACCTACCTCCTTTACTGAAAACTTCCCTCTCTTACTGAAGGGAATTGGCAACTGGTAGATGACCCGAATGTGTTCTACTGTAGATTTGACAGGAGATCAGTGTCAATTATTGCTACCCTCCCATCAAAAAAGTAAAGGGCATTTCATTATGTGCTCTGAATTTTGTCATAGCAAGACCATGTCATTCATCAAAAATGGAATTGTGGTCTAGAAATTACAGTTTACCTGAGAATAATCAATCTTTAAGGTAAAATAGGATAGCTGAGAAAAAGGGCCTTAGGATTATCTTTGAGGATCCCTCAAAACCACCACTATCCATAGATAAGTCACTGTATTACATCTTACAACATCTTGAATCCCCAAGGGTCCTTTTTGTAGACTTCAGCTCGGCATTGAATACTATCATTCCAGAAATCCTTCTCTCTAGACTGATTCAGCTAGCTGTGCCTGACCTCACTTGTATGTGAATTATAAGCTTTCTAACAGATAGAAAGCAGGTGAAGCTAGGTAAAATCACATCAAATACCTGTTCAATTAGCACAGGTGTCCCCCCCTCCATGGGTGTGTGTGCTCTCTCCATTACTCTTTTCTCTCTATACCAATGACTGCATCTTGAAGGATCCCTCTGTTAAACTACTGAAGTTTGCAGATGATACAAAAGTCACTGGTCTCATTTGAGATGGTGATGAGTCTGCACAAAGACGGGAGGTTGAACAACTGGCTCTGTGGTGCAGCTGGAACAATCTGGAGCTGAATACACCTACAACTATAGAGATGGTAGTGGATTTTAGGAAGAGCCCTTGTATTCTACCACTTCTTACAACAATGCCAATCAGCCCACCTTCCACTGAGGAACTGTATATTGCATGGGTCAGAAAGAGGGCTGAGAAAATATTTTCACAAACTGGACATAAACTGTTTCAATTCCTTCCCTCAGGACACCACTATAGAGCACTCATGTCAAAACAACTAGAACCAAGACAATCCCCCCACCCCCACATACCATCACTCTGCTGAACACCTAATTCCCACAGCATTGTCTTATGTCTAAGGATATTTACTGATGAACAGTAGTAAGACTGTATTACTATTATCCTTCTCATCTTTCCTATTGATATCATGATTATATCACTTTGTTGTTTATATGTACACTGAGAGCTTTTGCATCAGAGACAAATTCCTTGTGTGTCCAATCACACTTGGCTAATAAAGAATATTGTATTGTATTGTAATATGAAATGCTGGTATTTTAATTAAGTACCACAGTCTGTCTCAAAATGATATCAAATCTGTTTACCCTTTCTGACATTTCCTTTTCCAAACTCAGTATACAATGCCAGTCTGGCATTGAATAAAAAGTATATCTAGATAAAACTTTATAGGTAACTAGAAAAGTGAGATAGTTTTCTGGTTTTATTTTTATTTATTAATCAAATTAATCTGGACACCCATTTGAGGGAGTTTTATAGCAAGCCAAATGTATACGCAACTGCATTTCACATGTCAGGCTCTCTTGAGATATGAATTTACATTAATATTTCAATGACAAGTGCTTTAGTAAGAATAGTTTACATTAATGGGTTTTTAAAGATAGACACTGGTGCAGGGAAAATGTTATTCTCCCCTTTCCAAGATGGATTTGTTTTAAAAAAAATATTTTCATAGAATGTTTTTGAAAATTAAACACAACAGTGTGTTTTGTATACTACTATCAATTTAATAACATAATTCAGTATTTACCAGAAAAAAAATCCCTTGATATAATTGTATAATTAAAGAAAAAAGATAATTAAATGTTGTTTTGGAAAGAAACATTACAGCATTTTTTAAGCAGTTGGGATTTGTAATATCATTGTAAGTTATATTGTCAAAATGAATAAAGGGACTTCAAACATATATTGGAAATGTAAAAGTCAAGAAGGAACATTTTACCATCTCTGGACATGCATTCTATTAGTGGACATGCAAAAAAAGCTGAACAATATAGTATTAAAGTACACATAATTCAAAACATGTTGAAACTGCTTGTTAGGATTGATGGGCAAAACACTGGAAAAACTACAGAGTACATTATTTTTATAAATGATAACAGCAGCAAGATTCCTATTTGCTTAGCAATGGAAAGATACCACTGTATACTAAAGGGCACTGCAGTGCCATCTTAGGACTTCACTTCAAGCAAATCTAGT
Source organism: Bothrops alternatus (assembly GCA_034064705.1). Taxonomy (NCBI): domain Eukaryota; kingdom Metazoa; phylum Chordata; class Lepidosauria; order Squamata; family Viperidae; genus Bothrops; species Bothrops alternatus. Next base: position 9,565,100 of record JARGCV010000033.1, read on the forward strand.
AATATTATAATGGCTTATAATTATATATATGGCTGTGTCTCTTGTGAAGATTGGGTAGAAATCAATAATTCCTCTAAGTTAAATAAGTTGTCTAGCGCTGCCTTAGCAAATACAGTTCTATCAAATATGCTGGAAATAGTCTGGTGTGTCAAGACAGAAAGAGACAACTGTGGGAACAACATTTCTCACCCAAGTGGAAAATAGCCCTTCCCCATAGCATTCCAATAGCCCCTCCCATAGAACCATCTTTAAAATTTTGTTTTTATTTTATCTTTCCTAAAGCATTTTATCCACCCAAATTCTCTGCCCCATTAATACCCCTACTATTGTTCCCATCTTAATAATTGAGACTCTTGTTGATTTCAAGACAACTCTTATGGCTTCAATAGTATTTCTCAGGGAAGCAAATATTCCACAAAAAGGAAAAGGTATTGTGGATAATTGTATTTTAGTAATGTAATGCTGATGATATTTTTGTGATTATGCCAAGTTCAAAAAAACGATATACTGCAATGACTGCAAAAAAATAATGTTGTAAAGCAGAAAGTCCCCAATTCAGTCTTATCTTTGCATTGTTCTCCCCTTAAGGCAATGTCAAATACAGGACCCAGAATGAGGAAAAACCTCACTCACTCATGCCTGAAATATAAGTCCCAGCAAATGAATCTTCCTATTAATTAAAACAGTGAGACATAGCAGATACCTAGCACTACAGTCTTCCTCTTTTAATTTGGCTTTACCCAAATGGCATGCACTGGCATTTCTACTACAGATGAAAATACATGTTTGTGATTGAAATAAACAAATGGAATATGACAACATGCAAATTCCACCCATCAAATAAAATTCTGTATAGAATTCCCTGAAAAGCGTTAACATGGCTAGCCTTAGCAGTGCATGAAACTCTGAACCCTGCAGCCAGTGGTTCTGAAATAATTCCTGGTTTATGCTGACAAACTCTTTTTTGCCCTCTCCAGTGTCTCCACTCATTCACATACAATACCTTCAGGTCTGCCTAAGTATTGTAATTCAGTGGAGTGGAATTCCCTTGATGGTTGCTGTACTCCGTGACAATATCATTTATACTCTACACTGTCATGCCGTGACACTGATACATTGGCTTTCATCCTTCATTTGCTGAAGAGTGTGCAGTTTCACCTTCCACTGTGCCCTTCTGCAGCACATGTGTACACATTTACTCCATTCACCCCCAATTACAGAGCTCTGTTGAAATGCCCTTGTTCCGTTTATATTCCACATTCCAAACGTCAGTCTTATTTGAGAATTCCAATTATGCATAAGATGCATCCCTAAACACTAAGTGCTACACAGCGTTCCTCAAATGAATATCCAATGAGAAATACACGGCAAAATGCATTGTTACAAATGTATGGCTAGGGCTAAATGCTGTATATTACTCAGTTTGAGCTACAATGACTGTCTTGAGCTACAAACATCAAGTGTTATTTTGAGATTAGGTCATCTCCTATAAGCAGGGAGTATTTATAAGTGTGTCTGGTTCTGCATACTGATGTGTGAAATGACCACAAATGTAATATAATCTTTGGCTGCCTCTTTCTGTCATCGTCCTTCATAGACTCTAAACTGACAAATATTTTATGCTGCATATTGCTTAGAATAATTTAAGAGAGCAGAAAGCAGAAAGGTAGAGCATAGGTTTCTTCAATTAAATAAGAGGACACTAAGTTATAAACATATATACGCTGTTATTTCCTTTCTGTTTCTCTGTCTCTATCACTGGGGTCTAATCTAACTGAGTAATCTAGACTCCAGTGATACCTTACTAAATTGTCTGTCTTTGTATAAATAAATAGAGGAACCTATTATTGCATTAATGATTCAATGGCAAGAAAAGTAAAGTTCCATACTTAGGTAGAAAAAAACAAATGCACAGATAGAAGAAAGGCACTATCTGGTTTAGCAATCTGACCTGTCAAAAGGATCTTGCTTTTTGTCATCCTCTTTTCCTCTGCTACATATTTTATTTCTGGATACAGATGTAATTGAATGTAGTTGTACCATTAATTTGGAATTAATATGACCCATTCCTTCCATTCTCCCTCATCCTCTCCTAGTCTTGGCTTCCCCTTCTTTCTTAAGCTCTGCATCTTCTCTCTATCTCTCTTTCTTCAGTTCCACAAAACACATGCAAAGCTCAGCTTTTATAACTGACCAATCCAACTGACTGAGCATATGCACTAAAGATCTAGTGCATCCATAGGTAAGTTTAGCATACATAAATTATTCTGGAAAAAATGCAGCATTCCTGAACCACTTTCTACTATAAGAAAGATCTTAACTCCTTTTTGCCAACAGAAATTCATACTGTACTGAAGAAGACTGCAATGGTAGCAAGTCTGCTTCAAATATGACTGTAAGAAAGAAGTAAGCTCTCATCAAAAATTAAGTCTTTCTCCTAAAAAAATCCTCAGATATGTGAACATCTCAAACAAAATTCTAAAACAATCTTTTTTAAGGTAAAGAGGATTTCTCTCCAAATCCATGTTTTAGCATAACAATACTTTGAAATAACAGATCTTTTACTAATTTTAAGCCAGACTTCCCGACCCCCACAGCTGTTAACAAGCCATTTAAAATGGATACCTTTGCTTTTTCCAACTTTCAATAAGTTCCAGTATTTTGTCTTATACAGAATTATTCATTTGACCTTTTTTCTATTTTTTCTAAAAAAACAACAACATTTACAATAGGTTCCAAATCTGCAACAGATCTCACCAGATCAATGGAAGAAAGACCAGAAAGCTTTTGAAAACTGGCTCTGCTTCGTCCGTAGTCCTAGGTTATATGAGTATTATTTTTCAGTTGTACAAGAAAGGGCAATAGATGGAAAGTCTTATTAACACCTCTATTTTTTTTTCTTGTACGCCTACACTCTTAACATCTACCAATGCAAAATTTACAGACAGAAAAAAAAATCCCAGAATGATGGCTCATTCTAACCCAAGTCTTGTCATCACTTGTTGCCTTCACCACATCAAAAAGTTTTGATTACTTTTTGAGGGATGCATTCAGAACTCAGATCCATTGGAATTGCATAGAGCTGGGGTTTGCAAACTTGGCCCTTTTATGGCTTGTGGATTTCAACTCCCAGAATTCCTCAGCCAGGCACCCACAAGTTTGAAGACCCTAGTATACAGCCTTGAAACTAAACTGAAAAGACATGGGGAGAGTGAAGGAAGGTGGCATCTACTGATTCCTGAACTTCATCTCTTTGGAATTTCTCCTTTTTTCTCCTATCTGCAATAGCAAAACAAGAAGGAATCTGACTGAATTCTGCATTTTTCACTTGCACATTTCTTTACTTCCTTAAATTCGATCTATACCGTCTTCCCTTAATGCTTTGGTCAACTCTGATGAAATCAATCTGCTCTGCACATTCTATATGAATCAGAATCCGCTTACCTTTTGGATTTCACTGTTCTGTCTTTACTATGGGGGTCCTTATAAAGTAATCTATATAAAAATGTATTTAACAATAAACCTCTTGAGTCTCAAAACACTCAAGATGCCTATTTTATCACAGATTAATACAATAGAAGGATGAAACAAATACACATAAACCTAACAAACAAGAAATTTCTATTGGTTAGCTGAAAAAGTCTTTCAACCCTAATATGCATAGACTCACAGTAAGTACAATATCATCAAGGCAAATTTGTGCAAAATTAGAGAATCATGAAAATTAAGTGTAATGAGCATCAGTAGCTGCAATTTAGGCATACACTTAATGCTACCACTAAAACGAACAGGATGATAAAGTGCCTATTTGTGGCTCTATTGTGCAGAGATTAAGTAATTAACGAAGGAGTTGTCCTTTGAAGATGTTACTGGCTGGAATTAATTATGGAAAACTGTATGAACATTCTATCCAGAAAAAGGCAGAGAAAAGTGTCTTATACATCTAGGCAGGCTGCTTTTCCATCTAAGCTAAACCGCAAGACCCTGCGGGTGAGGTCTTTCCGTCGCTGCCGCCATTATGTCGGCGGGCTTTGGAGCCGGCACGTTGGCTTCCGCTACGGCAGCTGTTGCGGGCACCGGTGGGGGAGGCGGCGGCAGAGGTTTTTCTTTTGGAGGCACCCTGAGCTTATCTGAAGGCCTTAACTTTGGGACGTTGGGTTCAACAGCTACTGCTTCTACAACTACTCCTTCTGTGGGTTTTGGTTCTGGACTTTTTAGCTCAAAGCCTACCACAGGTTCTATCTTAGGAGAGACTAATACAGGAACAGCTACAACTATTGCGGCAGGATTAACATTTGGTATGCCTGTTTCTACTACTACTTCCACCACGGGCCTTAGTTTGGATTTCAGTAAACCTGCTGGATTAGCCACCCCACTTGCTCCAGCTTTTACTCCAGCTTTTTGCTCATACTTCTTCTGGACTTCCATTATCTTCTGCCCTTACTTCTGCTCCAGCAGCTGGTTCTTCTGGTTTTATATTAAATTTGGGAGGCACCATGGCACCAACTATAACAACTATAACTGTATCCATAGGACTTTCTCTGAGGGGAGCCCGGACTGGTTTAGGAGGAACACTGTTCCCAAATGCAAGCACAACTACAACAGGGCTTGGACAAAATGCTTTTAATTTTTTTATCTATGTAAATTTTAATTACCTTAATGTTTTAATATTGTTTTAATTCTAATTTTTACTGAACTTATGGATGATGTGCGGGGATTGATTGTGGAGTGAATCGGGTTGAATGGATGGGTGGTTGTGTGGATTGGATGGATTGTGGACCTGTGATAAATGGAAGGGCTGACCTGTCGGCATTTATGGAAGCTAGAGAAGTGGAGGAGCCTTGCTCTGAGGGATCAGAGGGCCAGTCTATACCGGTCTTATGGGGAAGAGGCAGATATGACGGGAGGCCTGGGATAGGCCGCTCTCGAGGAACAAGGCCTCGCTGCCTGAAAGCGATCTCTTGTTCCGGCCCCTTGAACCTCTCCCGGTTCCCCTCTCTGAGATGTGCCCAGCTGGGTTTCAGGTATGGCATCAGCCGCGACCCCAGGGAAGGGGAAGAGGAGTGGCGATTATAGCTAAGGAGACACTTGGGCTGCGCAGACTCGCTGCTACTGAGATATCAGGTTGTGAGTCCCTCCTTATGGGGTTGGACCTAGGTGTACAGGTGGGTCTGTTGCTTACGTACCTGCCTCCCAGCTGCGTTTCTATAGCCCTGCCCACGCTACTCGAGGAGGTAGCCGGGTTGGCGGTTGAATTCCCCAGTCTTATTGTCTTGGGGGACTTAAATGTGCCATCACTCGGTGAGTCCTCTGGGTTGGCACGGGAGTTCATGGCCTCCATGGCAACCATGGACCTGACACAAGTAATTGAGGGCCCAACCCTCAAGTAATTGAGGGGGGACACACACCTGACCTGGTTTTCCTCTCGGAACAGTTGAGCTATGATCTGAAGCTAAGGGGCTTAGAAGTGTTGCCCATGTAATGGACAGATCATTTTCTGCTGCGGCTTGAGTTTACGACACCAATCCTCTCTCGCAGGGAGCTGGAACCGATTAAATGGTTCCGCCCCAGATGCCTGATGGACCCTATTGGTTTTCAAAGGGCGCTTGGGGAATTGCCGGATTCGCTCGTACACAGTTCGGCCGAGTCCCTAGTGATGGCCTGGAATACGGCCACTACGGGGGCTCTAGACCGGATTGCGCCGTTGCGACCTCTCTGTGGTAGCAGACTCAGGAGATCTCCTTGGTTTACCGAGGAACTCAGAGGGATGAAGCGCCAGAAGAGACGTCTAGAGAAGCAATGGAGGGAAAGCAGATCCAAATCTGATCGAACCAAATTGAGAGCTTATATTAAGACCTATTTGGAAACTATCACTACGGCAAGATCTCAGTATCTTTCCGCATTGATCGCGTCTGCGGAATCTCGTCTGGCTGCCCTGTTTAGGGTGACTCGCTCTCTCCTGGATACGGGGAGGAGGGAGGAACCTTTGCAGGGCAATGCCAAAGAATTTAACATCTTTTTCGCAGACAAGGTCGCTCAGATCCGGGCTGACTTGGACTCCAATTGGAATGCAGTGTCGGCTGACAATGAGTCAGTCGAGATGACAGAGGCTCGTCTTAGTCCTGCTGAATGGGAGGAGTTTGACCTGGTAACTCCTGATGATGTGGACAAGGCCATTGGAGCTGTGAGTTCGGCCACCTGTTTACTGGACCCATGCCCCTCCTGGCTGGTTTCGGCTAGCAGGGAGGTGACACGGAGCTGGGTCCAGGCTGTTGCTAACACTTCATTGAGGGAGGGGTCCTTTCTGGCTCCCTTAAAGGAGGCACTTGTGCGCCCCCTCCTCAAGAAGCCTTTCCTGGACCCGGCAGTTTTAAATAATTATCGTCCAGTCTCCAACCTTCCTTTTTAGGGAAGGTTGTTGAGAAGGTGGTGGCACTTCAACTCCAATGGTCCTTGAATGAAACTGATTATCTGGGCCCTCAGCAGTCTGGGTTCAGGTCCGGTTACAGTACGGAAACTGCTTTGGTCGCGCTGATCAATGATCTCTGGCGGGCCCGGGATAGAGGTTACTCCACTATCCTGGTGCTTCTTGACCTCTCAGCGGCATTCGATACCATCGACCATGGTATTCTTCTGCGCCGGTTGAAGGGGCTTGGAGTGTGGGGCACTATTTTACGGTGGTTCACCTACCTCTCTGGCCGGTCACAGTCGGTGTTCGCAGGAGGTCAGAGATCGGCTCCAAGGCCTCTTCCATGTGGAGTCCCTCAGGGGTCTGTTCTCTCACCTCTGCTTTTTAACATATACATGAAGCCGTTGGGTGAGATCATCCGTCGACACGGGGTGAGTTATCATCAATATGCTGATGATACCCAGCTTTATATCTCTACCCCGCGTCATTACAGCGAAGCAGTGGAAGTGATGAACCGGTGCCTGGAGGCTGTTGAGGTCTGGATGGGTGCCAACAGGCTCAGACTCAATCCCGACAAGACGGAGTGGCTATGGGCTCTGCCTCCCAAGGACAATTCCAACTGTCCATCCATTACCCTGGGGGGAGATGTTTTGTCCCCCTCGGAGAGGTTTCGCAACTTGGGTGTCCTCCTCGATCCACAGCTAAGTTTAGAATATCATTTTTCAGCTGTGGCGAGGGAGGCATTCACCCAGGTTCGCCTGGTGCGCCAGTTGCGGCCCTATTTGGACCGGGAGTCACTCCTCACAGTCACCCATGCCCTTGTCACCTCGAGATTCGACTACTGTAATGCTCTCTACATGGGGCAACCTTTGAAGAATGTCCGGAGACTACAAATAGTCCAGAATGCGGTCGCGCAAGCTGTCTTGGGTCTCCCAAGACATGCTCATATCACTCCAGCTCTCCGCGAGCTGCACTGGCTACTTATTGGTCTCCGAACACAATTCAAAGTGTTGGTCATGACCTATAAAGCCCTTTATGGCAATGGACCAGGATACTTGCGGGACCGTCTTCTGCCTCATGAATCCCAGCGACCGGTTAGGGCGCATAGGGTTGGCCTCCTACGAGTCCCGTCTGTTAGACAATGTCATCTGGCGGGGCCTAGGGCAAGGGCCTTCTCCGTTGCTGTCCAAGCCCTCTGGAACCAGCTTCCCTCAGAGGTTCGTACTGCTCCCTCCCTCCTAGCTTTCTGGAAATTGCTGAAGACGCATCTATGCTGACAGGTTTGGGGCGTATGAGCTGTGCTCTGCCCCTGGGCCCTAGGAATGTCCCTCCATCAGCGACTGTGAGCTGATTTGTGTTTGTATGTTGTATGAATGCAATTAATTTTTAAATTTTTTATTGTATTGTTGTTGTGAGCCGCCCTGGGTCCTAGGAGAAGGGCGGCATATAAATTTGAATAATAAAATAAATAAATAAATAAGCAGAAGGACAAAAGCTCTGCAGGGTTTCAGACAAATACAACTCCCATTATCTACTATCTAATCCCTTTTTTCTGAAATTGAGCCTATGGACTTCTATAAATAAAATGGGTACTACATCCTGAGCAGACACCCCTTCCATGAAGTTGGCTATAATAAGAAGACAATTCGTGATCACTTTGTAAGATACCAAAACAGTGTACAACCAAGCATGATACAGCGACTCAACATTGCACTTCAGAAATTGCTTGGCAAATTAGTCTGATTTTCTTATACATCTACACATGACATACAACTCTTTCCCTACATGCTGGGCTCATGCATACCTAATTTTTTCTTTATTTCTGTACAACCGTAAACGCATTTTAGAGCAGTGGTGTTTTAATTTGCACATGACTAACTCTACATCCCTCTTGTGATTAATGATACAGCCGTTTAGAAAGCCCTCTTCCTCTTTTCATTAAAGCTATTTTTGACATCCCCATAGTTAGGTTATTAAGAGAACATGGCATCCCATGTAAGTCCAGCATAAAAGTGCTTAGCAAGAAGACTGAAGTTTGGAAATGATGGATAGAGGGACTGAAGTTTTATAGGGCATGCATAGAATGTAGCATTGAGTACTTCAGCAGATGTCTTCCTGAGTGTTTTTCCTTCAATACTTATTTTTGTAACACAAGGAGATAAAAAAATATCATTGCTTTCCCTTCCACATTCTGCCTTTTGTTAGTGTTTTGGTTCCAGGGGGTGGGTACTTGCTTTATCCTACAAAGATACGAGTTGTTGCAATGCCGTGGTTTCTTGAGAACCTGGATAAGGTGTCAGAACCCTATTATGGCTCTTCTTTCTTTTAAGATAAAGTCTTCTTCAAGTTGAGATTGATCCTTGGCAAACTTTTGGCAATAATACAAAAGTATTTTATTGCTTTTTTTTTTCAACTGCCCAGCCTGCAGTCCTCATATTTCCAGTTTATTTCTCATTCACATACAGTACAATTCAGGTCTTAATCCTCTTAGTTAGGCTTTCTTTGCATTACGATCAAAGTTTCTAAAAACTGAGATAAAAGGGAGAAATGGAGAAAAACAAACCTCACAGACTTCTAATATGGCCAGTTTAGAGTCATAGAAAGAAAAGTAGTGTCTCACCCATTGTTAGGATGACTCGCAGAAGCACTGTTTCTCCTTAAGATTTCCCCACTACTTTTGTCCATTTCTTGGGTTCTGTTGTCCAGATTTTATTTATGGATTGCATTCATACCCTGCCAAAATCCAAATTACCTCTCAGCTGTCAATCTTGAACATCTTCAGTTTTTCCATCAGAATTCTAGAGTTGGAGGAGTCACTGAAACCAACTCAGAACTCACACATCTGAATTAATGCCTCTCCAACACATGTCTCTCAAGCTCAGGGGTCTTCAAACTTGGCCCTTTTATGACTTGTGGACTTCAACTCCCAGAATTCCTCAGCCAGGCACGCTGGCTGAGGAATTCTGGGAGTTGAAGTCCACAAATCATAAAAGGGCCAAGTTTGAAGACCCCTGCTCTAGCCATTATCTGAACATATCCACTGAGGGGAAGACAACAGCTTCAACTATATGCTCCCTTCCTGGTAGGTTTTTAAAAACATTAATTTTAAATCTTATTTTATGTTATTTAAACTCACTATGCTGTATTTTACATTCAGGAATAATGGAGTACAAGTCTTAATCTACGTGACCCTTCTCCCACCAGTTTTTATCCACTCACCATATTTACGGAATAGAACATATCCTTTTCTCTCTTCTATCTTTCTATATAAAAACCTAAAATGTTCTTCTCATCATATGGAGTCTGCTGAAGGGTAAGATGAAGGGAATAACAAAATAATATTGTGAAAGCTCTTAAAAATAAAAACATTTTAAAAAAAGATGATGTGCAAAAATTCTAAACTATTTGGTCTTTGAAGCTTGTAAAAAAAGGTGGTATGAAATATGGGGCATATACTACTCAGCTGCAACCACAATGCCCTCAGATCAGTTACTGAATGACTGTACCTTAGAGGCTATTAAAGACAGAAGTACTGAAACTGAAGTAAAATTAAAACTTATGTGGTGAGAAGAATTTTAGTTTCACTGGCTAAGGTTAGGGAAAGTGGATTTCACTAATACTGTCATTTGAGTAATCTGACTTTGATATCTCGAAATAAATGACTAGCACTTTGCACATGAAATACTCTATTGGAAACTTTATGGTCTGTAAAAGATGGTGACTGACTTAGAGGGAAATATATATTATCAGGATGTAACTTCCCTTTATGAGACCTATGTATTCAGACACAAAACAAGCCAGCTCAATGACATGATTTTAAAATGTGTTATGCTGTGACATTTTATCCTTGATAATAGTAAGGGCTGGGTTTTACTATAACTTTTGGCTCCTTCTGTCTCCCCTTAAGCCTCTTCCCAATGATGAAAAATAAAATGACTCTCCTGTTAGCTGCCCCTCAATTTTGTGGAATATAAAATAATAGTTTCTGAACTTGCATTCAAAAGGTGATACAAATTATGTGTTAAAGTTAGTGTTATAAGTGATAGTTTCTTGAGTTAGCTTTGAGCAAAAGGTGTTAGTTGCTCTATCAGTTAATGCTGTAAAAGACATTTATGGATCTGAATACAACTGACCATTAAACAACCTACAGTGAGAAGTTGAGTTTGATGTGGAAAAAGCACATTTCCTCCAACTTCAAATAGATAAGACTCTTACCATAGATATTCAGACTCTTGAATCAACATTACACCCTTTTTATCTGTATTACACTCAGATTTTGTATTTGCAACATCTTCAAACTGCTTTAAAAAGATAAATGACAGGCTATAGCACCCTTAATGTGTTTTTTTCTTTTAAAAACAAAAAGAAATTACAAAATCTTCGATGTGTTACCACTAAATGAAAAATGACCAGGTTTTTTAAAAGAAAATTTATTAAACTGTCAAAGTACTTGAAGATGATAAAAACTCAAATGTAAAACTAAGGCTGTAATATTAAAACGTTCTGAATTTAGATGGTTGTAATATTAAAACATCTCTGAAAATAGAAGTATTACATGTTGCAATTGTTTTGGTATATGTGTATGTGTAGTTATAAGGTATATATGTTATGTGTGTACATGCATGCGTTTATATATTTTATACAAACACACATGCATAAAATGTATATATAGACAGTAAGACAATTTACCCATTAAGCACTTCCTAGGATATACTTCCTAAGAGAATTTTAAGTTTCACAGCTCCCATTCTTGGAACATTTACATTTATTTTTTATCCAACTAATAATTTGAAGGATCAGTTTTTCATCTACCGGTACAAGCAATATCAACTATGTTACACTCCTACCATATAGTACTATAACCAAGCTACAGTCTTCCTTTTAGTATTTTGGTGGCTTGCTGTGCTATAAAGCAGATTCAAACATATTCATTGTTTAGAAATTACTCCTGGCATCTAAGGCCTATAATTTGGGGATAAACAGGGGTACATTATTATCCAGTCTGATTATAAAAGCTTTAAAAATCCTAATTATATTAAGAGAGTTGCGATAGATGGAATTTCTATAATTCTGCAATCTGAAGAAAAACTGCTTGTACAGATCTGTTCCAAACAATGAAATTGTCACTAAAGAAAGGTTTTTGCATTTTTCATTTCATTTCTTCCCCTACCTGTTTCCTATGGAGTTGGGAACATTTTTATTTTGGAACCATGGATGATATGTCTGATAGTCCCTGTCATTTGATTAAACCTTCACATTTTGGGGAGGGATAGAAGGCCAGCTAGATTAAGAATTTTCTCTTCATCTATGTGTGTGTGGAGGATGGAGGCTCCCACTTGAATTTTAGAACGAGGTTACTTCTTCAAATGTATTAAGGATGCAACCATTTAGGGAGTTTTTAATTTTTAAAAACACACATGAATTCATGTTTTCGAAAAGTGAAAGTCTGCCAAGTTATAATCAAAATTGTCATCCGGTAAACTCTCAGTTACTATGCTTTTGCAAAATTCAAAACTGATTTCCTTAAAATGCCAATGACTTAAGAACTCCACTGTGGATGAAAGGAATGAACAGATAAATGGATAAACTGTAAAAAGCATGGTTCTCTGAATCAACCAAATTTATAACCTAATATAGAAATATTTATAAGGAAATATATCAGACAAGAGTTCCATCATCTAACTATGCCACATTAAAAAAATCCATACAGTAATTTCACATATTTAAAAAAAAACCTAAAGGTTTAATAAAGTTTCTTCTTGTAAGCTTTGCTGTCAGAGAAAAAAGTACTCAAGAATTTCATGAAATGACAAAATTACTCCATTTAGTTAAAGAGACAGTAACAGTACTTCAGAGATTCAATTTATTCAAAGCTTAATGCTAACTGATGAATTACATTTTAAAATGCTTTCACAGGAAGTACACAGATTATTGAGTTCCCTTCCCCTCCCCATTAGGAAAAAAGCTTCTTTTTATAACCCTTTTCTTTTTAATGAAACAGGAATCAAAAGTAGGACTTACATGTAATTTTCTCAGAATCTGTGCTGGCTAATATTCTCACGAAACAGGGAAGTGGATATATGGAGAAATTAATTGATTACAGAAATCCATGAAGATATGAACACTGAAGGATTCACAGGATGATCTTCTGGCTGTTCAGCAATCTAAAATACAACATAACATCACAGTATTGAGAAAAATGAGTTTTCTCTGCCTTTACGTTCCCTGAAATAAGATCAAATTAGTATGACATATGGGTAATGCATTAAACGTACATTTTGAATCCATACTTGTAGTTTCATAAAAAAGATTACTTAGTGAACTTACATTTACAGGATATGTTAATGGTAGCAATGCTAGTCTTTTCAATGCTCAAGATTTCCAAATTTATCTTCAATAAAAAAAATATGGCTTGCCTCTTACCCATTTGTGATCTGCAAAACCTGAATCTGTAGTTTAGCAATAGCAAATTCTAAAATGCCGCTATGTACAAGCACAGAACATAGAGATAAAAACTGAGAGGGACCATAAAAAAGAATGAAATAGCCAGGTTGCTTTTTAATATCCTGCCTGAATATCTCAAAATGATATTTGCAACTATATGAAGACAGAGATTTTAATATACTTTGAAGTATACAGTATTTCAATAACCAGTGTCACCTCATGGAATGATGGGCAGCAAACAAATTTAATAATTAATAAAATAAAATAAACTTTAATAATACATTAGTATTAATAGCTAATAATATTTCAACATAATTCATGTAACCATTTTTTCACATCACATCATTGTTAGTCATCTAACAACTGGAAACTTCATGATGCGTTGATATAGCATGTCTTATCCATATTATGATTTCTCCTTATGTGATGTTTACAAATGAATTATATTGTCTATTGAAAGTATTAATAGTTAAGGTGAAATTGATGCTTTCTGTTACAGCTCATTTAAGAAAAACACTGTTGTTACTTGTAGCCACAGAATCAGCAGATACATTTCCTTGAACCATGCAGCATTCAGTTTTTTAGGTATAGATTAGATATAGAAATATCCTCATAAAGGACTGCTGTTAATCTATATGAGAAGAAAAGAAACTTTGGGCTCAGTTTAATATTTTAAAACCAAATAATCATATCTGAGCTGAAATTAATTGGTATTTTCCAGAAAATATTTATGAACAATAACTGTCTTGTTCTCATTTTTTATCCATTCGGAAATTATTCAACTTTAATGCCATTTTTGTCAGCTGATTTCATATTTTTCTTTGCTCTCACCATGTAAGTATGCCTTACTTGCTGGATATTATCCCTCTTCACTTAGGCCACCATAATTACCAGGTTCACTCATTAGAGGAAAAAACAGTGGTCAGGGAAGATAAAATTACACACAAATTATAAAACGAGCAAAGGAATGAGCATCAGGATGGGTTCAATTTAAGGGATGAGAAAGATATGCTTGTGATAATGCAAATGCACAATGTTTATGCTTGTGTCAAATGTTTTGATGCAAATATTGCACTGTTTGCGTGATGACAACCTGATATGTGTGTGGTTATTCTGACATCACTTTGGCTTGTGGAGCAATTGAACTTAACAGAAAGAGGAAAAAAATGTGATTGAGAGAAGAATAATTCCACAGCAGCAAAACCATTATGTTTGTCTAGAAAATTAATACTGGAAAGTATTAAATAGAATCATTTCTACAAAAAGCACAGTTTGGTTTTTTCCTTCTTAGAATGAACGTCTGTTTAATTCACAAATAAAGTACAAGAAAAGAAGCTGGACTGGAATAGGAAAATTCTGTCATGAAGAGGAATGGGATAGGGATAATAGAAATAAAGGTCGCTTTGTAAAGAGTTCTCTCTGGCATTGCTGCTTTCATAATGGTAAAAACAATACATCTGCAAAATATTAAGTATCTTGTTAAAAAGAAAAGACAACTGAAATGTTTAGTTTGGGGCTTAAAAAAGGACTAGGAGATTTTAAGCACAGCCCCACTTGTTTTCAACAGTAAAAATACAGCTTCTAAGAATTTGCAATTGTTCCAAAATATTGAAAGAATGAAAGAGGAGAGGTAAATAGGAAGCATCTAGTATGGTAGCATTGGGCTAAAACTCCCAGCCAGCACAGTGCATACAGACTATGAATTCTGGAAGTTGTTGTTCCACACATCTGGAACATATCAAGTCAAGGAAGTCTTGTCTACCACATGGTAATCATAAATGTAGTGAGCCTGCATCCTAGCTATACACATATAGCCAAGTTCACAAGTGTATAAAAATAAATTGTCCCCTTTTCCCTCCAAGAAGGATGGAAGTCATACAAAACCTCACACATAGGGATGGATATGTTACATCCCAGCTCTCTCTCTGAGAGCTTAAGGGAAGGTGTTCGCACAATTCTGAGGTAGCAGACCTGTGGTTACCTGTTCAAAAGACTAAGATGTGAGTTATATTTATTTTATTTATACATCAAATTTAGAAACTGCCCATCTTACTCACAGTATATAATTAAATACATAAAAAAGTATCAAAAACCATATAAATATTATGGCTTATGTAAAGTTATATGTTATGCAGACTCCAAATACCATGGAGAAACAGATTTCAGCTATTCTTCTCTCTGTCCTTTTTTAAAAACAGAAGACTATTTTATGAGACAAGTAATATGACAGAGGAGGTTTACAACCTGAGAACTAACTCTACAATGTTCTTGGAAGGGCTGACTGATATTCACCGGTGTAAAAGCCTGGGATTGAACCCCAAACATTGCATTTCCTTATTGCAATTGTTTCACTCTTTATTTCTCTCCCTGTGTCCCCTGACATCTTTGCACTGCACTGAGCAAGCCAATGCATATCAAATTTAACACATGATCAATAAAATGAAAGCTGGAATTCTCTGCTCAAGAGGTCATGCTAGGGTAAATTGTAACTTAACCAAGTCCCAAAGCATAGCTCAACAGTAGTGTCTTCTCTAAGCCGATTCCACGTTTCTATTTTATATAGGCATTCTGAAATATAAGAACAGCTGACAGAAATAACTTCTTTTTCATAGTAAAAATAATGTACCAACCATGAGAATATAGTTGCAATACTATGAGTAGTAATTTTTTTGGCTATGTGCAAACCTAGTAATATAAGTGAAAACACCTACCGGTATTTATCAGGCAGGCACTCATGGAAAACAATTTCCTACTTCACAATTCAAGAGGAAGAGACTATGAGAGACTAATTGGTCTACTTTCTTTGAAAGTCTATGACTTCTTTAAAATTAGCAATTCCCAGTTAGGTGCCCAACAGATATATTTTATTACAACATTCATCAATTCAATACCTATATATCAACTGTTCTGGCTAGAGGTGATGGATATTGATGGAAATTGTAGTCTAAAACAAATAATGGAAAACTACCGTACGGTAACTTTGAAAAAAATATTTTAGATAGGTACATTATAGGCAGGCCTTGACTTACGTCCCCAACTGAGCCCAAAATTTGTGTTGCTAATTGAATTATTTGTTAAGTAAGGTTTGCCCCATTTTACAACCTTTCTTACCACAGTTGTTAAGGGAATCACTGCAGTTGTTCAGTTAGGAACACTGTTGTTAAGTAAATCTAGCCTCCCCACTGACTTTGCTTGTTAGCTTTCCTCAGAGCTTTATACAATATACATACAATGCTTTCATTAGTGAGTCTCCCTGGCTATCCTATTTGTAATAAAATACATATAAATTGATAATTTAAAATTTACATTTTAGATTAAAACAGAAATATGTTGTTCTATACCCACTGGCACTTTTGTGCCAATAGACATTGCCTTGGTTCCTGCCAGTTTCCCAATTTCATCTGGTTCTCAAAAGACCACTTAGAAAACAAAATGGTTACTTAAATATATTCTTACTTTATTTTATAGACATTTTCTATTTCTCCTCCTAGTACAGTGGTTCTCAACCTTTTTCAGGTTGAGACCCCACTTGCGCCGCCCATGCGTGCCGCGACCCTGACCCGGGCGGAACACGACGGGCCGATCCGCGCATGCGCGGGGCGCGCGCGACGAAAAAAATAAAATAAAAAAGTAAAATAAAAAAATAAAAAAAAATAAAAAAACCAAGATGGCGGACCGCGACGGGCCGATCCGCGCATGTGCGGGGCGCGCGCGACGAAAAAAACAAAAAAACAAAAACAAAAAACAAAATGGCGGACCGCGGTGTCCAGCGACCCCCGCGAAATGGTCGTTCGACCCCAAATGGGGTCGTGACCCATAGGTTGAGAACCGCTGTCCTAGTACATCACCACTTAGCATATTTAAGTAAGTAATAGGTGCATTTTAGATATTATAATTTTTATGTAGTGAAATAAAGGAAAGTTGGGTTACCCAAAATTTAAATACTATGGATATTAAAGGTTAAATTGGAATACTGCAATTAAAAATTAGGTGAAGTTTAAATACAGGACATGGATATGTATAAGCATAAATATATTGATAAATGTTTTAACTGAGCTTATTATAATTACAAATTTACTAGCTTAAATATGATATAGCAAATGTTAAGGGAAATAAAGAAGGGATTTTTTGATGATGTAACCTGAGATATGTATTAAAGATTTTGTTATTGTATTATTGACTACCCAATCACCACACTGCTTTCTAAATACTTAAATGTAAAACTGGAAAACCAATAAAAACTTGTTACATGAAAGAAAACAAAATGGTTGAATGCTATTTTTTTTACCCTTGTCAATGCCCTTCTGAAGGAACTACTTAATGTCCTACTTAATATCCAACAACAATGGCAGGGCAAGCTACTGTATATAAACAGGGAGCAAACTCCACATTCACAATTATTGATGTTACCCATTGGATAATGAAATGTCTACAAGCTTACATGTCTACAATGAAGCTCAAAGAGCACTAAGGACTCCATCACTTTATCTACATGTAGTTAATTGTTTCCTGAGTTCCACTGAACAAGTTTAAGGATTAAAAAAAATCTTTTTTCCCCACCAAGATTTTAAAGCTTTTCCCCTATAGAAATTAGGTATTAAAACTAGCCTACAGAACTAGTCCTGCAGCTCCCAAAGTTCTTCAAAATTTTTAAGAACAAATTTTAGTAGGCTGTATTTGAACTAAAGCAGATGCTCATACTTAGATGAGCAGCAAAGTACAATTTATTATACAATTGCTAACTAATGATCATCTCATACCAAACATACTAATTTCGACAGGACAAAGTAAAGGAAATATTACCTATGTTGCGTTCCTTTTAGAGTTTAATAGAGAAATTTCTCTCTGAAATAATTTTCTCTGCATAATACAGTACAGCAAGTCACAGGGGTTTTATTATTCCATTTAATACTGAGAGCAGTGGATAAAGGCATGTTCATAGCAAACCGTTATGTATCTCCACATTTATTTAAAGGAATTCTCACATGGGCTTTCTAAAGAAGTAAAAATGCTTTAGCAACAGAATATACTTAACAGGAACTTGCTAAGACCTAATACTTTAGTTTCAATCAGTTTTATGGTAACAGCTCCATGCCTGGTACATAGTATTTCTTTGTTCAATGCCACCTGACAAAGAAGCGTTAAATCTTGCAGAAAAAAACAGAATAACTTACCAGTCATGTAAAGAGCTTCAACAACTGTAGTTTAAGCATAGCTATGCTATTGTCCTTTTGTGGAATCCTGCCAGATTTAACAGGAGGTATTATCTGAGAATTAACCTGAATGTCAATAGAAATAATTACCCTTTTATATTTCATCATCTAAACTTTTAAGTTACCCTTTCAAAGAACTGTAACTCTACCTGTTGAATTAAGTTTAAAACCAAATAATGTACAATAATCCCTTCAAGGTACTTAAAGAAAAAATGGCTTACTTCAGTCATAAAAATATGGTTGCCTCAAAAACAACAGGATTAGCTGCTAAGTAATGATTCACAAAAATATAACATACCTGTATATCCTGTTTTACATGTGACATACTGGTTATTTCTTTTTTGTATTCAATAAAAAATTAAAAACAAAAAACAAAAAACAGATTTGTGTTAACATGCAAAAATGTTTTTAATGTCCTTCACTTTCCTAACATTTCTATTTCAATATTAATGCAGTAAATTTTTCCCACTGTTTGGCAATGGATTTATATATAGTATTTTGGTATACAGTAACGGCTCAATGGGAACAATATAATTATTGTTCTAATTGAAAACATTAAAATGGATTGTGTTCATTAATTCATACAGGCCTCCCTCTCTTCTATATACTGATATATAATAAAACCTTCACAATGCAAATTTTAAGCAGGAGAATATAAAATACTAATATAACAGAACAAGATTGCACTAATATATTGTGTTTTTGTATAAGTTCTCACAGGAGAACCATACAATATTGAAAATAAGTGATCCATTTGATACATAGAAAAGTTCATTTTCTGAAACAAAAGAGTACAACTTGTTGTACAACTTGACAGATTGATGCAAGCAGGCGATGTGCTGAACTTCTACTTGGATTGCCTGGAATTACCATTCCTGGTCAGGACACCTTCCAGAAATCTGGATTTCATCCCTCAAGTTTTTCAGCAATGGTGATACTGACTGGAAATGCTAGGGATCGTGGCCCACTAAACTGGAAAGCTCTCTGGTTAGAGAAGGGATTTGTAGAAACTTGGCTGAACTTTTGATATTCGCTCTTGTCCCAAAGGTGACGTAGAATGTTTCTTAGTTAATGGCTTTCACAGTGTATTCATGGGACATTGGTTGCCCTTACTATATCTTCATGTGGGATAACCTGATTTGATAAGGAACCATTATTTATTGCTATGAAGAGGTGGGGAACTTTTAATGACAAAATTCTAGAACTATTGGATGTCATCTGCCTGTTTCATTTTAGAAACACTCTTTTTAGGATAGTTTTCAGATATTTTAAGGGAGTTTCATACTCTTGGCTTAAGGGGATATTTATGTTCTACAAATATCTTTGTTTCTATTTTTCTTTAAAATGAGCTCTTTAAAAATGTGATGAATCGAAACCTTAAAGTGGCCAGATCTTTTTTTTCTCCAATTTTGTGTAAAAGCTAATTTAAATAGTAGCAGAGAAATGCTGCACTCATGAGAGACTCACAACACTTCTTCAGAATCATTTTCAAAGCATATATTTAGACCTAATGTTTAGCTGTTATGGATGACATCAACTTGTTTCACAGATGTGCTACTTTGGTTATGCAAACACTATTCCTAGTTGCTCTGCATGATTTTGAAATTGTTCCAGTGCTGATGAAGCAGACTTCCCCAAATTAAATACACTGAAAATCAAAATTTGACTTTAAGCAGAAAACTCTCAGTAGCAGAGGTAAACTATTGTACAGATAGAACTTACAACAACGGTTCATTTAGTGACCATTCAAAGCTACAACAACACTGAAAAAAGTGACATGACTGTTTTTCACACTTCCAATAGTTGCAGCATCTCCATGGTCATGTGTTCAAAATCTGGATGCTTGGCAACTGACTCATATTTATGACGGTTGCAGTGTCTCGAGGGTCATATGATCACCTTTTGAAATCTTACAAGCAAAGTCAATGGAGAAGCCAGATTCACTTAACAACCATGTTACTAACTTATCAACTGCAGTGATTCACTTAACAACTGTGACACGAAAGATTGTAAAATGGGGCAAAATTCACTTAATAAATGTTTCACTTAGCAACAGAAATTTTGGACTCAGTTGTGGTTGTAAGTCCAGAATTACCTATAATGAAGATTCCAAATACTTTGTTGGAGACTTGCCTATTTGGGGGGGGGGTCGCAGTTGCTGCACCTAAATAAGGAGCATTCAAAAGACTTTTCATGTAGCTGGTGAAAATATAAAACAACAGAAATGGAATTTCAGTCATCTTTATAGTTCTATGGAACTATGGAACCCAGGGTGTATGTCAACCCTACTGATGTAATTGATGCTTTAGAGCAATGATGGCGAACCTTTTAGACACTGAGTACCCAAAAACCACCCTGCCCTTTCCCCGCAGGGCCACCTATCGCCTCCACAGGCCACCACAACAAATCACCCAGGCGGCCCTCTGCCCGCACCCCGTAGCATCAACTGTGTGCGACGAGGCATTAGGCCAGAGTCTTGTCTCTGCTGCCCAGCTGCCATGTCCTTGGCTGCGCTGCTCCACGTGGGCTGCATCCAGGGGCAACTCTCCTCCGGGGGGGGCTGCTAGTGAGGAGGAGGCCGTAGGGGGAGATGGGACTGGGACGACAGCATGTGAGCCCAAAGAGAGGGCTCTTCGTGCCGCCTCTGGCACATGTGCCATAGGTTCGCCACCATTGCTTTAGAGGTTTGATGATAAAGCTGGCTTAGCAGCCCAGCCAATAATGGAGGCTCAGCCTGGAGGAAGGGGCACATGTCACCCCCTCTCTGAAGTTTACACCATGACTGAAGAAGGTTTGGCTTGACCCTCAATCACTGACTTCAATAAAATGAATACAAAACGTATTTTTGAAAACAAAAATTGCATTAAGGATAGCAATATCTGGCCTTTGGTAACATTTACAACAAACTCCATACAATGCCATGACTGAATTACATATCACTACATATTCATTCATTAGGAATTTGTTTTCCGCTCCAAAAATCAGAGGCACAAGTCAGTGACAACTTACTTCAAATGTGGATAGAATATTTTTTCTCACAAACGATTTTGAAGTCCCAGATGAGTTTTAGACTATTAATTAAATAAAATTACCTGTAATTTTGTTTTTCTCTGCGATTCGGCAAAGTATTTTGCATTTTGAGTTGACATCCCATTTTAAATATATCCTAAAAACGGAATAAGTAAGATACGGAAGTGGTAAATTTTTGACTCATATGTTTTCGACTCATATGTTTCCTTTGTAGTGTGACAGAAATGCAAATTTTATTTTTTCAGTTAAACTATAAAGGGAAAGATACATGCTTAATTGTGATATCCTTTTGTTAGATTAATTATAATAGCAAACTGACTTGTTTATGGCTAAGCTATTGGTGCTCTTCTGACTGAATAGCGATCTGCAAAATAAATTTAACTTTATCAACTAAAAACTATTCCTAAAAAGAAGCTAACATGAAACTGAAATACAAAAGCTGCCACAGCATTAAGCATCTGAGTCATCAATTACTTTTTCCAACTAATAATTATCACTGAGTCAGTCAGTTGAATCATCTAGTGATTTTATTTACACTTTTTCTTTTGCTGCTGTTTTAAAAACCTATATGTTAACTATTTTTTATAATTTTGCAGATATTTCCAAGTCTGCTTGACTTACCATATGGATGGAATTTCTTGGCTACTCTAACCCAGTGAACTATAATGTAATAAACATACATAAAATGTTTTATATACAAATATTTGATAAATAATATTGTATAAATAAAACAATATAGGTAAATAAATGAAATGCCTAGGCACTAATTTTACAAACTAACTCTGACTTCCTAGGAAAAGTCAACCAACATCGCACTCATTCTCATAAAATGTTACTAACTTTCTTTCTGAAATTTTCTTAACAAGGGGAACCTTGAACATATCTACCAATCTCCACGGTGAAGCTGTGAATGGTTTAAATATCTAGTATTTTCCAGTACAATATGCGATCAGTCTAGTCATGATTGAAAAGTAAAGTAAGGTTGGGTTATTTTTGTTTTGAATTTCTGTGTGTGTGTGTGTGTGTGTGTGTGTGTGTGTCTTCTCCTGTAATCTCCTACTTAGCTCTTATGCCCAGAAATGGGCAGCTGCAAGGATAATTTGCTGCACATTTGATGCACATTCTCAGTGCACACTCAGAAAAAAATAAAGGCATGCAAGTCTGACATACATCTCAAATATTTATTCTAGAATTATTTCATAAAATGTTCTGCATTATGCAGAAAAAGTCAATGCATCATATCTTGATGGAAAAGCTCCCCAGAGGCGAAAAATTGGAAACTCACTGTGTTGGATGCATGAATTTAATCAAATTTTAAATACCAATACACAAGCCGCCTTATGTTCCTTACAGTAATATGGAGTTATTTATCTGGGCACAAGACCTAAGTAGCAGGCCAATGTAAATGCAGATTACAGGTTTCTTCATGGGGCAGTCTACATTAATCTTGTAATGGAATATC
Source organism: Bothrops alternatus (assembly GCA_034064705.1). Taxonomy (NCBI): domain Eukaryota; kingdom Metazoa; phylum Chordata; class Lepidosauria; order Squamata; family Viperidae; genus Bothrops; species Bothrops alternatus. The sequence continues at coordinate 9,587,658 of JARGCV010000033.1, forward strand.
TTTAGTAGGTAAAATTGGGGGGGGAGAGGTGGGGGGCAGAAACAGTAGATCAACTAGAAAGAGAAATGTGGCTTCATCTGGTTGCAATTGGAAGAAAGTAGTCCAGCAAAGCTTTGCAGAAGTACGGTAAGAAGTGCATGAGATTAAACCCGAGGCAATGTACTGAACTGGGAAAATGGCTGTGGAAAAGAAACAGTAGTTTTCATCTCAGCTTTCTGTTTTCACATAAATGGAAAGGAAGTAGTGACTTGAGTACTATCAAGGATTTAATTAACTAACATAAAATAATGGGTTAATATTGTCCATAATTAATTTTTAAACTGTAAAAGTGCAATATTTGCTAAAATTTGGATATCCATATCACATTTAACATGTTTAATTGTCTCAGGCATGTCTTCCATACAAGAGGTAACTATACCGAATCCTGAGGAGAAAAACCATGATTGTAAGAAATTTCTAAATGTTACCTGAGAGTCTGGACTGGTATGTAGCAACCTTTTTTTTAAATGTTATGCTCCTTCTCTGTAAACAGAATTAGTTGCCAGTTTGCTTCAGGGTTCCATTCAAGGTTCTGGTAATGACTTATAAAGCCCCTTTTGGGGATTGGTTATTTGAAGGACCACTTCCTCTCAACAGTACCAGGTCCAACAGGAGGGATATGCTCCAGATCCTGTCAGCCAAGAAGTATTGCTTTGTTGGGCCCAGGAAGATAGCCTTTTCTGCTGTGGTACTTGCCATGTGGAATATCGTCCCCCACCTCTGCCAATGATCAGACTGATCCCAACCCTGCTGGCCTTTTGCAAGCCTCTGAAAATGTGATTTTGCCAATCGGTATAGGGACCCAAGAATATGGCAGAGGCTGTGCCCTAACTGCATTGATTGTTATTAATGGTTGTGACTAGATGTAGGAGAAAAAGCAGAGTGTCAAACCTTCAACGCTCTGAATGCAGCCATGTTTCTTTGTTTTTCGTTTGCCACAGCAATGGGAGGGGGGGAGATGCATTCTTGTAGTTTAGTCAAAACAATAACTTTCTTGTGGGAACCAAGGTCAAGCAGCCTAAGTATTTGCCAGGCTGGAGCTACTGTTAGAGAGCCCGCCAAAGGTGTTAATTGGGGATTGTGATTTATGACACACCAAAGGGGTGGGGAGTTTAACTTTTACTTTGTAACTTTTTTGGGGAGGAACCTTCAGTCTTGCTTTCACCTGTGTTCGTGCTGATATTATGTATCCATTAAAAGTGTTCTTTGAGGAAAGCAATTGCCTCAGAGTTCTTATTTCTACTGGTCTCATCTATCGGAACCATGACACAGAGCCTGGGGGCAGCATCAAGAAAGGATTCAGTCTAGACTTGTTGCATATGATCCAAGTCCAACTCCTCTTGAATTCTGTTGATTCTTATTTAATGTCAATTTAGTGCTGAACATTTGTTTACTAGGTGAGCAATAAATCTTAACTGGAACTTAATGTGTGGTCCTAATTCTTCACGCCTGACACTATCTAACTTATTAATGTTGTTAGTTTTAATGTTTTTATATTTTTTATTGTTTTAAATTGTATTGCTCTCCTGTTTTATATTGTTTATAACTATTTGTGAGCCACCCAGACTCAAATATATGAGATTGGTGGTTACATAAATAAGAAAAACACGCAAACAAATAAATTTAAAAGTAATGAAAACATTTAATCCCTGTCAATAACAATCTATTGTTATAGGCAAGCCGTTTCCTTTTTCTTCTTATGAAAGGAAGAAAAACTGCAGTACCAAATGAGTCATCCTCTATGAGTCATTAGGCTGGGAGAATATCACTAATAACTAATGGAGCATCCTCAGGCCAATCAAAAACAAGTAAATGAAGGCAATACAAACATTAATTCTTGACTTAATACCAAGAGTTTGACTGGCAGTGGCTTTCCAGGGTTTGGGGAAAACATTTTCTCTTGGCAACTTAATATGGAATTTTTGCATATGTGCTGGGCCCTTTTACATTACATTATGCCCTCTGTCTTCTCTGTGCTATAATTTATTACTTGCAATTTAAGTTCCCCATTGGGAAGAGGTGACAGTTCAAGGGTAGAGGTCAGAGCTTAAATCTGTACAATTACCAATTAAAATGGAAGCAGGCCATACAATATATCTAGAACTGGGATTCCTGAAAGCTGCCACCAAACTCAGCAGACAATAGAGGCATTCCCTGGGTTACTTAAGATTGACTTTATGCCAAATGTTTCTGAAAGTCACCTCTAATATTTTCAAGGGTAGCTAGCATTTTTGCAAAGTAGTTTTCTATTCCTTGACATTCCCTATCAAAATGCTCTCTTTAGATACTGCTAATCAATAATAATACAAATTTATGAGGCAGTTGCTCCAATTATGACTAATATAAATTTTTGGTTATACCACAAAGGTTGGTGAGTACCTGTATTGTATTGAATGAAAAAAAAAACCTGTTGTGGTATAAGATGCCTTATAAGGTTTGCAGTAGATCAAACAACTACCTATTGTACTAAGAAACAGTCAATGCTAAATGTATGTCCAGAATCCATAATTAAGTATATGAAATACAAATGTCTGCATATAATACACTAATCCAGCAGTCCTCAACCTTGCCATCTTGGCAGCCCAGCCAAGGTGCACAAGTGGCAGGTACACCACACGCAGCTCCATTGGTGTGAGCAGTGGGCACATGCCCTCCACTCATGTGAATGGAGCTTTGTGTGCAAGTGGAGAGCGGTGAGTACTTGTGCTCATGCGGGTGGAGTTTCACATGTGAGCACAAGCGCCCTCCACTCCTATGAGTGGAGTTTTGAGCGCCAGCGCAAGGGTCCACCGCTCACGCCGCCCAGTTTCAAACAGGCCGCAGCCCAGGGGTTGTGGACTCCTGCATTAAGCAATACAAATATTTATAATGAATAATATGAATAAAATATACCTCTTGAATATATAACAATTAGTTATTACTTTGTGCATCAAATACTCTCATTTTTGTAATTTTTTTAGCTACAGTACACAACACATTGGATATTCTGTTAGGTAGTTATTTTAAAAAAGCAGTTTTAAACTAGGTAAATATTTTGGAAGATTTCTAAATTTCATCATTTTTAATGTGGCGCTATTCAGCACACAAAACAGGATACAAATAAATAAAGTAGGACAATTATGGGAAATCCTACAATTATGGGTTTTTGTTGCTCATTATCAGAGTAGTTTAGTAAAGAATGGAAAGACAAGGACTACTCTATCTGCAAAAGGGAGGCCCAATGGTTATTGGAATGAAAATTATAATTCTCCAACTTGGCTGAGAAGTACAATTTCTGTTTGCAATACATAACAAGCAAAACAAAAGAGACCCATTTAAGAATGCAAAGAAAATCAAATACAAGAAAAAGAAATTATATCAGTTCAAAGGAGTCTGTATCTTTCACATCTGATATTTGTAAGTATATTAAAATAAGGACAGGTACTCATCTATGCGTACATGATAGTTATCCTCCATGTACTCTATTTGTTACTTCTTTGTATTTATTGTAGTACCATTTTTCTTGATTGCTGAAGCTTCTTAAAATACCTGCATGCTAATTTTTATCCACACAGAACTTGTCTCTTCGGGCTAAAAAAGTACTGTGTTCTTTAAAGAACAATTATCACTTCTCTGAAGCTTTCCCTATTGAGCCCAAATATAACGATTCTGTCAGTGTAGTTTAGAAAAAGGTCCGCTAAAATATTGTGTACAATCAACCCCAGCCTGGAGTTCTTTAAACATGTTGAGGAACAGTTACTTGCAAATCTCCAACAAACCTGGGCATGGTATGATTATCTTCTTTTCATTTTGTTTTCCTAACAACCATTTAAATTGACTTAGGCTGACACAGTAAACTAACCCAAACAGACTCACCCAGAAAAGGTTATCAGAATCAGGCCGAAGCAACATATGACACCATTCCAATGGAAACTTACTAAACTTTATATACCTTAATGACACAAGATGACATCTGTACTCATTTTCTGATAACTCTACAACAGAAAGATTAGGAAAGCAGATATATCACATGTATCCTTAGATGGAAAAGCACACTTTGTGCTCTTTGTTCTATCTAGTTGGGAATATGAGATGCCTGTGTTATCAGCTACCAAACGTACCAGACTGGATTGCAATAGAATCTCTGTGCTAGAAGGAAAATTCTTGAAAAGTAGCTAGGGCTATAATCAGGATGACACTATTAATGGAACAGACAGGGCCTTATTTTCCTAGATTTCTGCACATTCTCTTCTTTTTTTTAACAGTAGACATGCAGCGTGAAAGTTATTTTAACTACACAACTGCATTGTTCTGTTGCTGAAATTCAAAAACATAGTCAGAACCAGCTGTGGTGGGAGGGAGCAATTTAAGGTCAAAACTGGCAGTTACAATTAAAAGAGCATGAAGGAGATGGCACTTTTGAGGGTTAGAGTCTGCAATCCAAATACAATACAACATTCAGTTCACACTTTTCTCTGGTTATTCATAATATCAGTTTTTAAATAATCACACTCTTGCTTTTGTTCAGACTGAAGGAATATAAAAAAAATGTTCTCGGAAGGATACAAAATAATCTGCTGCAAGTTCTTTTTACCATTTTTAGTTGTCTGAAAGAGAATGATAAAATCAAGGCAGATAATTTCTATGACAAATTTTCTCCAATGTGAACAACTGTCACACATTATTTTAATAATACAAACCACATTTATTCATGCTGATCAACAATTAAATGCAAATACATGTTTATAATTGTGCAAATCACACCAAGACAAATGCCCAATGCTCACAATTGGTTTCTATTCTCTCACACATGTACATAAAACCAGAAACATGAGCTTCCCACTGCTCCATTATCATATAAAACAGACACTGGAAATTAATTCAAACATTCTACGATCATCCAAAATCTTGCTGTAATTGAATTACTTTGAAACAGTCACTATAACTAACAAAATCCCTGCCAGATATACATAGGTATCGCAACAACAAATTAAGAAATGTTGCAAATCATTTCTGGGGACATGAAGGAACAAGGAAAGAGGACTCCATTCTAACAGTTTGTGGTTTCTGCTGTGGCAATTGGAAAAAAAAATTCAGTCAAGAAAATACAGGATAAGCCCTGTTTACATTTGTCATGACAAGTTTCCTGGAGATTGTGAGGTTTACTGGTGCTGAGCTGTCGGTTGTACTATTAAACTGCTGCCTCATTCAATTGCAAGGTCACTGGCTGACCTACATTTCTGAGAGCAGATTCATTGTAAGTTCTGTAAACGCTCACTTTTAAAGGGCCATTTTGATACAAGCACATTCATTAGAGCCATGTGAAGCTTTTACAAATCTTCCCAGTGTTATGGTCTTAGCCTTCATGTTCTCCAGTAACTTTTAAAGGATTGAGGAACATTCTATGTACAGTCATATGTGTTCCCACCTCTGCCATTTGACAGAAGTGCACCAGTACTGCTTTCATTGCTACTGTACCACAGGAAAAGATATCTTTTCCTGGGATCTTCCAACATCAAACAAAATTCTGAGTCTCTCTGTCTCCCTTTCCCCCCCCTACACACACCCTATCCAAAAGCACTTTGCCAACAATTTATATGATGATATGGATATTTAATTAATACAAATACACCTATGATGTACCTTTTCACTGACAACATACTAAATTCTAAAGTCAGCATCTAAAAATGTTAGGTGACAACTTGAAACTCCTGTATTTCTTTCTTCTACCCAACACACACATTTTCCAAAGATGGAGGAGCAAAAAGCACAAAGAAACAAGCATTTGATTAATTTTATTGTTTGATGCCTAGAGTCGCTTACCTGTGAGAATAACATCTATTTAAATTAGGTAAGTACATTCTTAAAAAATGATTAAGTGGGGTTTTTTTTGCAATGCTCTACAGAAGAAAATATTTCCCTGATAAGAAAATGAAATATTCATTAAGGTACACCACAGAGCTTCCCAGACAAGTTGGACTGCCCATACAGGAAGCATTTCCTGTGATGCAGCCTAGTTCATTTCTGCATGTGAAAAGCCAGAAAATTTTTCACTGACATCTTAACTCTTCATGGATGGGGAAAAAACTAACATGAAGTTACCAACAAAAGATTCCCCACAAGCTCAACTGCGCTCACAACTGAGCTCATCTCTCTCGATTTGCAAAATTCTACAGAACTTCCATGGAGGTTTTTCGCCTTTGTTTATACCGCAGCTGAAAGCTTAACCTTTTAACTGGCCACTCTTTCCCCTCCAATTTTGTGAAGAGCAGACAAATCATCTTAAGAAAGTTTCTCACCATGACATTATTTACATAGATGTGGTAAGAATACATGCATCTTGAGGTTGTTGGGTTTTATTTTACGCCCGTGTTAATATTTATACATACTGCGTCATTATCCAATCACCAGTACTTTTTCAGGCTGATTTATCCGGGAAAATGAACTATGAAAACCAAAGACTTATAGTTTGTCACGTTACATGGCTCAAATTAATCTTACATTCTTTGTTTGAATGCAGCTAATAGCTCTAGTTTTCTAAAACAGGGGTTCTCAACCTTGGCAACTTTAAGACTTGTGGACTTCAATTCCCACAATTCCTCAGCCAGTAAAATAATGTAAACAACAGCTGTGGGGAAGCTAAAGAAGTCAGGGAGAAACAAGTTATGATTAACAGCCTGTCCCTGCTCCACTCCTTATTATTCTGATAAATTCAGTCAGCTTTTCAGTATTTACCATGTTTCCCTGAAAATAAGACCTGGTTTTATATATTTTTTGCCTCCAAAAAGAGGCATTAGGTCTTATTTTGGGGGGATGTCTTGTTACAGCCCCGTCCAGAAGGAGCCCAGATGGCCACCGCTGGCCCACTTCTTCTGCTGCCATTCACGCGCGTTACCCCCGGCCTCTGTTTTGCCAGCAGAGGACTTCAGGAAAGGCCTCTGCAACCCAGAACAGAGCTCTAGAATGATGCATGTGTCACATCCCGGCCTCTGTTTTGCCAGTAGAGATCTTCAGGAAAGGCCTCAGCAACCCAGAATGGAGCTCCAGGATGATGCACGTGTCATGATGATGTCCTGGCCTCCGTTTCGCTGACAGAGGCATTTAGGAAAGGCCTTTGCAGTCCAGAATGGAGCTCCGGGATGACATGTGCATCACACCCCGGCCTCCATTTCACTGGCAGAGATGTGTGAGCGGTCGCAGAAGTGGACTGGCGGTGGTGATGGGGGCTCCTTCTGGATGGGGATGTTGGAGCCACCGCTGTGAGGCAAGGCAGATGTCGGGGTGTGGGAAGCCTGTTTGCGGCAGTCCTGATCTCCCCCCCCCCATCCCTGTCCTAGCTTGATTTTTATGCATGTGCCTCGCTCCACCTCGTGCAACCAGACGGTGGGACAGAGTGGTCAGGGCCTTAACTAGGGCTTATTTTGGGAGTAGGGCTTATATTAGGCACAAGCATAAAACCCAAGCTAGGGTTTATTTTTGGGATAGTTCTTATTTTCAGGGAAACACGGTACATCAGGTGGGAATTTAGCTAAAAGAATTACTATCCCTTTACTTAAAAGGAATAATAGAACCTTGAGGTATAAGTGCCTTTGGAAATTCTGTAATACAATCTATCCAGCTCAGGGTAAGATTCAATGCACCATAATTGAGAGATCTCTATCTAGTCTCCATATGAAGATCTTGCATAAATAGGCAGTAAATTAGTAGAGTGCATCCATGAACACCAACTAACAGTCAGAAGACATGACAAAAACTCCTTAATTTCACAATACATAGACAGACTTAATTTCAACTGAAAAACTGTAACCATCCTAAACCAAAACAAGCCAAAAATGCTAGATAATTCCTGAAAGTCTGGCACTCTGACAAATTAGTCATTAACAGGCACATAAACATAAACAACACCTACATACCATTCAAAAGAGACAATCAACAAGCCAAAAAAGGGAACAAAAAGACCAGAACACTCATCAGCAATCAACACACAGATGAGCAGAGATTAACACTATGATTAACATTAGACTAACATCAAGATTGTCCCAAAGGTGCTTTTTCAAGAGGCAGCTGGACTTTGTTTTTCTTTGAAGATGTTTCGCTTCTCATCCAAGAAGCCTCTTCAGCTCAGAGATAGGAAATAAAAAATGAAATTATGTTTTATGGGTTTGATGATTAGAAAACTAGTAAATAATAGAAAGAAATGAAAGTTACGTTGTAATCTTAGACTAAGGTCAAATTAAATTTATATCTGTGGCAAAAGAATGTTGGAAGTAATTTCTTTGTATTTCTTCTTTTTAATGCACATTTGGCCTCGTCTTTCTTGTAAGGCTACATTAGCAGAATCTTGCAAGTCTGAAAAGTATAAATCTGCTTTCTCCTTTATAGCCTGAGAAACTAGGAAGGGTCCCTTCTGAGCCTCCTAATCTATGCACTATCCAGCTATGGGCTATATGTCCTGTTTTATCAGACTGTTCCCTGGGCAACCTCTTTTCATCCGGTTCCCCAGGTCTTTCCCATTACAAATGGCTAGGAAAACTCTTTGCATGTTGAAAATTAGCACATCAGAAAGTGTTACTAGTAGGCCTCTTTTAATGATGATAACTGGAACTGAATTTCTGTCACTAAGTGATGCAGTGATAAAGTATGGCATCATGCGACTGCATCACTTAGTAACAGCAGTCCTGATACTCCCTGTGGCTGCTAAGTGAGGATTGTGGGTGGTTAAAGGAGTCCCAGATGGCTTGCAAGCAGTTCAGCAGGCAGGTGGCTGGTTTCTTCATACTATCAGCCTTTGAGAAAAATCGAAGTGCAAGCTAAAATCAGCACTAGATCTGACCGTCATTTGCATGTCTGCAACTCATTCCCATGGGTAGCTAAAAGCAGGTCCATGACATAGAACAAGTGAGAGAAAAGCACTGAGTGGAAAGGCTTATAATTTGCCTGATGAAGAAATTCTGAGGAGAATAGATTGAAATCTAAGATCCTATTTTGCAATTTTGAATTCTTCTTCTTCTTGTGCCGTATCTGTTATCGGACGTTGGCGATCATGTTGGCGATCCTGTTTTTATCAGCAGCCGCACGAAAAAGTGCTGCTAAGTTTTGTCCAAACCAGTCCCTTAGATTTTGAAGCCATGATGTTCTTCTTCTGCCTGGACCTCGTTTGCCTTCAATCTTTCCCTGGAGGATTAAATGGAATATGCCGTATTTTTCTGGGTGTCGCATCACATGTCTGAAATATTCTAATTTTCATTTTTTGTTTTGATGATTTCCCTGGGCTTTCCCAGGCGGCTTATCACCTCATTTCTGATCTTGTCAACCCAGTTTATACGTATCAGCTGCCTGTAAATCCACATTTCAAATGCTTCTAGTCCAGCGGTTCTCAACCTTTTTCAGGCTGCGACCCTGACCTGCGCCGCGCATGCGCGGCGTGACGGCCCGCATCGCGCATGCGCGGTGCGACAGCCCACATCATGCATGCGCGGCGCGACAGCCCACATCGCGCATGCGCGGTGCTGCCCCCTGCACCGGCCGAGGGGAAAAGGGGGAAAAAATGGTGGACTGCGTTGTTTGGCGACCCCCGTGAAATGGTCATTCGACCCCAAATGGGGTCGCGACCCACAGGTTGAGAACCGCTGTTCTAGTCTCTTCAGGTGGCCTTCTGTCAGAGACCAACTCTCTACTCCATACAGCAGGATAGAAAAAATATAGCATTTGACAAGCCTGATTTTCAGTCTTAGGCTTATGTCGTGATCTTGAATTATGTTCCGATTTTGAATTAATCTAATAAAATTCCATAACATGATTTGGCAAACACTTATTGACATGCTTATCTATTCGGGTTTTTTCTAAATGTACCCATTGATTTTTAATGTCTTATCACTCTGAACATTAAATGAATTAAATATGGGGGGGGAGGAAAGTTGATTTCTGAGAAATCCTAAACCCTGTATTCACCTAGGTTCAAAGAGATATTCTTATATGCAAATATTCAATAAAAAACTAAAATTCTCCAATGGTGACTGCTATTTTCCACAAGTGATATGATATGTGAAATAATTCAGGAGATCTTTGAAGAATGGAGCCAGAAAATAGCAGCTACAATGTCAGCAACCATGTCTGCATTTGTAGTATGGATAGATTTTTTTTCTCAAAAGGTGTTAAAGAAGAACTGTGAAAGAAAATACAGCGGCTCCCAGCCTTTTCTCTACCCCACACCCCTAGAATGCTTCTGATATATTCTCATACCTCTTACAAAAGTTTGAAATAACGGCAACAAATTATGCATATACACTATAATTTTGAAAACCCAAATTTTTGCACCTCCTGGAATATCGTCTTGCACCCCCAGGGAGTGCAAGCACCCACAGTTGGGAACCCCTGATCTACAGGATAAAGAGCAAAAACAAATCTCACTTGATGAATAAATGTTAAGACTATAAAGAAATTGTTGAAACACTGAATTTTTTTAAAATAAGTGAACAATAAAACAGAGATGACAGTTAATAAAGTGGAAATACAAATGATAAGCCAGGAGAATGACCTGGATAAAGACTCTGTAGTGGATTTACCAAAAAGGTTTGCTAAAGCCTCGAAGATTCCTTTGAGATGGGAAAAAGAAAATTTGAAGAGAGATAAAATCCTATGACAACATCTGAATAAATTAAGACCAAAGAAAGAAGCAAAAGAAAGGACTACAAAGTTGGTTTGTTTGACCAAGATTAAAACAAAATATGTTTCTATAAAGCTCTGGGAAATCTTTGTGGACTTTTTGCTCACATCAGAACTGAAATGTTAATGATTTATAGATTTACACATGTATAAGTGATGGTTTATGGGAAGAAGAGACACTTGCATGTAATCTTATACGAAGTGAAAAATTACTAATCTTCTGTGATGAAGATTGGAAGTCACTTCTTTAAATAGCCTTTTCTCATTTTCTTCTTTCTTTCTTTGCACTTTTTATTCTCCCCTTCTGACTTTAGTTTGCAGTGTCTTTTACTATGTTATTACAATTTTCAATTTTTTTAAAAAAATTGCAAATGTATAATTATTCTGACCCTAATACCTGATCTAGAGAAGATCACAAAAGGACTGATTTGTAAGCCCCTTAAAAATAATATCACAATTATTAATAATCAATATGGATTTGTAAAGAACAAATCTCTAATTTTATCTCATGTTTGATCAGGTAACCGTTTTAACAGATAGTGGAAATGGAACAGATATAATATAGCTTAACTTGAGCAAAGCACTTAACAAGTATTGCATAATGTACTGATTACCAGACTGGATAGATTGATACAGTAGTGGCCAAAATTGTGGAAACCTTTTTGGGAAAAGTGTACATTTGAGGTTTGATGGCTAATAGCAGTACTTTCTTTTGGAGTAGTACTATAAAATTATATATCAATGGAAAGATAATTTAATCAAGAATGTAATGCAATAATGTTTATGAAGGATTTGCTATTAGAATAGCAGTTATAAAAAAGAAAAGTGAAATATGTAGAAAAAACGAGATATACAAAAATTATCACCATAGAAAAAACGAGATATACAAAAAGTATCACCATGTCAGTTAATACTTAGTTGGGTAACCTTTAGCATGAATTACAGCCTTACAATGTCTTCCCATGGAGTGAACCAAGTCCTTTAGTTCTGGAGCTGTTATAATGTGAAACCAAGATTGAATGATTGCTTCTGTTAACTGGGTTTTATTGCTTCTGAACAAGTTTCTTTAGCCTGCTCCATAGATTTTCAATTGGGTTAAGGTCTGGGCTATTCCCAGGCCATTCCAGCAGTGGAATATGATTATCTTGAAACCACTTTTTGCACACAGCAGCAACATGACATGGAGCTGAATCCTGTTGAAATAATAATAATAATAATAATAATAATAATAATAATAATAACAACAACAACAACAATAGTTGGAAGGGACCTTGGAGGTCATCAAGTCCAACTCCCTGTTCAGGCAGGAAACCCTATACCATTTCGGACAAATGGTTGTCCAGTCTCTTCTTAAAAATTTCCAGTGTTGGAGCATTCACTGCTTCTGGAGGCAGGTTGTTCCATTGGTTAATTGTTCTAACTGTCAGGAAGTTTCTCCTTCATTGTCTTGGAAAAAATCATGTGCGGAAGAAGCGTTGTCTTACCTGAACGCCTTTTCTCAGCATGGGGGGATGGAGAATCCACCGATGGGTTAACTTAGCCTACTTGCCCATTGACTAGGTCCGAATTTTAGCCCCGCCTCCGGCCGGAAGTTCCTCTCTTCCCCAGTTTTTACCAGGCGAAGCTTTCAAGAAGGAAACGATGGACCACTGGGGGCCGTACTGTGACTGCTCCTTTTAGGAAGGCGCTTACCGCCGGGTGTTGTGATAGAGGTCCCCGGTTCTCGCAGACCAGGACCGTCTGCAGTGCCGCTACCTGTCTGCGAATGGTGTTGATCGCTAACCCCTTGTTCATGCCCTCCAACAGATACTCCAGAATGTTGGGGATGGTAACTGCCAGTGGGCTAAATCCTTGTCTACTGCACCAGGAAGAGAAGTTCTTCCAGGTGGCATCGTAAATCCTGTTCGTGGAGGGTCGGCGGGAGGCCTGAATGATTGATATGACGCCTCCCGAGAAGGCTTGCCTGCTTAAACCCTCCCGCTCAAGTGCCAAGCGGCTAGTTGTAGCCACTGCGGGTCTGGGTGCTGAAGTTTCCCCTGACTCAGAGAGACTAGACTCGGAGGGAGTCTCCATACTGGCGAAAGCGATAGGTCCACAAGGTCTGCAAACCACGGGCGCCGTGGCCAGTATGGAGCAATTAAGATCACCTCCGCCTGCTCCAATATCAGCTTGCGGATCGTTGCTTGTATCAGGGGCGGAGGCGGGAAGGCATACAGTAGCCCCTGAGGCCACCTGTATCTGAGCGCATCCGTCCCCTCCGCTCCCCGGGTTTGGAATCTGGAGAAGAACCGGGGTGTCTGCATGTTTTCTGGGGACGCGAAGAGGTCCAGAGTGGGTCGTCCGAATCTGTCCGAGATTGCCTCGAACAGGTCCGGATCCTGTCTCCACTCTGCGTGGTCTACCGTGACTCTGCTGAAGGAGTCCGCCTGGTGGTTTGCTTCCCCTGATAGGTGCTCTGCTCTGATTGAGGCCAGGTGTTGTTCTGCCCACAGACCCAGAGCCCGAGCCTCCTGCATGAGGGCCTCTGACCTGGTCCCTCCCTGCTTGTTTACGTGTGCCTTCGCTGTTACATTGTCCGTTAGGACTAGCACGTGACTCCCTACCAGGTAGGGTGAGAATTGTAGGAGGGCCAGGTGAATGGCCCTCAGCTCGAGCCAATTGATCTTGTGGCCCAGGTCCTGCGGGCTCCACCTTCCCTGGGCTATCTGGTCCCTGGAATGTGCCCCCCATCCGAACAAACTTGCGTCGGTCGTCACCGTGATCCTGTCTGATTCCCTGAGCAGGGTCCCCTTGCTTAGGGCGTTTGATCTCCACCATCTGAGGGATGCTAGGACCTGGGGTGGTACCCTGACTTTCCTGTGGGAAGCACTCTGGTTTAGCCTTTGGTATGGAAGCAGGAACCATTGGAGGCATCTGGAGTGAAGCCTGGCCCACGGAGCAATGTCCAGGAGCTGTGACAACTGCACTATGGTGACCACCTTCCTCTGTTCTACCAGGCGTGCTAGCTTCCGTAGACTCTCCCGGCGCTCCTGGGAAAGATACACCATGCCTCGCTCTGAGTCTATGATCGCCCCTAGGTGTAGTAGCCTCGTTGAGGGCGTGAAATGGCTTTTCTGGTGGTTTACGGAGAAGCCGTGGTCCTGGAGGGTTCTCAGGGTGACCCGAAGGTCTGCCTGTGCTGCCTGAGAGGAGCTTGAGAGTATCAGGATGTCGTCCAGGTAGTATTGAACTCGCACCGGTATCATGCGCAGGTGCGCTCCCAACACTGCCAGAACCTTCGTGAATACTCGGGGAGCTGAGGATAGGCCGAATGGTAGGGCCCTGTATTGGTAATGCCGATTCCTGTGACAGAATCAGAGGAACCTTCTGTGTTCCAGCTGTATCGGGATGTGTAGGTATGCCTCTGCGAGATCTATGGAGGACAGCAGGTCCCCTCTTCGGATGCTGGCCAGTATGGATCTGAGGGACTGCATCTTGAATTTCCTGTACACTACGTAGCGGTTTAACTGCTTGAGATCGAGGATTGCTCTCCAATCCCCCGATGGCTTGGGCACAAGGAAGAGAATGGAATAGAACCCTTGTCCCTCCTGATCTGGAGGAACCGGCTCTATGGCTCTTATCTCCTCCAGGTGATCTATGGCCAGATCTAATAGTCTCGCCTTTGCAGGATTGCGAGACACCGGGCATCCTATGAAGTGGTTTGGTGGGAAGGCGTACAATTCTATTGCTAGGCCCCGGGACACTGTCTCCCTGACCCAGGCATCCGTCGTGGTCGTCTGCCACACCCTGCTGAACAGCGCCAGACGACCCCCGATGGGGCTGTCCCAGGCATCACTTGGTCCGTCTGTAGGGCCGGCCTCCCACCCCTTTGAAGGGTCGTTTTGAAGGTTGGCCCCTGCCGGAGGCCGGACGGTCCTGGCCGCGCTCCTGTCTGTATGAGAAGTTGCGCGGAGTTCTGGGCCCATCGCAGGACCACCCCCCTGAAAGGGCTGCCTCCATTCCCCGCTCCCGCTTTGTCGGAATGCTTGTCTACGGAATTCCTGTGCTCCCCTGTCTGTCCTTTTGGACCTTTCTTTTATTTTTGTCCTCGATCACGTACGGATCCAGGATCTCTCCGAACAGCTTTGTTCCTGAGTACTTAGAGGTGGCCAGCTGCCACTTGGATTTCAGATCGGCCTTCCAATTTTTGAGCCAGATAAGCCTCCTGGAGGCCACTGTCCCCCCGATGGACCTGGCCGAGTATCGTGAGGCAAACAGGGTGGCGTCTGCTGTGTATTCTGCTGCCGTCAGCAGCTTGGTCAGTGTCTGTTGTATACGTACCTGGTCCGAGGGAACACTTGCCTGGAGCTCCCGAAGCCACCTGATCACTGCCCTGGAGACGACTGAGGCTGAGGATGCAGCCCTAATGGCCCAGGCCGATGAGTGGTGAACTCTACGGAGGGAGAGCTCTAGTTTCTTGTCCTCCGCCTTCATCGACTCGGCCATGTCTCCTGGGATGGCTGAGGAGGAAAAAAGAGAGATTAGCGGTGCATCAACCTGTGGCACCTCTATCAGCGAGGCAAAGGGAGTGCAGACATTAAACATCTTTTTCTCCACGCTATTTGGAGAAGGGATAGTCCCTAGGTTGGTCCACTGGGATCGCACCGTTGACCGGAACACCTTGGTGCATGGGATCTGTATCACCTCTGACACCGGTGAGTGCAGTAGCGGGTCTTCAGCGTCCTCCTCTTCCGAGGATGGGGGTCTGGCTTCCTTGGTCTTAGCTGGCAGACCAAGCGAGGAACAGGTCTTGAGCATAAGGGAGTAGAAGAGGGACTGGTCAAATAAACCTGAGACTGGAACTGGTTGTGGAGCTGAGTCCTCATCTTCCGACAGCGGAGCCCCGACAGCGTCCCAATCCTCTAATTCCTCCTCTGCAACATGTGAAGAAGTCTCAGACACATCAGAATCATGAAACACTACCTTCCCCCCACGGGGGGCGTGTCCCGGTGGTGTGTGCGAGCCCTGAAAAAGGGAAGCGCCCTTGGAGGACATGAAGCGCTCAAAGGCCCTCTGCATATAGGAATGGAATTGTGATGACCACTTACCAGACCTCTTCCTTTTCTTACCTGTGTGCCCAGCCTCCTCCTGGCTGGTTGTAGGTTCAGAGCGCTCTGGTGAAGATGGCACCGAGATAGGAGACACCTCCCTTTCCGTCTCCCTCCTGGGAGACCAGGACCTGGATTCTTGTCCAGCTGTCACTGGAGGTCCAAATGGGTGTGTCCAGTGGAGGAAGGGCCACCATCTCTGCTCCGCTGGCCCTGAGCCTCTGCGCTTTGGCAAATTCCTTTTCCAACACCTGGTGTCTTCTTATGGCCTGCCGCTCAGCTGCTTTTGACGGCTCAGTCAGATGCTTCGTCTTGGCCTTCTTCTTGCCCCCCCCGGTTCCTGTTCCGTAGCTCTGCATTTTGGCGAAGAGGGAGGGGGAGCTGAGCCTTGGGCCGAAGTGCCATCTGCCATTGCCATTGCTCGGCGTAGAACCCTTTCCGGGTATCTCAACCTCGTTGAGAGTGAGCGGTTACTGGCAGGCGTTGTTTAGGCCGGGAGACTGAAGGGATTTTCTCCCTATCCTGCACGGCGATGGTGGCTAGTGGTTACGTAGGCCTGCAGTCGAAGGGATTTCGATCCCTATTCTGCACGATGGTGTTCAATCCGCCTTAACTCCACTAGAAACCCGGTGGTCTAGCCGTTACGGTGATCGGACAGCTGCTAAAATTCCGAAAGAAAAGAACCACCTCTCTGGAAAAACCTCTCCTTTTTTTTACCCGGCTCCCAGTGATCACTAAATCTGAATCTGAGCCGGTAACGCGAAGCGCTGCCCTTGCCGGCAGACGTGCTTCCTTCCCTGGACTTTCGCGCCAGAAGGAACAAAGGAAAACGCACCGCCCCCTTTCCAAATGGATTTTCGCGCCAGAGCGAGTACCCAGCCAGACAGCGTAAAAGGAAAGGACCGCCCCCTTTCCAAAATGGAGTTTCGTGCCAGAGAGCGTGTAAGGAAGGGACCGCCCCCTTTCCAAGATGGCCGCCGTGCCAAATTTTTGGCTCGATCTCCCGGCCTTGTGGCCACACGGTTCCTACCGCCAACGGCCCTGGGTCTACCCGCCCGGTGGAAAAAGACTCCCGCTGATCTCCACCCCTGCGGTAGCCCAGCGATCTCCTCCCCACTCCTTTCCCCACTTGCTGTTAGGTGTAGCGGTCCTCCGCTATCTGCGCATCGTCCGGTCTGGTGTGGCTGAGGGACTCTCTCAGCCTACCTCTTCGCTCGACGTCTGTGGATTCCGGGGAATGTCGGGTCTAGATCCAGCAGCGGCTGGGAGCCCATGGATGTCTCCCCCTGCGGCTCCCACTCTCCCAAGGGCCTGAAGCCCGGGAAGGCCTCGCCGCCACGATCCACGACGGAGTAGTGAAGGAGAGAAAAAATAAAAATAAAGGAAAAAAACGAAAACTCTTCCTAAATTTAGTCTTTCCAATCTAGCACTCTTAGCAAAAAAGAAAAAACCTTTAAACCAAATCTTCAACCAACGAAAAAGCACTAACTCGCGGAGCTAACACAACGAGCTGCTTCGGGCTTACAGACTAGGTAAAAACTGGGGAAGAGAGGAACTTCCGGCCGGAGGCGGGGCTAAAATTCGGACCTAGTCAATGGGCAAGTAGGCTAAGTTAACCCATCGGTGGATTCGACAATCCACCCATGCTGGAGAAGGTTTCAGTTTGGGCTCAAGTATTTCATTAATGTATTTTTGGCCATTTATATTCCCATTAATCACACAAATTCTGCCCACACCTTTTGATGTCATACAACCCCAGATCATAACACTGATTGGGTGTTTCATAGTACATGTAATGCAATCAGGATGCAAATCTTCTCCGATTCTTCTCCTTATGTATTTTATGCCATCACTGCCAAACAGGGAGATCTTGGTCTCATCACTCCAAATAATACTGTCCCATTGTTCCTCTGTCCAGGTAACATGGGTTTTAGCCCAGTTTACTCTTTTCAACCTTTGTTCGAGAGATAAAAGTAGTTTTTTTCATGGAATTCTAGATTTTAGGCCAAATTCCTGCAGTCTGCGCCAAACAGTCTTTGCACTCAACTTCACATTGCATTGCACTATTTCATCTTGTATACACCCAGATGATTTCCTTCTGTCACGTAGGCACAATCTCTCAATTCTTCTATCATAACTTGCTGTTGTGCAACTTTTCCTGCCTTTACCAGTGTGGTTTTGTAGTGACTGAGTCTTCTTATACCTCTTCAAAAACTTAGAAATGCCACCTTTGGTTAAGTTTCCACCAATTTTTCTTCTAATTTCTTTATAACTGTAGCCTTGTTCACTTAATAATACTATTTTACACTGCTTTCTGGGCAACCAGTCAACTCTTTGCACCATTACTTTAATTTTATTACCTTTTACAAGCTCACTAAATGAAAGAACACAAAAAAACCCAACCAACTTGATAGCGATCACATAACGCACTGACAAACGTTCTCCTCTCAGCTTCAATACATGATATCAATAACTGAATCCTACTGTGATCTGATTGGCTCATTGCCAAAAAACAAGATGACACCTGATTGGCTCTCTAAACACTCATGCTCATTGGCTACAATCAGATGAAGGAAAGCTACGGGATATCAACCTAAGCAAATTGTGCTTCCTTTTTCTGGTTATTTGGCTATAACTTTCATATAATACAGTACAGATAATTGAACAAACTTTGTTGCATTACATTCTTGATTAAATTATCTTTCCATTGATATATAATTTTACGGTATTACTCCCCCCCAAAAGTGGTGTTATTAGCCACCAAACCTCAAAAATACACTTTTCCCAAAAGGTTTCCACAATTTTGGCCACTACTGTAATTAAATGGATAAATCACCCACTTGGAAATCATATTCAAAGAGTGCTGATAAATGGATCCTCATTAAATTGAAAACAGAATCAAGATCAGAATCCGCATCATAATAATCATTCTAGATTTTCTACTTTCCAATATTTGTATTAAATGATTTGGATGAAAAGGTTAAAGGAATGCAATAAATTTACAGATGACATGAAGCTTGAGAGGAGAGTTAATACCCTGGAAGACAGAAATATAGTTTAAAATGATATTGGTAAGTTAAAGAAATGGGCTGAAATTAATGAATGAAACTTAACAGTGTCAAGAGCAAAGCTGTTCACTAAGGAAATAAAAATCATTGCACTGACATAGGACTGGAGATGCTGTCCTTGGAATACCTGCATAAAAGTACTTGGAACTGTAGTAGATTACCAACTGAAATGAACCACCAGGATGATTTGGATGGGGGAAAAAAGCAGCAAATGCAGTTTTAAATTGCAAATACAGTGGTTCAATACCCTAAATCATTAGGAGTCATCAATAATTATACTTTCCATTTTATTTTATTTTGATCAGACTCCAGTTTAAGTTCTGTTTCTATTTCTGGGCTCCAAACTTTAAGAAGGTTTCAGACATTGGAAGAGGTTTAGAAAATGGCAACTAGAATGATCAGGGATCTAGAAAGCAAATCCTAAAAAATAGACTGAAGGGGCTGTGTATGTTTCACCTTGAGAAAAGGAAATAGAAGGGGGATGTGCTAGCATTTCTCAAATACGAGTAACAAGTTAAATGGTAAAAAATGCTTAAAATTAAACAGTTCAATAGTTGTCTGTTTGGAACTCCTACATATCTTGAGAAATTCATTTAAAAAATAAAATGTTTAATTTGTGGATCTCTCTCTTCCCACCAGCATTGTATTAGGTTCCTTAAGCAGCAGATCCATATTCAATTTACATATTTTCCTTCAATTCAATACATTGATCTTTGTTTGCCATTTTTCTATCCAACTTATACTATTCTAATGTGCTCTAATTCATTTTTAAAAAAAAACACAAACAAAAAGTATTGGTGATAGGACTGTTTCAATGTGATTGTTAACATATGCATAAAATGGATGAATAGCCAGAACAAAACTATCAGTAATTTGCATTGGATTTAGTTGTTTAGAAGATTTATTATTTCTGCTTCTAACAGAAGGATGCTTTTATGGTGAATTACTTAAATGAAACCATATAAAAGATGAACAAATTGCTGAGCGCACAATTTGTATCTCAAATAATTAAGCAATTAACGACATTTTATCTAGAGCACTTTCCTTCTACAAAAGCTGAAACTCTTAGAAACTGTTTGGTCAGCTTGAAATTAATGCACAATAAATCTCTTTCCTTTGTACAGATTCAATTTTTCCTGATGAAAACACAAAAGGTAGCTTTGTAGTCTCTCTCTCTATCAACATGCAATTTTATCCCATGTAAGACAGTAATTTCTTTCTATGCATATGATACATGGACTAGCAATATATATTAACATTCCAGCTAGAGTAGATACAACATTTATATCTTATTATGTTGCTAGGTGAAATGCTAATATACATTGGTAGTCCATGTATGATATGCCAGATGCTAAATAAATAAATATCTTTGTGGATAAATAATGTAATCTTGAATACAATTAAACTATTAAAATCCTGTTCAATTTAGTAAGGTTTAAAGTAGGGGTGTCAAACTGCTGGCCCATGGGCCGGATGTGTCATGCCAAAACCAAGCCTACCCTATTGCCGGCAATGGGGAAAAAGTTGCGATATGTCGTGACACGTCACGTGATATCGCGAGTTTGACACCCGTGGTTTAAGGTAACTCATAGATATGCAGGATGGCAGCTGTCTTCCTTTATTATTTCTTTAAATGTCCCCCCTCCCATCCCCCTGGCACACTCCACTTAGTAGTTAAAGGATGGGCAGTATATAGTCTGAAACCAATGCACCTGTACATTAACATTTAAAATTAAAAAAATATTGTCGCTACAAGTAGATCAGTCCCAGCTCTGTTATTCCAGGGTACAAAAATATCAGCTGAGAGAAGCATGCTTACCACATTTACAATACATGTGATCAGTACATCCTTCTTGCTTAGGTTTTTACATTGTCAGTGAACCATCTGTTGTGTTAATTACAATGCTGCTCAAAGCAGGTCACTGATGTGCTCCTGCCTTTGCATCAGTCATGAAGCTCCTACCTCCATTCCATAGCAGGGTTGAAAACTGTTAAGGAAAAGGGGATTAATCCAAGCAATGCATTATATTATCTAGTTTATTCTGTGATTCAACACTTATTTGTTACTGATAAACATGTATTTAGTCATTTAATTTTTGGATATACCCTGTAAATATAGGGTTTTTATTTAACTTTTAACACCATGTCTTTTTTTATCAAAATTTGGGTGGCTGGCAAATGGCATGGTTGGCTGCACTGTCCTGGGGTCAATATGATCACTGTTTGTAATCTTCCCAGTCAACTTCTGACAAGCAAAGTCAATGGGGGAAGCCAGATTTGCTTAATGACCGCATGATTCACTTAACAACTGTGGGAGGGAAAGCTCGTAAATGTGGCAAAACTCACTTAACAACTGCTTTGCTTAGCAATGGAAAATTTGGGTTCAATTGTGGTTGTATGTTGAGGATCACCTATAGTATATTACACACGTGTGCCCTTCTTTTACAAAGGAGGCAGTGTGAACGCCTCTGAGATGCTTGTTAGGACTCCAAATCCCATGATCTCTAGCTTGCATGGTGAATGGACGGGTCAGTATGAGTTTAATGTTAACTGATTTTCACCGTCTGCCACACAGATAATAAGACTAGTACAGACTTCTTAGTATACTTACATTGTGGTTCATGGGAAACATGATAACCCACCATCAAAATTTGCAAAGGAGAAGCAAAACAAAGAAAAAGGTGCACAGGTAGTCCTTGACTTCCAACCACAATTGGGACCAGAATTTCCATTGTTAAGCAAGGCAGTCGCCCAATTTTATGACCTTTTTTACCTTAGCAAATCACTGCGGTTAGTAAGTGAATCATATGGTTGTTAAGAGAACACAGTTTCCCCCACTGAGTTCCATCAGAAGCTGGCCGGGAAGATCAAAAAAGGCATGACCCCAGGACACTACAACTTAGTAATACCATAGAGTGCACCATAGAGATACTAAGTACCATTACTTAGTAACACCATGAAGGGAGTAAGGAAGTCATAAGTCACTTTTTTCAGTGACACCATAACTTCAAATGGTACGGTAGCCATACAAGTGGCTCTAAGTTAAGGGCTGCCTGTAGCCAATCTGTAAGGGCTGTAAAACGTTTAACAAATTATTTGTAAAGATCAATCTTTTCTCATTACCCCTAGTGCTAGAAAAGATAACAAGTGGGAACACTACTTAACCAACCTCTATGTGCTGCTCTTTTACAATCTATAATTATTGCTTTTCAATGCTGTTTTTGCTGCATAAGTATTAAAGTGGAGTTAAAATGCTATAAACCAGAGGTCCCCAATCTTTTGAGCACCAGGGACTGGTTCCATGAAGAGAGGTTTTTCCGTGGACCAAAAGCTGTGTGGTTTTGCGTGCTGCCTGCATCCCGTGGATGGGGCTTTGCTTGTTTGTGCGGACCAGTTGCTGGTCCACAGCCCAGGGGTTGAGGACCCCAATATAAACAAAATGCATACATAGGCATCCTTGCTCTCTTTTACTCCTTATCCTAAATATTAATGATCCTTGGTCTGTATTTGTCTTTCTGCATGCAGCTGAGTTTTCTTTCCAGTGCCGAGCGCTTTGCGATTTTCTTTGACAAAACTTTTTTTGTTCTTTCCTTTTTAATAAGATCATTAAATTCTCACTCCATTGGTGACTCATTAAAAATACTAGTTTGGTTTTCATTATTTTCCCAAGACATTGCTTCCACAGCATAATTTCCCTTCCTTCTGACAATTCTCTCTTATTTTCCCTTTCACACACAGTTTGTCTACCCAGCTACGTTACTGTGGGGTTTCATTAAATATTTCTGGTTGGGTTTTTTTATTACAGTCACCATGTTCATGAATGTTATTAACAGCTTCAAGCTCAATACATAGTTTACTTCTAGGGGTCTCCAAGTGAAATTAGGAGAACTTATTCCTAAATTTAAAAAGTTGGATTGTTAAAAATTGGATGGTTAAAAATACTTCAAAACGATTTACTTGCTCCAGCCCTTCCATGCAATTATAATGATTTATTAAAACAACCCTGTGAGGCAAGTTAGTCCGACTACTCACATATTTCATATGGAAGGTTACACTCATATCATCCAAGGCTACCTAGGAAGCTAATGGACAACTTGGGATTTGAGCTAAAGAATCTACGGTTCATGCTTCATGCTCCTAACCTCTCTATTAGCTTTCAGTGCAGGGCTTATACTAAGCATTGCAAGCATCTGGAAGATATTGTAGCATGAATATCAATAAACAGCAACCATGTATGTATTTCAGTACATAACATATGGACAAGCAAAGCACACACTTGAGGATAACTTGTACAGATATTCTAGCTACTGCCAAAATAATCCCACAGAAACTCCAGTGTCTCTGTTCTTCTAAGAACTTTATATTTGGTATAGAGATAGTAGAGATTAGGAAGGAATCAGTCACAGAGGAACAATTTGGTAAGAGATATTTGAAATATCTGTTCCATTCTTCCAAAGTTAACTCTGGAAAGGAGAGGCAGAATTTACCATTCAAAAATATTACAGCCTGAAAAATTAAAAATAGTTGTCACACATGAAGCATTACTGTAAAATTCTGGATGCACTATTGAACATCCAAGTAAAAGCAAAATAAAAATCTCAAAAACACTGATAAGATTTAAATTGTGGACATCCTCAAGAGCCACAGATTCGCAGTATACCTTTTTTGTATTTTGTTTTTGAAAGGTTTTATAAATCTTAAAATATGCAAACTTCAAAATTAACACAATGCAAATCCCTAACCATTCATGGTTCCAAAGCATAATTAACATATAAGAAAGGGAATTAAAAATCTGCTAAAATCAACAAGTGAAAATTCTATTTTAAAACTACTTTAACTGTGATCTAACCTTGATTCTAATAACAATTCTAATAATAATACAGTTTGGTGAACATTCTCGGAAGCCAATTTCATAAAAATGGAACAGAATAGAATAGAATAGAATAGAATAGAATAGAATAGAAGAGAAGAGAAGAGAAGAGAAGAGAAGAGAAGAAGAGAAGCTGGAAGGGACTTGGAGGTCTTCTAATCCAACCCTCTGCTCAAGCAGGAGAACCTATACCATCTCTGACAAGTGACTGTTGAGTCTCTTCTTAAAAATCTCCAGTGATGGAGCACCCATAATTTCTGAAGGCAAGCTGTTCCATTAGTTAATTGTCTTGACTGTTAGGAAGTTTCTCCTTAATTCCAGGTTGCTTCTCTCTTTGATCAGTTTCCAACCATCGTTTCTTGTCTTGCCCTCTGGTCCTTTGGAGAATAATTTGGCTCCCTCTTCTTTGTGGCAGCCCCTCAAATACTGGAATACTGCTGTGTCACCCCTATTTCTTTTTTTTTTAAGTCACTAGCCAAACCCAAGTCCTGCAGCTGTTCTTCATATGTCTTAGTCTCCAGGCCTTTGATCATTTTAGTTGCTCTTCTCTGAACTTTTTCCAAGGTCTCAACATCTTTTTTGTAATATGGTGACCAAAATTGGTTGCAGTATTCCAGGTGTGGTCTCACTAGGGTTTTACAAAGCGGTACTAATACTTCACGTGATCTTGATTCTATGCCTCTGTTTATACAACCCAGGATTGTATTAGCTTTTTTTGGCTGCTGCTGCACATTGCTGGCTCATAGTTAAGTGATCGTCCACTAGGTCTCAGCAGAGAGGAAAATATATATATATATAAGAAGCAGAAGAAAGAAAAAAAACATTTTCTAGTATCATAAAGAAAGAAGTCTGGATAGATTGGGATGGGGGGGGGAGAGAATGAAAGGAATGCTAAAAGCTTTATAACTCATCAGAGTCCAACTATGGGTACCTTCACACCATGATTTTTGTTACCCAAATTCTCAGAAGCAGTTTGATTCTAATCTGTAATCATCCTTCAGTTTTCCCAACTTGAAATAAGATAAGCTTTATTGTCACTTTTCTGGAAAAAAACAGAGTCTTGAGAGTAAACAAGGTTGATACTATAAGATACAAAGCTATGTGGAATAAAGAGGAATAAATGTGGAATAAAGAGTGAAAAATCACTGGTCAACTTCAACCTGCAAGAAAATCACACTCTAAAAAGACCCAAAAAGACAGGGAAAAAAACAACCTGGAGCGAAGATCAGGAGGAAATGGACTGAATACTTGTCAGTTGCCTGTCAATTTCATTCTTGCTCATGACTTTCTGACAAACTATAAAATCTTCATGTTTGCATTAGCAGTAGCACTTAGACACTTATATACTGCTTCACAGTGCTTTGCAGCCGTCTCTAAGTGGTTTACAGAGTCAAATTGTTGCCCCCAACAATTTTCATGAGTTCTAATTCTGCCCTAGGCATGAAGCCAGCTGGATGATTGTCATTGTTCATTGTTCTATTATCTTATTTCTATTGTGCTCCTTTCCTTTCCTCTCTTGATTGTTGTGAGGCACCTAGAAGGAGCCCCATAGAGAAATTGGCAGCAAATAAATTTCACAAACAAACAAACAAACAATAAAATTCTCTTTCTGAGCATTCATGAAAAAAAAATTACCTGCTATACAGGTAATTCTCAACTTACAATGTATTGAAGCCCAAAATTTCTGTTGTATTTATGACAGTTGTAAGTTGAGGAATCCACATGACTGACTCAATTTTACATTTTCATGGTGATCATTAAGTGAACATGACTGTAAAGTGAAAGTAATGATTGCCAACGTCACAATCATTAAGCATTGTCTGACATCAACACTTTTGCTAGAAACCTAAAATAAACGTCAGTTTCTGGCAAAAAAAAAAAACCCTTGTAAATTACACTCACAAGACCATAGTTTTACAGCAAATGGCCAGATGCAGGCTGGTTGTCAAGCACTCAAAATGCAATCGCATGACTGGTGTGCGTGTGTTTGTATGTGTGGGGAGGGACAGACATCAGAACTTTGAATTCAGGTCATAAGTATCTTTTTGAGGGTTCCACTGTAATTTCAAGTGACAGGTCCTAAGTCAAGGACTACCTGTAAGATATTTTCCATGAAAATTATTATTAAATGGATGAGATGGGGTACTTGAACTAAAATGCACAAATGAACTGGTAGCGGATTGCTATTTGATCTCAATACAAGTTCCTCTTTAACTGGCCTATGTTTGTTGAGGTAGCAAACTACATCTTATGTACTGGTGTCATACATAAGGTTCTAATGTGTTACCCTTTTCTCTATTGCCTGCGTTCATACCCTGTTATGCTTCATTTAGATATGTAGAAGATCCTTTTGGGAAGATTCCCCCATTACTAAGAGATCTGCCTTTCTGGCATGTGGGAAAGTGCTTTTCTCTGAATTCCTCTATGGTTACAGTTGCACTTCTAAGTTGTGACTGATTCCTCCCACCCTCGCATTTAAAATACTGTATTTGCAAAGTTGCATCCCCTTCCCCAAATCTCAAATTAATTAATGTTAAATATTTTTAAAAAGTTGTTAGATCCTTTGAATACCCATTAGAGTAGGAATATAGAAGCAAACAGAATAAAAAAAAATCAGACTATACCAACAGGATCTCTTGGGTCTATAAAATGACACATCTACCTTGTCCAGTGAGAAAATCTGTTTTACATCGTTCTGTATCACTGCTTTTCTTTAATTTCTGTCTCTGAAGCCCAACCCACAAAAGCTTAAGCAATTTCCTCCAGTGTCCTGATCCTGTACAACAATGATACTACAAGGTCTCAGAACGCACTACTAAATCTGTCAGTCAGTTCATCTCCACAGTTTGCAGAATATAGGAATTCTTCAGCAACACACAATGGAGAAACATCAGCCAGCAACCAAACCAAAGTAACTCTTCAGAACAGTTTCTCATTAGTTTTTCTCTCTTTATAGAAGGCGAAAGGATAAATTTCTGCAAATTAAAGTATCATAAAATATAAGGAACACAATGAGTTAAAAAGTCTCACTTCTATAAATAGATTCATCATGAAGTCACTGTGGTTTCTATGGTAGATGTGACCTATTTATGTCTTTATTTATTCATCTGGGTAACAAGCTATTTAATATATAGCAACTGGAGTAATGTGGGATTTAATTTAATTAGTATTTATGAAATACTTAATGGTATAGACCAGCGGTTCTCAATCTTTTTCAGGCCGCAACCCCGACCTGCGCCGCCGAGGGGAAAAGGGGGAAAAAATGGCGGACTGCGTTGTTTGGCGACCCCCGTGAAATGATCGTTCAACCCCAAATGGGATCGCGACCCACAGGTTGAGAACCGCTGGTATAGACAGAATGTTAAAGCTGAAAGTGCTTTTTTCTACAAGAGAAAAGAAAGGCATTAGGAACAGATACTTAGATGGAGTGATTTTGCTGATTTTCCCCATCTAGATAGCAATAGCAATTAATAGCTTTTACTGCTGTTAAAATACCAACATAGAAATCTTCTTTTTCAGTCTCTGCTGCCACCACCAAAACCTCGTTAATTGCTTTCCCTTTCATTTTTCATATATCTTCATACATAAGCCTAACCCTTGCTGACACAAGGATGCCTCTGTTTTTCTTGTAAGACTTTTGATGCGTCAGTGGTTCTTCAAACTTTTGTGCCTAGTTTTCTCCTCATAACTAGGGCCCCTACTTGGAGTTTTAAATCTTTAATCTTTGGTTTCTACACGTTTCAAGGTCTGTAGACTTCCTATTGTCCCACCATATCTTTACATAAGAAAAGGTGTTTGTGTGTATACTTGGAAACATTTGCTTTGAAACTTCTAATGTTCCTAAGATCTTCACATA
This sequence comes from Bothrops alternatus, assembly GCA_034064705.1. Taxonomy (NCBI): domain Eukaryota; kingdom Metazoa; phylum Chordata; class Lepidosauria; order Squamata; family Viperidae; genus Bothrops; species Bothrops alternatus. The sequence continues at coordinate 9,615,222 of JARGCV010000033.1, forward strand.
ATCAGGCATGGGATGAGATAAATCACTTGACAGGCATCAATCAGGCAGTGTATTGGGAACAGATTCCATTTCTCCAAACAATAACATAATCAATTATGATTACTCCATGTCAGCTTCTCAAGGTGGTTCAAACTGTAAGTACCAATGCAACCTTTATTGTAAGGTTACCGTAACAAAATCTTGCAAGTCTTAAAGCACTTTTCCTCTCCTTTGTCTTTACTTTTCAGAGAACTTGGGAGGGTCCCTTGTGGGATGCTTTCTTCACCCCTAATACTTCTGGGGGCTGATACATGTCTTGTCACACCACTGTCCCTGGTTGTAGCCCTTCCTCCTATCTCTCAAGGTTATTCTCACAGATCTTTACACCTACTCAGAAATATGTTCCCCTGAGAATAAGGTGGGTTAAAGTAGGTCTGTGGCTTAAGTCACAACAAAGTACAAAAATACTCAGATCTTTAAAATGTTTACAAATAATGTATTTAAAGAATAAAAGATGCAGAATTATATCTTCAGAAGTGGGAATGCCATGCTAAGCCCAAAGGTTTTCCTCTATAAAGGAACATACACTGAATGATAGAAATGCACCTTTACATTTTAAAGATATTTTAAACTGACAATTGGCCATTGGTATTTTATGCTATGATGGTGAAATTGTCTGGGTTCCAGTAAAGGTTAAACATTACAGTTCATGTTCATTTGAGGAGTACCTACACCACCCAGAATTATAATTGGATGTAGTCCTCAACTTACAACAGTTCATTTAGTGACCATTCAAAGTTACAACGGTACTGAAAAATGTACTTACGACTGTTTTTCACACTAACGACCTTTGCATGGTCACATGATCAAAATTCAGATACTTGGCAACTGGTTCATATTTATGACCGTTGCTGTGTCCTGGGGTCACGTGATCCCCTTTTGCGACCTTCTGACAAGCAAAGTCAATGGAGAAGCCAGATTCACTTAACAACAGGGTTACTAAGTTACCAACTGCAATGATTCACTTAACAACTGATGCAAAAATGTGGCATAAAATGGACAAAGCTCACTTAACAAATGTCTCATTTAACAACAGAAATTTTGGGCTCAATTGTTGATTGTATGTCAAGGACTACCTGCATAGCAGAAGTCATCTTAAAATGTTCAATATAACACTGAAAAAGCAGACTATTACGTAGCATTGATTTAAAGCTAACGCTACATTCATAAAGAATTATGCTAAGTTGCACTTTCAACATATCTGGAGGACAATAGGTTGGAAAGGGACTATTTAAGTATCTTAGGAAATACCATAAGTTCAGGTGTACAGTACTTGCTATGCAAATAATATATGACTGACATCAGAATTCTTAGTTTAATTATTTTGCTGTGATGGAATGCACATCAGCATGCTATAATATTTGCAATCTAAAACAGAAATACTCAGATTGGGATTCCACTTTCATAAATCTACCAAAAGTTCCATTGAAATTAAATGCCTTATTTAAGGCTACAAAATAGGGGAATAACTGAGAAATTGCAACCACGAATTTCCCATATTCAGATTAGGTTTTTAAATAGTGTTAAAAAATAAAATTTAACGCTGATCAGATCAGATGCCTAAGCCTACACAGGAAAAAAAATCTATCTGCATTTATGCATATTGTGGTAGGATATTTTCCAGTGTGGGAGATAACCAAATTTCTACAAGCATAAACTACAGATAAATTTCAAACAATTGCAAAAAAGAGACACAGAAAAATATGACCATAACTAAATTTTGTGGTTTAAATAAATTGTTGTGCATCCTAGATGGATACCATGTTATCAAAGGCAACTGTACCCCTCTTTCCCCAGTTCTGCCACGGCTTATCCACAAAAGCATCCACATAAATTCCCTTTCTGAACGCTAACTATAAAGGGTTAGGATCATTCACTTTGGTTTTGGAATTCATACACGACAAGTCCAGGAATGGAGTCATACCAAATGAGGGGTTTTTTAAATTGCAATAAAAACAACAAAATGAGTAACAGGAAAATGACATAGCTGAATCAAATTATAAACCTAGATTTATATACTGTAAAAGAATTAATAATCACTGATCAAGGAAGTGGCAGCCAAAGAAAAAGGTATGAAAATACAAGCAAAGATAAAATTACACAATGGAGCAAAGCCGTTCTAAAATATAAGTGATGCTTGCTTAACAACCACAATTGGGACGAACAACTTCATCACTTAAGCGACACAGTTATTAAGTGAAACATCACATGATTCCACAGGACCTACAATCTCACTTGTACCATGGTCAATCACACACGGTCATTAAGCAAGACATCGTGTGATTGCAGCTTGTGAGGTTGCTGCCAGCTTCTTCATTGATTCTGCTTGTCTGAAGCCAGCTGAGAAGTGCACAAGTGGCGATCATCAGACAGAAGGATATTGCAGTGATCATAAACACCCACCGGTTGTGCATGTGTTTCAGTCAGGTGGCAGCAGAAATCCTGCAAAGGTCATAAGTGCGAGGACCAGTTACAAAGTTATAGCAGTTACTTTACTGCTGTAACTTTGAAAAGTCACTAAATAGGACAGCTGTTAAGCAAAGACTATTTAAAGACTATTTGAATCCCAGCGACCGGTTAGGGCACATAGGGTTGGCCTCCTACGAGTCCCGTCTATTAGGCAATGCCATCTGGCGGGGCCTAGGGCAAGGGCCTTCTCCGTTGCTGCCCCAGCCCTCTGGAACCAGCTTCCCTCAGAGGTTCACACTGCTTCCTCCCTCCTAGCTTTCCGGAAACTGTTGAAGACTCATTTATGCCGACAGGCTTGGGCCATATGAACTATACTCTGCCCCTGGGCCTAGGAAGGTGCCTCCATCAGTGACTGTGTACCGATTGTGATTGCATGTTGTATGAATGTGTTTTGGACTGAATGAATGTGTTTTGGGTAGGATGGTTGATTTTTATTGTAATTTAATTCTTTATTGTATTATTGTTGTAAGTCGCCCTGGGTCCCAGGAGAAGGGCGGCATAGAAATCCAATAAAAGTTAAAGTTAATAAACAGTACTTCCCTATATTGTCTGTAACAAATTTATCCTACTGGTTCCAGAGCTTGGGAGAAGAATGGAGTAAGGTAAATGGCTCCTATGCTCTTTGTCTACCTGAGAACTTGCAGTATTGACTGGCAATAAAGTAAATTGCTACCTGCCTTTCTTAATCTGAATCCCAATCTCAAAGAAAGAGGTCAGTGCCTTTATAGAGCTATCAAATGTCTAGAACTGCTAGGTAGCCCAAAGGCCTCTGAAACAATTACATGGAAAGAAGAAAATGAAGGAGACAATGATGTATAACACCAAAAGGCATGAGAAATACTGCACCCTGCCGCAATGCCTTGCCAATGGCAACTGGTAGCAATGAAAAGTGAAGTTTTAAACTTTTGTATCAATAATACTTTGCTTCTCTAGACACAGTAATGGTTGCTAATCTTTTATACATTGCATTTCTCTGAATTTAAATCAACTCCCACTCTTGAAAGGAAGATTAGACAGAAAAAAAACCCCACTCTTATTTGCCTCCATTACCATATTCCCAGCAAATTTAAGATAATGTAAAGGTAAATTATTTGAGGGAAAAATTATCTCCGGTTCAAGTAAATGCAGTATCAGAAAATTAAAGGATGAAAAAGAGAACATAACTGAAAATGTGGGATTACTTACTTTCAATCCTTCTTAATCTTTACTTAACCAGGTCTATCCAAGGTTATCTTTTTAAGTATACTTATGTATGTACGCTAAGATGTTAGCTTTGGATAAAAAGATGCTTGTTCACTACTTAGAGATTTACACACGTGTTTAAGCTTTGAATATTCATGAATTTAGAAAACCAAAACCACGTTTTCTTGAAGTCACAAACCATGGACTGATCAATAAAAATCAGAAAAATCAGAGAAAATCTGATTACAATGGATCCACAAAGACACAATGGAAAAACAGTCAGGAATGATATGAATAATACAATTTTCAGGTCAAGAATTCCAAGAGCCTTCAAAAATTCTGTGGCCTATGTTCTGATGATAGATTAGGATACTGGTATATTTAGATAACGGTGTAATATTTCCAAATTAAAGGCAGACTCTATATACTTTTTTTCATAATTATTTTGAATACAACAAATTTCTTTCAACCTATTTCTCCCAAAAAAAACCTTGCAACAGCTTTGGGAGATGCTTTTAGAGTTATGTTCTATTTCTGTATTTAGTTTAAGCAATGCTTAGTGCAGTGATGGCGAACCTTTTAGAGACCGAGTGCCCCAAAACTGGCCCCGTCCCTGCTCCACCCCCATCCCCCGCCCCGCCTGCAGGCAGGGCCACTCACCGCCTCCAGGGCCCGCCACAGATCACCCAGGCAGCCCAGCAACGCTATGACAGTCACACCCTCTGCCCGCGCCCTGCAGCATCAGCTGTGCACAATGGGGTGTGAGGGCAGAGTCTTGTCTACACTGCCTGGCTGCTCCGTGTGGGCCATGCTCAGGGGCAACTCTTTCAGGGGGGCTGCTGGAGAGGAGGTGATCGCGGGGGAGGTGAGGCTGGGGCAATGGCATGTGTGCCCACAGAGAGGGCTCTGAGTGCTGCCTCTGGCACCCGTGCCATAGGTTCGCCACCACTGGCTTAGTGGTTAAAAACTCCAAGGGCTTTTTTCCAGGCCTAGAAGAATAATCTATTAAGCTAAACGGTCATTCTTTGTATTTAAATGGTAAATCTGTGCCAATTTACATATGCAGTGTTTACCAGCTCTTTTCCAACACATATATAAGCAACCCATGACATCTAGACAGCATAAGAACATAAGAACATAAGAAGAGCCATGCTGAATCAGGCCAAAGCCCATCGAGTCCAGCATTCTGTGTCACACAGTGGCCCACCAAATGTACATGGGGATCTTGAGCAGAAAGAGAAGGCAAAACCCTCCCTTTCCCTTGACCCCCAAACAAATGGTACTCAAGGGAATCCTGCCTGCCTCAACCAACATAGAGGCGGCACATGGACATCTGTTTTAATAACCACCAATACACTTTGCATCCATGAATCTATCTAGCCCTGCCTTGAAGCTGTCAAGGCTGACAGCTGTCACGACCCCTTCAGGAAGTGAATTCCATAAATCAACGACCCTCTGGGTGAAGAAATATTTCCCTTTATTTGTCCTCACTTTCTTAGCTATAAGCTTTAGGGAGTGCCCCCTTGTCCTGGTATTGTGTGATAGAGAAAAGAATTTTTCTCTATCCACATTTTCTATCCCATGCATGATTTTATACACTTCGATCAAGTCACCCCTTAAATGCCATCTTTCAAGGCTGAAGAGACCAAGGCGTTGCAATCTGGTTTCATAAGGGAGGCGCTCCATTTCCTTGATCATTCTTGTTGCCCTTTTTTGCACCTTTTCCAGTTCCATTATATCCTTCTTGAGGTGCGGTGACCAGAACTGTACACAGTACTCCAAGTGTGGTCTCACCATCGATTTGTACAGAGGCAATACAACACTTGCTGACTTATTTTCGATTCCCTTCCTAATCATGCCAAGCATGGAATTTGCTTTTTTTTACTGCTGCTGCGCATTGGGTTAACATCTTCATCGAGCTGTCCACCAAAACCCCAAGATCCCTTTCTTGGGTTGTCTCAGAAAGTTTGGTCCCCATCAGTTGGTAAGTATAATTGGGGTTCTTTGCCCCGATGTGCATAACTTTGCACTTGTTTAGGTTAAAATGCATTTGCCACTTTGTTGCCCACTCACACAATTTCGAGAGATCCTTCTGGAGCTCCCGACAATCAGTTTCACTTTTCACAACCCGGAACAATTTAGTGTCATCAGCAAACTTGGCTACCTCACTATTAACTTCTACATCCAGATCATTGATGAATATATTAAAAAGTAAAGGCCCCAAAACTGAACCTTGGGGTACACCACTTCTCACTTCTTTCCATCCGGAGAATTGTCCATTTATTGCCACCCTTTGCTTCCTACAATTTAGCCAGTTACCAATCCAGGACAAGACCTGTCCTCTAATTCCGTGGCTGGAGAGCTTTTTTAGGAGCCTTTGGTGAGGGATCTTGTCCTTCTTGCAACAGGGTGGCGTAGAAGAGAATTATTTCTTTATAGCAAATGATAAGATGATTGAGGAAAAAAGAGAAAAATCTTGGCCCCAGAGCTGCCCTGGCCACCTTGCTCCAGATTGTTGCTTGTCTGCCACTAATTCTATGCCATCTGCATAAAATCCCCAGAATTTGTGACATAGTTCATTTTGTTGATGCAAGAAATTTGAAAGAAAAAGAAAACAGGAAGGTGGGTTTTTTTTTTTTTACAAAATTCCTGCATTAATAAAAATGAATGAGAAAAAGCTGCTCGTCACCCCACACTGAACTGTTGCTATACAACCTGTAACAGTAAAACAGGGCAGTCACAAGTGCTGATGAAGTGTAATTATTCTAGAGGCCAGACTTTAGGGGAAAACCCTATATTCAAGAATACCCACACAGTTTTTTTAAAAAAAATTCTGTGGAAAAAAGAGTCTGAGGTTTTAGTAACCTTTCAGAGAGAGAGAGAGAGAAAGCTGTACTACCAAAGTCTCACATCATGATTTTCCATTTAGAAAGGAAAACGTTATGAATATATGTATATGTTTTTTTTCTACTTCTTTCCCCCACTCAGAAAAAGATAAAAAAAGTAAAGGTTTCCCTGTCTGACTCTTGGGCATGGTGCTCATCGCCATTTCTTAGTGGAGGGAGCCAGCATTGTTCAAAGACATTTGGCCGTGTGGCCAGCATGGCTATATGCCAAAGGCGCATGGAACTCTGTTACCTTCCCATCGAAGTGGTACCTATTAATCTACTCGCATTTGTTTTCCAACTGCAGGAGTTTGGGCAAGTAAGAGGAGCTCACCCGTTGCATGGAGCTTGGGTCCTGAACCCGGGCTGTCAGCTCTCCCACCGACAAGCTCAGTGTCTTTAACTGCTGAGCCATTTTGCCCCCTTAGAAAAAGATACCATTCAGTAATTTAAAAAAACATTTCAATATTTGGTGCTCCTGTTTTCCACTATCCTATCCTCTGAGGTAACTCCTCTCTTATGCCATGGCTGCTTGTGATTGAATAGAGGGGGCCAAGAGTGCACTGGTGGGAGACAGAGTGGTTGTCATTCTCACAATATTCTGAAAAGGAGCACATGGAGGACAGACAAAATAAGTTTCAGCCAACTTAAATGTTGAGCCCAGGCGTTGTATGGCTTCTTTCACAATCTTGCTTTATTATTTTGAGTCTAAAAGGGTATTGTAATTCCTGCCTTCCCCACCTCCCCCATTCTCCTGAGGTGCATAAGTGACAACTGTAGATATGAATAATAGTCCAAGCTGGAACCTGTGATTCAGCAGATTCTAATTGCTGAGCTTGGCCCATGTAGGAAGGAGAGATAGAAACAGTCCATTATCTCTATTGATTTGCACTACTTTGTCAGCACTAATGATGTTATCTTATTAAAAGAGATAACCGCCTTTCAGTTCTAGCCTTGCACTGGCTGCTCACCACTCTCTCATAAGACCCTCTTATGGTGCGGCAACTGTTATAAATACAGCTCAAACTAAAATCCAAAACAAATCTTTAGAAGTTACTTGCTCTCTATTTCCCCCTCCCCTCTTTTTAATTGGGTTACATTTTTCCTTAATGTTAATCTCAGCTAAAGACATTGTGTGGGCAGAATACAGTAGAGTAGGGAACGTGGAGGAGGAATGAGAAGCTTAAAGAAACAATTAAAAGAGAAACTTTGCAAATAAAAAAACGATGTCATTGGCAATTTCAGAACAGTGTTATTAACTAACTCTTGAATGCAAAATAAACTGTATGGTAGCATTTATCATTGGAATATGTGACATTTTAAACAGCAACAATTACTCAGCTGCTTCCTATGCAGCAAGACTAGTAACACGCATGGAAAATGATGTTTCTACTTGTTTATAAAAACTAGTAATGATAAAAAATAGTAATTTACCATAATGAACGTTTTATACATAATTTCTTTCAGTGTGGGCTTTTGAAATACCCGCTATTTAAAGAATCTATTTGCTAGCATTACTAATGCTCCCCTAGACAAACTTCGACATTAAAAAAACACAAGCCTTTACATTTGCCACCCTTTCCCCATGTAGGTGATAGGTGTGATTGTTCCAATCCTGTAAAAACCATTTGCATACAGAAATAGGATTTTGCAAATAGTATGTAATCTGGCAGATATAGGCAATTCTCAGTACGATACACGTAAAATCTCCAGTAAAATGCATTTCAGGTCTGTATTCAGAAGCCTATTGATGCAAAGATCCTTTATTGTATAGAACAGTGATGGTGACCCTATGTCACATGTGTCAAAGATGACATGCCGTGACGTTCTGGATCACACACCAGCATTCACCAAGACTTGACAACAACTATTCTTGAAAGCATGCCCTGTTCTCGCCTAATTTTCAGAAGCTGCGGATTCTCATGCAGGCCCTCCCAAAATGAATTTGTTTTCCTTTTTGGGGGGGGGGGGTGGTAATTATTTTTTTTACTTTTTAATTTAATTTAATTTAATTTAATTATTACTTTTAAGTAAAACATAGCACCAGAATCAAGTTAGGCATTTTCGGAATTTTTGATATACCATGCTTAAAAGATTGTCCATGCTGGGGTAATCTGGATCAGAGAGTATATTCTTCCTACAAATATCAAAGTGTTATCCTGGTTGTAATTTTTAAAAAATGGTGTATAAGTTTAAAATAGCAATATTTAAAATAGCAACATTCAGTTTGCCAAATCAGCCCATAGATTATGAATAATTAAAACACATATTCTATCACCATGGACACGTGGGAGAAAATCTGGGTGAGGAATGTAGAATTCACGAAATCGCAACACTTAAGGGAAAACTTCTACAAGATGTTCTATAGATGGCACCTAGACCCGAAAAAAATATCACTCATCTACCCGGACTCCCAGCCCAAATGCTGGAGGTGTGGGGACGGGGAGGCTACTTACTTTCACATATGGTGGACATGCAGAAAAATCAAAGCATTCTGGATGAAGATATGGTAGACACTCCAAACCATTTTTAAAAAGCGTATAGAATTTCTACCTCAGGTTTTTCTGTTAGGGATCACAAAGGATTTCATTACCTCAGAGACAAACTTATTTCTGAACTTAATTACAGCAGCAAGATTGTTGGTGGGACAATACTGGAAGAATCCAGAAATACCGCCTATTGAAGAATGGACTGTGAAAGTAACAAATTTGGCGGAAATGGCAAAAATATCAGCATACTTGAAAGGTCACTCCAATGAACAATATTTGACAGACTGGAAACAGTGGATAGACTATATCCAAGAGAGACACCAATCAAACAGAATGCAGCTGGCGTTTAGCTGAGGCTCGACGGGAGGAGGGAAGAATGTTTAACAAATCAAATGTTTACAAAAACTAACACCCAATGTTGAATGTTTATGTTCTATGACTAATGCCTCTTAACATGATCTTATGACTAATGTTGTTTGCTTTAATATTGTTAAAGCGGACGGAATCTCTACCTCAGGTTATGAAACTTCTACCTCAGGATCTTTGGTTAGGGACTATAAAAGATTGCACTATTACTGAGACGAAGTCAATTCAGAAGCGCAAACGAACAATATGCGATAGACTAGATACAGTAGATAGACCATATATAAGAGAAACACCAACCAAACAAAATGTATTTGGAGTATACTTGAGGATGGAAGGGAGGAGTGAAGAATGTTTACCAAAACAGATGTTTACAAAGACTAATACCTAATGTTGTATGCTATGTTCTAGGATGATTGTTTAGCAATAGAACCCTATGTTTAATGTTGATCACTTTAATATTGAAAAAGCGGATTGAATATCTACCTCAGGTTATTGAATTTCTACCTTAGGATCTTTGGTTAGGGATCATAAAAGATTGTACTAATACTGAGATGAATAGTATGCGATAGACTAGAAACAGTGGATAAACTATAGATAAGAGAAACACCAATCAAATAAAGTATAACGGGCGTGAGGAGTGAGAAATGTGTACCAAATCAGACGTTTACAAAGACTAATACTTAGTGTTGTATATCAGGTGCTATGATGATTGCTGCATAATATGATTGTATGTTCAATGTTGATTGTTTTAATAAAAGAATTTATAATTAAAAAAAACCACACATATTCTAGACCAGGCATGTCAAACTCGCGACGTCACGTGACGTTGCGCGACGTATCGTGACGTTTTCCCCATTGCCGGTAATGGGGTGGGCGCGGTTTCGTTGTGATGCATCCAGCCTGCAGGCCAGCAGTTTGACATGCCTGTTCTAGACTATTTTGATCTTGTGCAGTCCATAATTTATATAGTTATCCCAAATAAGATATTTAAGTCTTTCTATCCACCAAACATTGAAACCACTAAAAGCACATCTTGATATCTCAACAAACTTTCCCCAGAAATACATTAAGAGTTCATATATAGATACATACGTATACACCCAATGCATTTCTGAGGAGAACAATGGCTTCCTTCCTGTCAGTTGCTTTACATCCACTAAGGATGAACCACAATCTTCTCTTGAACCGCAGTATGAAATATTGTACCAATATTGTACAACATCTTCAGGTAACATATAATTGTTATGAAAATGTTCTATATGAAGTTGCAAATTAAAGTTGATATTAGGACTGTGCAAGGCTTTTGAGAAAAGTACTTTGCAATCTATTGCAAAGCACAACATGAAGCATGAAAGCAGCCATAACCTTTAAAGGCTTACATGGCTGTTTCAAAGCTGCCTTTGATCATTTATATGTGCGTATGCACAAAGAGACTACTTCCATTCAGATAGCCAAAAGAAACAGATGACGTATAAAATTAGAAAAAGTGAACTTTTCTAATTAATATACTTGTTTTATATTATCTCCTTTCCAAGCATAAGAATGCATTATAGCAGGGCTTTCCAACCAGTGGTACGGGTACCACCTGTGGTACATTGGCATCTGGCAGGTGGTACGTGACCATCCTAGAAAAGTGGTAGCGGGGGAGGGGAATGAGAAAACTGCCGGGCGGGCAGGCAGGTGTCTTGCTCAGCTGTGCCTTGGGGGACACTTTTTTCAGTGCCATTGTAACTTCGAACAGTCACAAAGCAAACTGTTGTAAGTCGAGGACTACTGTATTTTATCACTTTTTTCCTTTTTTTTTGTTCATCAAGTTTTTGACACCTTGCTAGGCGACTGACTGGTGGTACTCGGATATTGCCATATCCTAAAAGTGGTACAATGGGTTAAAAGATTGAAAAGCCCTGCATTATGGTCATCAACAGTTAGTTTCCAAGCTAAAAAAAGAATCACAATTGACTAGTAACTCCTACTTACTCTGGATACTGCTGCATGATCAAAATACTCAGGGTTGATGCCTTGTCATATAGTACCAATTTCATCTCTACAACTTTTGGTGTCTAATGTAATTTCAAATTTATGTTTCAAAAGTTTCCAAAATGTGCATAAAAGAATATGCAAAAGGTAATGAATTAAAAATATTAATTCAGCTGATATAAAGAGAAATATGTTTGAATATATATTCAAAAAGGATGTTTCATGTTAAGCCCATATTCCTAGGTATGTGCTAGAATAGAATAGAATCCAAGACACCGAATTCCAGACTCTTATCATCTTCACTTTAATAAAATCAAATATATAGAAACTTTCCCCCCTAGCATTGCAAATTAAACTGATCTTAAGACACAGAATAATGCAATTGTTCATAACTCAGAATGATATATATCTTAATTTTTTAAATGAATACATTGGAATAAAATTGACACTGTAATCAGTACTATACTTACACACACTAACAAATGTGTGTGAGGGGAGACCCCTTAGAGGGTAGAGCTGAGGATTTCGGAAAATATCTGTATGATAAAATCGCTCAGATACGGGAAGGCTTCGACTTCAACTGGGTATGTCCAATGGGAGAGGCGGAGGCTGGTCTTGAGACTGTTACCTGGGTTGAGTTTGACCCCGTGACCCCCGAGGACGTGGACAGGTTGCTGGGGGGACTTAGGGCGACCACATGTTTACTGGACCCGTGCCCCTCCTGGTTGGTGCTGGCCTCCCGGGAGGTGGTACGAGGCTGGTTCCGAGCAATTATCAACGCTTCCTTGAGTGAGGGTGTCTTTCCCGCTGCCTTGAAAGAGGCAGTGGTGAGACCCCTCCTCAAGAAGCCTGCCCTGGATCCAGCTGTTTTATCAAACTACCGTCCCGTCTCCAACCTTCGCTTTCTTGCGAAGGTTGTTGAGAGTGTGGTTGCCCGACAGTTCCCGCAGCACCTGGAGGAATCGTCATATCTCGATCCGTTCCAGTCGGGCTTCAGGCCTGGCTACAGCACGGAAACAGCATTGGTCGCGTTGGTGGATGATCTCTGGCGGGCCCAAGACAGGGGTTGCTCCTCTGTTCTGGTGCTATTGGACCTCTCGGCGGCTTTTGATACCATCGATCATGGTATCATGCTGCAACGGTTGGAGGGGCTGGGCATAGGAGGCACTGTCTTGCAGTGGTTCTCCTCCTTCCTCTCTGGCCGGATGCAGTCTGTGTTGACAGGGGGCCAGAGGTCGACCCCGAGACCCCTCGTATGTGGGGTACCTCAGGGGTCGGTCCTCTCGCCTCTACTGTTCAACATTTATGTAAAGCCGCTGGGTGAGATCATCCGTGGTTTTGGCGTGGAGTACCACCAGTACGCTGATGATACCCAGCTGTACATTTCCACGCCAAACCACCCCAACGATGCCCTTGCCGTGCTGACCCAGTGCCTGGAGGCCGTGCGGGTATGGATGGGGAGAAACGGACTTAAGCTCAACCCCTCCAAGACCGAGTGGCTGTGGTTACCGTCGTCCCGGTACAGCCAGCTGATTCCATCGCTGTGTATTGGGGGCGAAACAGTGGCTCCCACAGGAAGGGTTCGCAACTTGGGAATCCTCCTGGACTCACGGCTGTCCTTAGAGGACCATCTGACGGCCGTGGCCGGGAGGATGTTCCACCAGGTTCGCCTGGTGCGCCAGTTGCGTCCCTTCCTAGACCGGGACTCGCTACGCACAGTCACTCATGCCCTCGTGACCTCCAGGCTGGACTACTGTAATGCTCTCTACATGGGGCTCCCCTTGAGGTGCATCCGGAAGCTCCAACTTGCCCAGAATGCGGCCGCGCGGGTAGTGATGGGAGCGTCGTGGCGCTCCCACGTAACACCGCTCCTGCGTGAGTTGCACTGGTTGCCGGTGGTCTTCCGGGTGCGGTTCAAGGTGTTAGTGACCACTTTTAAAGCGCTCCATGGCATCGGACCCGGATACTTACAGGACCGTCTACTGCCAGCAAATACCTCCCGCCGTCCGGTACGCTCCCACAGAGAGGGCCTCCTCAGGGAGCCGTCGGCCAGACAGTGCCGGCTGGCGACCCCCAGGGGGAGAGCCTTCTCTGTGGGAGCTCCCACGTTATGGAACGAGCTCCCCCCCGAACTCCGTATAATAACAGATTTACGCACCTTCCGTCGGGAACTAAAAACATTCCTTTTCCGACAGGCCGGCCTGGCATAGAAGCTTCGGTTCCAATAGGGTCAAAATGTTTTAAGGGGACTGAGTATTTTTTAAGATTTTAAATTTTGTATGTTTTGGGTTTTAGGATTTTGGCCAAATGATTTAATTTATTTTTAATTATTTTAAATTTTGTATATTTATATGTTTTTTTAAATTTTAGGCTGTACACCGCCCCGAGTCCTTCGGGAGAGGGGCGGTATAGAAATTTAATAAAATAAATAAATAAATAAATAAATAACATTTATTTAATTTGGTTTGTGACTTACAACCACAACTGAGCCCAAAATTTCTGTTGCTAAGTGTGACAGTTGTTAAGTGAGTTTTGTCCCATTTTATGACCTTTTTTGCCACAGCTGTTAAATGAATTGCTGCAACTGTAACAGAGTTTTAAAGTGAATCTGGCTCCCTCATTGACTGTGTTTGTCAGAAGGTCGCAAAAGGGGAGCAAACTGCAACCATCATAAATATGAACCCGTTGCCAAGTGTCCATCTTTTGATCACATGACCATATAGATGCTGCAATAGTAGTAAGTGTGAAAAATGGTCATGTCACTTTTTTCAATGCCACTGTAACTTCGAAAGGTCACTAAATTAAAAGCTGTAAGTTGAGAACTACCTGCATGTGGTCACTAGGAGTCAAGAACAACTTGATGGTATCTAATCTAATCTAATCTAATCTAATCTTAATCTGAGATATATTACTTCCCTCCTTGCCATCTTCAAGACAGACTGATGATCTGAGGTACTGGGCTAGTTCAGAATGATCGAAACAAGCCCCACCGTGCACCTAGCTTCAGGGATTATCTACAGGTAATAAATACTTTGCTTATTTCTTAAAGCAGAAGAAGGTGACTACTTAAATGTGTCCATGCAAGATGTTCTTGTCCTAATATGTACAGAATATGGAGGCGTGTGAATCAGGATGATTGACATGAAGGCAACAGCGTTATGGAATTTAATGGAAAGAAAAGTGCTTTAGGAATATGCAAAAGATTAGATAAGTATGTACCTATCTTTCTCTCCATTTCGATTTCCCTGCTAAAGCAATTTTTTCCCTATATTTGACACACTCTCTCTCACACACACATTCACACAGAGACACACTGTAGGGTTTTCAAACCTTTTCAGTCAAAGATCTGAATCCTATAAATGCTGATCAAGAGGGAAAGCTGTAGTGATAGAAAATTGGTTAAATTAGAATGAGCTTTTCCCCCCTTGATGTCTCATGAGATTCCATCAAGTTCACATGGAATCCCATAGTTCTGAAGATCACAGCTATACAGTTTATGCATATATGTAGGTTAATGTATTTATATTTCAGTGTGGTTGCTGGTTAGGATTTTAGAAAGATACAATGCTTTTTATAAGGTTCTGCTAGGACCGTGAACTTTCTCACAGGGGTGTACCAGTTTGATGTAGTGGTTAAGATGTTGGCCTAGAAACCAGGAGACTCCGAGTTCTAGTCCCACCTTAGACATGAAAGCCAACTGGGTGACTTTGGGCGAGTCACTCTTTCTCAGCCCAGCCTCCCTCACAGGGTTGTTGTGGGGAAAACACAAGGAAGGAATATTATGCATGTTTGCTGTCTTGAGCTTCTCGTAAAGTAATAAATGTGGAATAAAAATATAATAAATAAAAAATAAATAAAATTTAAGAGAGAACTAGGATCTCACATATTGTAATACTTTCCCATACAAAAACCTATGTATTTTCCTGGGATGGCTATTTTCTGTGTGAAAGGATGTGCAAGATTTTTAGATTTTAAAAGATCAAAGAAAGCAGGCTAAAAATACCAGCAGAACACATTTCAAAGTACTTATTTAGACAAGCCAGCATTGACAAATATTTCAGTTTTGCATTTGAATAACCAATCACAATATCTCTACATAATATAGCTTGATCTCCTAGTTTATGCTTTTTCTCTTGCAATATGTTTTAATTCTTCCAATACTTCCCAACTTAAATTTGCAAAAGTCAAAAATCCTCAACTTGGCATCCTCCAGATGTCTGTGACTGAAACTCTCGAGTGAGTTGTAGGAAGGCAAGCACAGAACAGAAAACTGGTCTAAAGCTGTAACTACATCCTGCACATGCTAACACACACACACACACACAAACACACACTACATCGCAAACTGTTCTTCACTGCAATGAAAAATTCCAACTCTCCTCACTCTGCCAATTTTGTTTTGCTACTTGCAACAATAAACAAATCCACATCCACAGTTTGGAACTGTACAATACAACTAACTACCTCATTCAATCATCATCATCATCATCATGTGTCTGCATGCGACTATAAAATCAAATCCTTCACTTTCAGTCCCTGCCATGATCATTCTTGTCTGAATGCGGTGGACTAACACCCTAACTGCTTCCCCAGTCCTGGCTGCCTCTTTAAATAATATGTAGAAAGCTTACAACACCCCCCCCCACACACACATATATACAGTGCTCACGTTTGCATTCCAGCCCTTTCTTCTACCCCCATCCCCCATATACTAAGCATGCTGGCGTCAAGACAAAGCAAACTCCTTTTGAATCACACACTGGTTTTCTCCCCCTCCCTTGAGCGCGAGGGATATTTCTGATTCAAAAATACACAGTCCTGCCCAGTAGTTTGACTCTGTTGCCATTTGTAAAGTGAGCCGCACCCCCTACCCCCACAGAGATGCACAGGCTGTGGCTTTCATTGTAAGTGAATATAATCTGTTTTCAAGTGGTTTTCTGCCATGGCTCCACCCTCCACTGTAAACTAGACATTACCTTAAGGAAGGCTGTGTTCCTGTCTGGCTGCTTCACCGAAGATTTTCTACACCGCTGCACGTTCCCTCACCCACCCATCCATTCCCTCACTTACTTCTCCTCATTGAACTCCCCCTTCCCACACCCCACACTTCTCCCCTCCCCCTGTTCACTGCCTCACAGTGTTTTTGTGTAAATGATCTCACATGACTCAACAAATCCATCTGCCTCAAGCAGGCCACGGTTTGGAGGCTTCCCAGGAGGGAGGCAGGGAAGAATCGCTTTGTGGAAGAGACCTGGAGCTCTGCCCTTTCTCTGGCTCAAATTACCCGCCTGTCAGGCTTGACGGATCTGGCTAAAAATAAAAGGAAGCGGGCCCTGAAAAGCAGATGAATGAGCACAGCGGTTCCTTAGATAACAGGGGGCCAACCGTTGCCCTCAGCCACCAAAACAGGAACTTCTAATGGCGAATTTGTAAGGGCAAGTCTACCATCCAGGTAACCCTTTGCTAGGTTAGTAAATGATCCTGGAAGGAAATGGACTAAGCCAAGTCAGACATGCAGGGGAAACACAAGATAATGCATCTCAGCTTGTAAAGCAGCCAAGCTCTACCTTGTTGTAGGAAGAGAAGGGGGAGCAAAGTGGCATTTTTAAAGCTGCCTATGACATCAGTTTTGTAATTTGTGCTAGCAAAAGAGCTGAAAGTCGTTTGTGCAAGAGTATTCTCAGAGCCCGCAGTGGGTATTAAGCACTTAGCTTGGCAATGTAATGACACACTGTAACAATCTGTAATGTGAAGCAGTCAGCAAAGCTCTGGCCCCAAAAGCTATTTCTCCTAACTATTAACCATATGTTTGGCTCCTTAGCTATCTGAGCGGGTGTCCCAGCTTACCATCTGCTTCCCATCCACACAAGCAACTGTAAAGCACAAAGAATTTCCCTCTGAAGCTACATGCATCTTTTGGAATCTGGTTTTTTTAAAAAACACTTTTGAGCAAGAATTTCTTCCCATTCACTGAACTGGAAACACAAGAGTGCTGCTGTTATGACAAGGCAAAAACAGGCACTCCTGCTTGTACATGGGATCACAAGCATGTGATATTGGCACACTGGCTTGTGGACAGAAATTAGAATTGGCAATGGTGACACTTGAGACAACAGTGTTAAAAAACAGGGAGCATTCTCAAAACGGAGCCCTTCCTATTACAATCAGATTTCTTAGAAATAAGTTTATTTACACCTACACACAAAACACACAATGGAGAGTAGAATTCTGACAATTTGTAGGTCGAGTAGAGGAGCAATAATTAAAATTGATAAATGACAGATATCTGCGGTAGGTAATATAGACAGGAGATGCACAAGTTTAAAATTTAAAATTATGCCTACTAGTCTATTGTCTGCATTTTGAAACAACATGATCATCTTCTCCCTTTAGGATGAAAGTTTAGGATAAAGCAAATTTAGGATAAGCAGCAAAAGCACCTTCAGCTTGTGCTGTGTAATCTCTCACCCTAGCATTTACTGTACTGGTGCAAACAGCTGCTTCTTGGGTTACTACAAGTAATGCAATCTAACACAGATATTCCCAAACTGTGGTCTATGATTGGGTGTGGGGGGAAGTTGTAAACAAATGAAGGGGACACAATTATTTTTAAAAAATCTAAACAACGTTGCAAATGCTATTAGAACTTAATCTGGATTCCACTTTTTCTGCATAAACCTGCTACTTTTGAGAACTCCTGTGAGCCAAACACTAATATTTATTTACTACATTTTCCATGTGGTAAACAACAATATACAAGAATACAACAAAATCATAAGTTTTAGTTGTGGAAAAATTGCACCAAATTTTCTACTCCTACCATGATAGTGGCTTATGCTAATGCCTATTGGCATTGATTGGAAGTCTGGGAATAATGCCTCTGTTAGTTTTAGAGTGATTGGGGGATGGGGTTGGGCCACAAGCTTCTATTTGTTTCACCATATTTGGTATTAACACAGATAATAAATGTCTTGAAAATTGTCCTTGAATAGGAAGAACATTTTGCTAGAAAGCTGGGCTAAAATGTTTCCTTTGTAAACAAAATTAATATAAATCATATATATGCAAGCATACATAAAATCTGCTTCTCTTGTCAAATGCCACCTACGTTTGAAATCCCGTATCAATCATGAATATATTTACACTGTTGCTGCAAACAATAACCTCTTTCATCCAATACATTCATTTGAGAAAACAGAATGATTTATGAGAAAATTAGGTAGTATCAGCTGAAACATATCACTTGATGAAAGGTGGAATTCTTAGTTAAATATTACGCAAAAATAGAGAACCTAAAAAGCTTTGTTACTAGCCATTAGGCATGAATGTGTGTCTCTGTGTGTGTTTAAAATGACAATTTTAAACACCCACCCCAGCTCCGCAAAGGCAAAAAAGTTGCAATATGTCATGATATGTCACGTGATGCAATCGAGTTTGACACCTGTGCCACAGAAGATTTACCATAGTAGAAATATCCAATACTAGCAGAGAAGAGGAGAGAACTGACATCAATTCTTATCAATTCTTTTTTTTTTAATTATTTTATTAAAACCATCAACATTAAACATAAGATCATATTAAAAAGCAAATATCATATAACCTGCAATACAACTCTAAGGATCAGTCTTTGTAAACGTCTGGTTTAGCAAACATTCCTCACTCCTCGCGTCCAGCCTCAACTATACGCCTGATACATTTTATTTGATTGGTATTTCTCTTATACATGGTCTATTTACTGTTTCTAGTCTAACACCTGTTGTTCATTCGAGCTTTAGAAGTAAATTCATCTCAGTAGTAGTGCAATCTTTTATGATCCCTAACAAAAGATCCTGAGGTAGAAATTCAGTATCCTGAGGTAAAAATTCAGTACGCCTTTCCAATATTAAAGCAATCAACATTAGATCTGGGCTCATATTAATGAGCTGTCCTCATACGACCTGAAAAAACAGCTCTTGTATATGATCTATCTACTATATCTAGTCTATCACATATTGTTCATTCGCGCTTTAGAATTAACTTCGTCTCAATAATAGTGCAATCTTTTATAATCCCTAACAAAAGATCCTGAGGTAGAAATTCAATAACCTGAGTTGGAAATTCAATCCGCTTTTTCAATATTAAAGCAAACAACATTATGCATAAGATCATATTAAAAGAGGCAATCCTCATATAACATAAAATACAACATTAGGTATTAGTCTTTGTAAACGTCTGGTTTGGTGAACATTCTTCACTCTTCACGTCGAGCTTCAACTGTACGCCAGATACATTTTGTTTGATTGGTGTTTCTCTTGTATATAGTCTATCCACTGTTTCCAGTCTGTCAAATATTGTTCATTTGAGCGATCTTTCAAATATGCCGATATTTTCGCCATTTCCGCCAAATTTATTACTTTCAAAGTCCATTCTTCCATAGGTGGTATTTCTGGATTCTTCCAGTATTGTCCCACCAACAATCTGGCTGCTGTGATCAAGTTCAGAAATAAGCTCGTCTCTGAGGTAGTGCAATCTTTTATGATCCCTAACAGAAAAACCTGAGGTAGAAAGTCAATACGCTTTTTAAATATAGTTTGGAGTGTCCACCATATCTTCCTCCAGAAGGCTTTGATTTTTCTGCATGTCCACCATACGTGAAAGTATGTAGCCTCTCCATCGCCACACCTCCAGCACTTGGGCTGGGTGTCTGGATAGATGTATGATAGTTTTTTCGGGTCTAGATGCCACCTGTAGAACATCTTGTAGAAGTTTTCTCTTATGCCATGGGGTACCCCAAGGCTCTGTTTTAGGCCCAGTACTCTTCAACATCTTCAGCATTGATTTGGATGGGGGGATAGATGGGGAACTCATTAAATTTGCAAGTGACAACAAGTTGGCAGGAATAGCCAAGACTCAGAAGATAGGCTTAAGATACAGAAGGCTCTTGACAGACTTGAATATCGGGCACTATCTAAGAAAATGAACTTCAATAATGAAAAAAGGTTTATTTAGGCAAGAAAAACCAAATGCACATGTACAATGTAGGTGGTATCTAGCTCAATAGTAGTAACTGTGAGAGGGATCCTGGAGTCCTAGTAGACAATCACTTAAATATGAGCCAGCAGTGTGCTGCAGCTGCCAACAAAACCAACACAGCTCTAGACTACATTGACAGAGGGATAGAATCAAGATCATGTGAAGTGTTAATAACACTTTACAATGCCTTGGTAAAACCACTCTTGGAATACTGCATCCAGTTTTGGTCACCATGATGTAAAAAAGATACTGAGACTCTAGAAAGAGTGCAGAGAAGATCAACAAAGATGATTAGGGTACTGGAGGCTAAAACCTATAAAGAATGGTTGCTGGAATTGTGTATGTCTTGTTTAGACATACCCAAAGAAGGACTAGGGGTGACATGATAGCAGTGTTCTAATATCTCAGGGGTTGCCACAAAAAACAGGGAATCAATGTATTCTCCAAAGCACCTGAAGGCAGGCAAGAAACAATGGATGGAAACTAATCAAGAAGAAAAGCAACCTAGAACTAAGGAGAAGTTTCCTGGCGGTTAGAATAATTAATCAGTGGAACAACCTGCCTCCAGAAGTTGTGAATGCTCCAACACTAGAAGTTTTTAAGAAAAGATTGGACAACCATTTGTCTGAAATGGTATAGGGCTTCCTGCCTGAGCAGGGGGTTGGACTAGAGGACCTCCAGAGTCCCTTCCAGCTCTGTTATTCTGTTCTGTAACCAAGATTTCTTGGCATGCCAAGGACTGAGCACCCTCCCCAAAATGAACATCTTTATAAAAGACGGTATTAGCAATTCTGAAGATGATCACAGGTCAAGTCATGGGAGAGAAAAATCAAACCTCAAATGTAGAATAATGTAGATATTGGTAACCTGAAATGTCTGACATGCCTTTTGCCCAGAAGCATGTCTGAGAAGGAAGGACAAAAGATTGTTATAGTTTCTGATGCCAACATTGTAGAAGTTCTATAAAACATAGTTTTTTCAAACGATGCCTTTCATATATTAATGCTTAGTGACAGCCTGGACTGCATAGTAAATGCATGAACTTTCTGTTAACTTCTGCAAATGACTGGATATAGCAATAGCAATAGCTCTTAAACTTATATAGTGCTTTACTGCAGTCTGAGCTGATTACAGTGTCAAATATCGCCCCCACAAATATCATTTTATTGACCTTGGAAGGATAGAAGGCTGAGTCAATCTCAAGCCTGTTGGGATCGAACTCTAGCCTGTGGGCAGAGTTAGCCTGTAATACTGTCTTCTAATCACTGCACCACCAGGGCTCTATATAAGGTTCTATGTGTGAGATTCATGGGCAGGAAAATGTTGAGCATATTGCCGGTATAATACTTGCTTTCTCTTCCTAAATTCTTTCAACTCATCACCCTGCTGTAGACGATTTTCCTATATTTTGCATCCTGGGGGATATCAGCCTCCACGTACTGAAAATGAGATTGAGGGTGGCTTGAGAATTCATAGCTGTGGAACTTGTCTCAAGTCATCATGATTCCAACTTATAAAGACAACCACATAGTCAATTAGTGTTTATCTCAAAGAAATTAGGAGATCATCTGAAAGTAGAGGACATTAAGATTTGTCCATTGTCATGGTTGATTTATAATAATCTGTCTCCCTCATAGCTGCAAGCCATAGCCTTCTGTAAGGGTGGGGTTAAGATGGTCTGTCTGAGGCATTTACGGATCCAGTTGATTTCTAATGGGCACCTGGACAGTTTTCCTGGCAACCGTGACCTGACCAATAGCTTGATATGGTTCTTTAATTGCTCTATGGAGGTAGGAAAAGTGTTTGATATAATTATTCCTGAATTGTTGACCTGGATCTGCTTGACCTTTACTAAGGGGCTCCAGGAGATGAAGCAACTTGGGAGATTCCTGGGGTGATCTTAGTTAAGAAAAACAAAGATAACCAGAAGTAGTATGACCTCAAGTTCAAGTTTACCCATGGTAGTAAGGGCAGTGAAACATTAATTCTTTTTTGCTTCTGTGGAATATCAATTTATGGCATTATTTAGGAGGGTGTGGTCCCTCTGGGGGAATGTGGATTTACACATTCATTCAGATGTGTAAAGTCTCACAAAAGGCAAAAATAATTTCAATCAGTCTGTAACACCTGAGGAAATGGACAGAGATCTCTGTAGCAAAGCTGGCTGAGGAATTCTGGGAGTTGAAGTCCACAAGTCTTAAAGTTGCTAAGGTTGAGAACCCCTGCTGTAGAATGAGTTCAGACACTTTGGGTTCAGTTTCAGGCATGGTTGGAATTTGTATTGGTCACTCATCCGGTGACTTGCAGTGGAAACTGGATGATGGTAACAGACTTCCTGGTGCTGTTAGATTTCGCAGCAGTATTCTATGTTATTGTTTTGGACTGCTTGGAAATTTGGAGGCAGGAGCCTTGTTTTATAGTGGTTTTGCTCTTTCCTAAGTGGGCAGTTCCAAATGGCAATAGTGAGAAAGGGGGATCAAGAACTTAGAAATATTAGTATGGAGTGTCTCAGGGCTTGGTCCTCTTCCTGATTCTTAACATCTACATGTAACTAGCCAGTAGGGGAAATCATCTTTGTGTCTGGTTAGTTACATATCATCAATACACTGATGATATCCAACTTTATATATGCAGAGGATGCAGAGATGGCCTTGAATATGACTGGCAATATTCAACAGTTATTAGATAAACATCAGCTTATCCTGGGAATGCAAGACTATGAAAGAAACTCAAGATTGCTCACCTCAATTCTCCTTAGTATTGGGGATGAAGGAGCAGAGAAACAGAATCTTTGTCAGACTTTCAAGATTCTTTATTATATACTGTAAGAGTAAAGTTTCAATAGTGCAAGTGGAGCTTATTTCCTAACTTGGACTGTGTCAAAGGATTGACAAATGTTTCCTCTGGGTTTTATAATTATACCTAGAGAGTGCAAGGTCTGGATAGAGTGGAGCAAACTCAAGAATGAATCTCAATAAATAGCTGCTGAAACATAGGCCTTATGGCTCCATGACTGGTTTACTTAATGGGATGGCACTTCTGTTGAAGGAGCAGGTACATAATCCAAGCACTCACAGTTCCTGCTAAAGAGGCAGGTGAAGGATGTGGCTAGAAGAATCTTTGCCCACTTGTCTCTGAAGTGCAAATTTTCTGATCTGAAGTTGCTGAAGATGGTGACTCATGCTCTAGTCATCTTGCACTTAAGCTACTATAATTTGTTCTAGGGGCTGCCTTTAATACAACCTGAAACAAAGCTCCAGCTAGCACAAAATGTGACTGCCACCTACTGACTGGTACTAATTGGTTTAATGGAATATCTATTTTGGGGGAACTATGCTGGTTGCCACTGGTTTCTAGGTACAATTCAATGGTGGTCACCTGTAAAACCCTATATCAGACATGTCAAACACAAGGTCCGGGGGCCGGATGCAGCCCGCAAAGTGGTTTCATGTGACCCGTGAAGCCATCCTGGGAACAGTGAGGGAATGGCCCCACTGCCTTGGCCCTGGCCCAAGTCCCACCTCCTTCTGCCAGAGACTCTCAGATCTGTCCCACTCCTGCCCAGGCCCCCACAGGCACCCTTGACGCGAATGATGTGGAACTGGCCAGGCCCACCCAGTAGGCTGCACCCACTCTGGCCACACCCACCCGGTCCCCCAAGGGCAACTGCAATGCTGATGCGGCCCTCAGTGAAACTGAGTTTGACACACCTGCCCTATATGATGTGGATCCTTGTTAATGGCAGGATCATCTGCTTTAAATGGAATCTCCACCTAGTCAGGATGGAGCACCACAGATATCTAGCCGCCTAAGCATCAAGGGGCAGATGTCCCTAAGATGGTCTTCTCAGCAGTCTGCTTATTGGGAAATACCCCCCTCCCTTTTTTATCTTTTAGGAAGCTTGTGAAAACAATATTTTTTTGCTGGGCCTTTGGAATGTGATGCCCTTAGTAGCTGGCAACAATGAAAGAAGATGTGGTTTTTGTTATTTTTTTTAACTGCATGTACTGCATTTTCATACTTTTAATCTGGTAAGCTGCCTAGAATCCAATGAGTGTGCAGCATACAAAAACAATTTAATTATTTTTTTTTAATAATAGAGTAGAAATTGAACACTCAATTTAAAACTAGAGTTGCTTTTCTTCTTTTGCCTTGTCTGATATTGCTCTTCCAGATAGTCTGGACTAGTTGGAACATACTTCAACCTGGTTTTCACAGACATTAAAGGAAGATCTGGAAAACAGAGCTGCAATTTCCCTTGATGAAAGGCACTGTTAGATATCTGTTAGAGTTTAGCATTATTGTCACATTAGTTTATCTCAGAAATGTTCAATACTCTGCATATCATCATATGTCATTGAGAATTGGCTCTCTGACATAATGATTAAATGAACTGATGATTACCAGGAAGGGGATATTCTCTCCAATACCCTCAAATAGGTTGAATATCCCTGCTACTGTACATATTAGTTTATTGTTTCAATATTTAATATTGTGTACTTCGTTCGCGTGCGAATGATGAAGACACATGGCGATGCTGCACAGACACTTTATTCTCCTTCTACAACAACCAAGCAAAAGCAAAAGGCACGCAGGCCTTTTTATATGGCCAGAAACCCGGACAATGTCAACTAATAGGAACAGAGCATTTTTGTGCCTTGCGCATGCGTGCAAGGCTGGCGCCACTCTGTCTGGTCCTAGGCAGCTTTTGGAATGTCCAGGACCAATGCAATGTCCCGAGCCTGCTTTTGCAGGCTCAGGACATAATACCCCTCCCCCCTAGATGGAATATACTCTGTGTACATTCATGTATATCATGCATTGGGAAGAGTGGGATACAGTTGCATTATTCAAACGCTAGGAGTGTGGAATACTTAAGTCTGTCCTCAGGCAAACCCTCTACAATATTGATTAATACAATAAATGTATCCGAAATAAAAAATAATAATACAAAACAATCAACCCACGAGTTGCTTCTGTTATTCAGAGGCCTCATGAGCAGGTCCCTCATGATTGGACAGCAACTTCACGAAGTCTCTCAGATGTTTGGGTGGGCACTTGGCCCATTGCGACCTTCTAAGGTCCGGAGAGATTGCCTGGCCCGCCTGCTCACCTACCAGGCTAGGCAGGCCAGGGCGTTGCTGCCCTAAATCCCCAGGTGACCCTGGTGAGGGTGCCTGGCCTACCTGCTCGCCTACCAGGCTAGGCAGGCCAGGACTTTGCTGCCCCAAATACCCGGTTGACTCGCCCAGCTGCTGACTGGCTGGACCCTCTAAGTCCAAGCCAGCATACCTTGGAGGGGTGGAAGTCCCCGAGTCCACAATGGACCCCTCTTGGGAACACTGTCCCTCGAGCCCAAGGCTAACAGATGGAGAGGGCTGGGTAGGGGAAGTGCCCCAGTACTCTGTGGCCCCCAAGCGCGTGCCCGAGGTGCCAGAGTCAGGAGTCGCCTCCATAGCAACCCCCTTTGCTGGAGACCTCCTTTTCGGAGCAATTGCGAAATTAGGCAAGCGCCCCTGATGGAATTACTTTTCTCTTGCTGCTTGTGATTTGTGTGGATACCCCCAGTCAGTCTCCCTGTCTGGAGCACTATATGACATATGTGAATACTGTGGATACCCCCGGTGTGACTCCCTGTCTGGAGTAATTATGGATGTGTGGGATGATCCCCTGTCCAGTGAATTCCTGTTAGAAGCACTTGCGCAACTTTGAGATGAATCCCAAACAGCCTCAGTAGCAGCTAGTGAGGGCTGTTAGTCCTGAGAAACTGTGACCCAGAATGCATATTATGGTCCTCCCCCCCCAGAGCAGAGTCAGGAGGGAAGGGTGAGAGTCCAGCCTCCAACGCACTTGGTCTATGTGTCTGCAAAGAATGTGGCCGTCACCCAAGGCAACTTCATATGACAACGGCCCAGAGACCTTGCAGACCACAGCTGTGACCCAGAGAAGTCCAGGCCCATAGTTTCTTGCCCAAACCAGATTGCCCACCTGAAGTCTCCTAGGTGCCCGCGGTTGTGACACCTGTGAAGCCTCCCGGTCAGGGTGCAGCCTGTCCAGTTTAGTGATGAGGCGGCGACCCCAGCGGAGTTCAGCAGGGCTCTTCCCTGTGGTTGTGCATGGTGTGGTGCGGTGTGCAAGAAGGAACTCTGCTAACCTGTGATGCCAATTACCGTAAGTCAGTTTCTTGAGGGCATCTTTGGTGGTGCGCACCATTCTCTCTGCCAGTCCGTTGGAGAATGGATGGAAGGGAGCCGATGGTGCATATCGGATCAGGTTGGCCTGAAGAAAAGCCTGGAACTCAGAAGATGTAAATTGAGGGCCATTATCTGAAACCAGCAGACCGTGTGATGCAAAAATTCATCTCAACACCTGGATGGTCCTGGCAGTAGTAGTGGAGGAAACAGGAACAACCTCTAGCCACTTGGAATGGCTATCAACAACAACCAGGAAGAATTGCCCCTGAAAGGGCCCACTATAATCTATATGCACCCTAGACCATGAGGTTTGAGTTTCCTCCCACCTATGTACTGAGGCATTTCAGGCGGAGACTGTTGGCACACTTGGCACCCGTGCACCTGGGCCTCGATGGCTTTATCAAGCCCAGGCCACCAAAGATGGCTGCACGCAAGTGCTTTCATCCTGACTATACCAGGATGTCCCTCATGCAGAGAGATCAAGATTCTAGACCTCAATGAGGCTGGGATAACTACCCTGCTACCCCATAACAGGCAACCCTTGAAAGTGGAAAATTCATGCTTCTTGTTCCAGAAGCTTTGGAACTCAGTATCTGGGCACTTGTCAGGCCATCCTGACAACACCCAGTGTCAGCACACGTGTAAGCGTGTGATCAGTGGCAGTTTCTGCAGCCACGTCCCTAGCATTGAGGGGAGACTCATGTAACTCCTGAATGGAAAGAATATTAATGGCTGGAGCAGGATCTGGCTCTAATTGGTTCAGGGATAATCTGCTCAGGCCATCTGCATGACCCATTTCTTTTCCTGGTTTGTGAACTAATGTATAGTCATATGCTGACAGGAAAATGGACCATCTCAGCATACGAGGAGAAATGATATGTGGGGTCTGTTTGTTAGTGGTAAACAAACCCAGCAAAGGCTTATGGTCAGTATAGACCGTGAAATGGCGGCCATATAAGAAATCATGAAATTTCTTAATGCCAGCCACTATGGCCAAGGCTTCTCTGCCAATTTGAGCGTAATTCCGCTCTGCAGAGGACAGAGTCCTTGAATAATAGGCCACAGGGACCTGTGTCCCATCAGCCTTCAGATGGCTCAGTACAGCTCCCACCCCATAAGGAGATGCATCGCATGCGATGCAAACAGGCAGTTGCTCATTGAAATGCGCTAAAACAGCATTAGAAGTGAGCAAGGCCTTAACCTCATTGAAACTCTTGTCATGGACTTTAGTTCACTGCCAAGGAGCCTGCTTGTCTAAGAGCCGGTGTAATGGCAGCTTTACGTGGGAGAAATGCATGGTAAAAATTTAATAGCCCCAAGAAGGCTTGCAGCTCACTCTTAGATTTAGGGCTTGGGGCCTGCTGGATAGCTTGCAATTTAATTTCAGCAGGGTGAATGTCTTGAGCATCAATCCTGAATCCTAAGAAGTCAGTAGAAGTGACTCCTATCTTACATTTATCCTTCTTTAGTTTAAGGCCTGCTTTTCGAAAACGAAGGAAGACAGCCCTTAATCTTTCTGCTAAATTTTGAGATGACTCCCCAGCAATGAGGACGTCATCGAAGCAGGGACAGACCCCAGGAATACCTCGAAGTGTGCTCTCCATGACACTTTGGAATATGCCAGGGGCTACATTTACCCCAAACTGCAGTCTCTTGACCTTGAAGATCCCCCTGTGAGTTACAATAGTCTGGGCCTCTGCAGCTGCCTCATCAACAGGTAGCTGTTGATAGGCCTGTGCCAGGTCAAGCTTCGCAAAAATGTGTCCCCCCCTTGAGGGAGGCCAGAATGTGACTTACCACAGGCACTGGATAAGTGTGCTGTTGCAGCGCCTTATTCAGTGTGCATTTATAGTCTGCACATATACGTATGTCCCCATTAGTCTTTAGAGGCGTTACTATGGGGGTTTCCCATGGACTTGAATCCACAGGTTCTAGAATGCCCTGCTGGAGCAATTTGTCCAGCTCAGCATCAATCTTACCTTTGAGGGCAAAAGGTACCCTCCTAGGCTTAACCCTGATGGGCGTGATGGTTGGGTCTAACCGTAGCGAAATGGGAGGCCCCTTGTAGGATCCTAGCTCTGAACTAAACACATCTGCAAACTCCTTGCAAACCTCTGCAAGTCCCAGCGTTTGCAAGCAGTGCAGCCCAGTTACCTGGATTCCCACAGCCTCGAACCAATCGAGTCCAATAAGACTCGTACGTTCATCCCCAACAACCACCATATCCAAAATCCTTATACTGTACCCTAAGGGTGGCCTCCCCCTTAACACACACCGTAGAATTTTAAAAATCAGTGAGTATTAGATTCGATGGCCTGGTAATTGAAATAATGGAAAAACGGACCCAGTGTCCAACTCCATCAGTAAGGGAACCCCTTGCAACCTTACGTTAATGGAAAGTTTCTTCTTAAGGGGCTTGTGTGTCCCTGTTCTTAGAATGCTCCTCCTGCGATGCACAGAAACCCACCCTGTTTTGGCTGGAGACCCTGGTACCTTTCTGAAGCAATTCTTCCCGAGGTTGAACCTTCTGGCGACCCAAACAGATGGATGCAATGTGGCCCTGCCTGCACACGCCCTGCAAATGGCGGAGCGAAACCTGCAGTCAGCTCACTTGTGGCATCCTCCGCACCCAAAGCATTGAAGAGATGCTGGGGCCTTGACCAGACGTCCCTTCTGCCTCATCTCAGCTGGTTGGTGAAGTCTGTCAACCTCCTTTTCAGGATTCTCTTCTGATCCTTCTCGAGCGTCCTCTTGATGCACTGTAGCTGTGTCTGGAGGATTCCTGGCAAGGCGCAAGGCCTTCACAGTTCCACCTGCTGCTTCCTCAGCTGCCACCTCTCGCAACGCATCTTGGAAGGAGACATCTTCTTTTGCAAAAATCTTCTGTTGTAAGTCTCTGCTCCTCAAGCCACAGACAAAACGATCTCACAGCCTCTCTTCCAGATCCTTGAACTCACAAGGTCTGGCTGCTTGCCTTAAGGCCGCAATAAAGTCTGCAGCAGATTCACCTGGCCTCTGGTCTCTCTGCTCAAACGCGTGCCTCCAAGCAATGACAGATAACTTCGGCTGGAAATGTTCCTTCAACATTTTCTTCAAGTTAGCATATGTTATTGACTCCAGAGGTGCAGGGACCACCAGATTTTCTGCGATGTCAAAAGCTTCTTGTCCACAGGCACACAAAAGAGTTGCTGCCTTCAGGCCGTCTTCTCTAATCTGATTTACTCGGAAGTAATTCTCCACCCGTGCTACGTAGGAATTCCATCTCTCTGGGTGGGAGACATCGAAATCAGTCAAGTGGCCAATCTTCGACATTGTAAGCTTTACGACCTTCACCACTCGCTTCCTCTACAAGCTGCTGTTGGGGAAAGGGTCCTTTAGCCGAGCTCAACCTCCAGCGACGCTATACTGGCAGGCTGGGATGCTGATTCAGACGCCGTCTTCCCCTCTTCAGGACTTCCTGGGTAAGTCCTCAAATCTTTTGTTCCAGCTTGCAAAGGATTCCATCCTCGTCGCCAGTGTTGTGTACTTCGTTTGCGTGCGAATGATGAAGACACATGGCGATGCCAATAGGAACAGAGCGTTTTCGCACCTTGCGCATGCGCACAAGTCTGGTGTCGCTCTGTCTGGTCCCGGGCAGCTTTTGGAATGCTCGGGACCAATGCAACGTCCCGAGCCTGCTTTTGCAGGCTCAGGACACAACATTTAATATTTTAAATATTAAACAATATTTTAAAGTTTTTAAAATAATGAAATTGCTTATCTTTATTATGTCTTGTAAAAACTAAAACAGAATCTATTTCCAATGAGAAGCTGTTCTTTATAATTAATTCCAAAATCTTATTACAATTTTCATTACTCCAATTTTATCAGAACCCTTAGTCTATTTATAACTTCGTAAGATCAAATCTTTTTAACATTTTGTTATTTATTTCAGATTCGTTAAATTCTTAATCTTATGAATAAAAATTTTGTTTACAGGATTGAAGGCAGATGCATCCAACATTCTCATACTTGTTCTTCTGATTAATGAGCAATTTCCAAAAGTGATCAGAAACTGTTATGTAACAGCATTAAAGACAATGATAACATCTGTCTGGAATGCAGGTTACCAAACCTGGATCAACAGATGGTAGAATATTAGTCCCGGAGATAATGGGAGTTATTATCCACCAACATGTAGGAACCCAGTGTCGGTACTGCTGATCTAGGAATATTTGAAAGTACAATTTTGGGTTTGAAGCCTGATTTTAGTGGATTAAATTTTCAATAAAGATTTTTACTCTTCTTTTTCTTCATCAATCATCAGACATCTTTTTTGACTGTTGGTAAATTTTGTAAGAAGGCAGCAACAAAAAGTGGAAAGGGAAAGTAATGGTTACAATCTCAGTGACGTTGTCTAGAAATGGAATAAAGGAAAAAAGTTTGTATTAGGGCCATAACCAACAGAGACCAATGATCTCTGAAGAAAAGTGTTCTCCATCTTGTTTCTAAAGTGAACTAGCGATAAAGGAAGTAAAGGGTAATGTGGGACAACATGCAAAGGCATTTGATGAAGGAGCTGAGAGGTGAAATAAGCCACAATTCCATTGCCTGTCTGTAATGTATGTATATATGTGTAGATATAGGTGTAGGTCAGGGGTCGGCAACCTTGGCTCTTTTATGACTCGTGGACTTCAACTCCCAGAATTCCTGAGCCAAGGTTGCCTACTCCTGGTATAAGTATATGTACTGTGTATGTATATACATACATACATATATACCCGTGTTTCCCCTAAAGCAAGACAGGGTCACACTTTCTTTTTATCCCCAAAAGCCCCACTATGTCTTACTTTCGGGGTACGGCTTATATTGATTGGAAAACAATTGTCAGTTTTATTTTAAGTATTTTAAGTATATTAAGTATTTTAAGTATTTTAAGTATTTAAGTATTTTAAGCAGGAGGCGGAAGTGGGCAGGAGTAATATGTCTTACTTTCGTGGTACGGCTTATATTAGCCGAACCCCTGAAAACCCCGATACGTCTTACAATCGGGGGTGTCTTACTATCGGGGAAACACGGGGTATATATACACACACACACACACACTAGTATGACTTTCCTCATCAGTCCATATAGTAGCAGCTTAGTTTTTGGCTTAGAGTAGTGTGTAAATTACTGCTGTGTGCAAATTATACCACAATAGAAGAAAATATTTGTAGCTCAGGGATGAACTGTAGAATCCTTGGTGCTCTTAGGGACTCCACAATAATGTCACATATGTATTTTTTTTTGTTTATCTGGAATGCTCCACAAAAAATGACCTGAGTTACACTTTCTGCACAATTCTACAACATACTGGGAAAATTTGTGTATAGAAATGAGTGATGAGGATTGCCTCCAAAACAGCTGGGTTTATACCTAACCAATATGAGGGTTTTGGGCCACAGTTTTGAGGTAAGCCACAAGTTTCAACTAACGCTTAAAGTGTGAAACACTCAAGCCAATAGCATGTGGAGGGCAACTATTTTTGTGATATCCTCAAGAAAACTTTGTAGCTATCATTGTATTTTATAATAACTGAAGTAAATCATTCTCAGCCACTCAATTCACAACACTATATCAATAAAATCTGGATTAAAAAAGATATTTCTTAATCCATTTCCTATCTAATTACCTATTATTTCTTTCTCCTAAACAAAAACATTGGTTAAAGCTTAAAATATGAATTATGTTTAGCACTTACAAAAATAAGAAATTAAAAAAATTAACACAAAAATTCAAAAAGTCAGTGTTGGCTAGACATGCTTTAGTATCTGTTACCATAGAAACTAGACAGCAGATTCAGGTTTTGTATCCAGAGCTATAAAATATTAAAACTTCTTAAATATCTTTGCATGTGTATGTTACAGCAAGCCATTCTCTAGAATTGCTAAAATGGTCCAACGTTTTAAATGGTATCTGAAATTCTTTTTCTTTCTACCTTAAATATAATTTAAAATTAAATAAAAATTAGTGAAGGCACTAATTAAGGCACACTTATGAATAACAGTGGGACGAATAAAGTAGCTTTCCCATAATATTTATGTATGGGTACAAGAATCAGATTTAAACCTCTGAATTACTAACCCACTTTAGACTCAAGGATTTGAAGCCACCTTATTAAAATGATGTAGTAAGTGGGATCTCAGACTTTCCATTGTTAGCAGGGATATATTACTTTTCCAAACTTTTTGTTAAAAGTATGTTTTTGTAAACCAAAAATTAGGATTTCATTTTATCTAAAGTGTGGAGTAGCAACATAAATAATATTTCCTTTATTCAATAAATTAAAAAATATGTTGATTTTCCATGAGGAAGAGAAATGTTGATTTTGGTAATTTTGAGCACAAAACAGGCAAAAAGAATAAAGGGTCTATTCCAGCGGTTCTCAACCTTTTTCAGGCCGTGACCCCGACCTACACCGCACATGTGCGGCGTGACCCCGACCCGCACTGCGCATGCGCAGCACGACGGCCCGCATCATGCATGCGCAGCGCACGCGCGGCGGCCTGCATTGCGCATGCGTGACGTGATGGCCTGCATCACACATGCATGGCGCAACGGCCCGCATCGCGCATGCGCGGCGTACGCGCGACGGCCCACATTGCAAATGCGTGGCGCGATGGCCCGCATCGCGCATGCATGGTGCAACGGTGTGCATCACGCATGCGCTACGCGCGCGCAACGGCCCGCATTGCACATGCGCGCACAACGGCCTGCATCGCGCATGTGCGCCACTTCAGCCTGCATTACGCATGCGTGCCGTGATGGCCCGCATCACGCATGCATGCCGCGTGCACGGCGGCCCACAACGTGCATGCGCGGCGGCCCACATCGCGCATGCGCACTGTGCGCACAATCCGCAACGTGCATGCGTGGCACGACGGCCCGCATCGTGCATGCGGGTGCTACCCCGCGCATGCGCGGTGCTGCCCCCTGCGCTGGCTGAGGGGAAAAGGGGAAAAAATATGGCGGACAGCGGTGTTTGGCGACCCCCGTGAAATGGTCGTTCGACCCCAAAGGGATCGCGAGCCACAGGTTGAGAACCGCTGGTCTATTCTTTCACCTTCTCCCCACCAACATGTTTGCATCTCACCTATAATAAATATTCATTTATTTAACCAATTTTTATAGTCACACATCCTGTTCAAGTAATTCTGGGCAACAAAAAACACATAAAAGCCATAAGGCAATACCCAATAAAAATAATTGCAGCATCTCACATAATTGTTTAATAACATAAGGGCAAAACACATATTAGGTTCTACTAATATCCTGCCCACCCTAGCCTCTAAGGCAAGAGTCAACAGGGTCAAGATCATCCAGTTCTTTCAAACAGGTTGTTCCACATGGTAGATACAACAACAGAGAAAGCACAACTCCTGGGCCCCAATAAAATAATACTGTTTCACAGAGAAGACCTACAGCACATCTGTACTGCCACATCTAGTAGAAACTGGCAGACACTATCAGAGCTATGTCGTCCTATAAATAATCCAGTCCTGTGCCATGAAGGCCTTCAAAAGTGGCAGCCAGAACCTTGAATTGCACCCAGAACCCTGTAGGGAACCAGTACAACTCACCTGGCAGTAATATTATGTGGGATACTATGGTGCACCTAGAGTTACATGTACTGCCATATTCTGGACACATTCCAAATGAGACCTGAATGAGCAGGGCCTCCCAATCCAGATAAGATAAATTTGTACAAAGGCCATTTTGACCACAACTACTACCTGCTGCTTGAGCAGGAGCCATAAGTGCAGGAGGATTCCAATTGCTCACAAACTTTGTGTTGATGACCAACCTAAACTAGAAACTTCGTGAAATCCTGGATGAGGGGGAAATTGGGGTCTACAAAATAGGGTCATTCTCCATGCCAACTGCAGGATGGAGAGCAACCACAAAACCACATTCCCTACTTCAGCCCCTTGAATTGGTCCAGAGTACCTTGATGGTGGCATTGAAAGTTACTGAGAGATCCAGCTGAACGCTAGACAGAATGTCCAAGACTAACAAGGAGTAATGTGTCTATAACAAAGTACTGATGACCATGTCTCTCATCTCCAGATCATATCGTGACTACCATAAAAACCAGGTCTAACATAAATAATCTGAATCAAGTCCATAGTTGTTATGAACTTCTGACACATCTTCAATTTCAGGTCCAGAGAAGGCAAGTCCAGAGAGCACTATTACCAACTCAGCCACAGAATAGCAATTAAGCACATCAGCAGCAATCCCATCTGATCTTAAGGCTAAACTTCACCACAGGGTCTACAGAACAGTGCCCCTGACAAACATATCTCAGTCCTACAAGACAGAGCAAATCAGGAAAGTGACCCCACAGGAAGATTTAGAGAATGGCTGTAATAACAAATCCTTGCAAGCCTGGTTGTGCTTTACCAGCACTAGCTGGAAGCCTGCCCAAATCCCTTCTGAATATTATCCTGCAAGGAGCAAGGAAGGAATGTTTCAGCCCTCTTTGTTTATGTCTCCCTGATATTATATCCCCAGAGTTCATCCAATGACAATATACCCACACACATACTTACTATCGGAACTACAATATATAGTTTCAGCTTGAAAACTATATGTGAAATAGTGCATGGTGTGGTACCGAATGAACTGTTAATCATTTCAGTAAATTAGCTCCAAATGCCTGCAAATGTAATTGTGACATAGTCATAGCACAAAGAATACAGGAACTGTTTTCATAACTATGGCTACTGCCTTTTCTACATGAGGAACATTTGATTAGAAAGCTGCCACCATATTTATTATTTGTTTGCATTTTTCTCCCTCAGTCATTTTAGAATACTTATATTTATCATATATTTTTGACAAAATATTATTATAATGGTAGCAAATGGGAAAGGTCTCTCATTACATTTTTGCTATCTGCCAGATTCTCAGGTGAGACACCAAGAGGCTGGCTCAGCCATAGCCAATACAGAACCTCATTAGATTCAGGAATGGCTTAGACACCCAGGCAAAAAGAGATTCCCCCAGCCCTTTTGTTCTGATTACAATGTCATTTTCTTCTTTGGAATCGGAGCCTAAAGGGGAGGGGAACTGCTTCAGAGTCTCTAATTAAAGGTGGCAAGGACTCTGGAGAAATAAAAATGATTCCATTGTTTCAACAGTACCAGCTATTCCTAAAGTACAGGTGAACATTTTAGCTAAAGAATTTGCAATCAGGTCTTTGATTTACTGTGTATGTTTTTTGCATTTCTCTCTAATAACTTCTTTCTGATTATTGTGGGTTCTGTGCAAGCACAGTTCCTGTATATTTGATGCAAACTGGCATTTTTTTCACATTACTGTGTTTTCAAAAAGAAGCAAATAGGCACCATTTTAACATTTGCTCAGAGTCTTAGATGGTTACGTATAGTTTTTGTATAGGATATCATTTTTTTTTTCAAGTTACCACCTGTGGTTTGGAACAGCTCTCTATTTTTACACACTGAGGTTTTTTTTGCCTGGAACTACCTAAAATCAAAACAGAAACTTTAC
Source organism: Bothrops alternatus (assembly GCA_034064705.1). Lineage (NCBI taxonomy): Eukaryota > Metazoa > Chordata > Lepidosauria > Squamata > Viperidae > Bothrops > Bothrops alternatus. The sequence continues at coordinate 9,651,369 of JARGCV010000033.1, forward strand.
ATTTTCTTATTTCTTACTTTTAAATGAACTTAATTTTAAATTACAATCTCGTGTTATTAACCACGCTCCCCACAAGCAGGGGGGATACTTTTTGTAGCCCCATGCCTCAAAGCTACATAAATCAGAAGTTGCATCTGTTTCACTTCTCATCTTTCTCCCTTTTTATTCACAAGTAACAACATAGGCTGTGATGTTCCATCACTCTCACATACCATGGTTATGTGAAAGGGTGCAAGGTAAGAGTATCACCAAAGAAATAGGAAGTGGCAGTGGTAACTATCAAGCAATTATGTCAAGGCAAGGAGGTCTTATGTCCAGGTCTTCTCAGTGAAACAATATTATTTTATTGGGGCCCAGGAGTTGTGCTTTCTCTGTTGTGTTATCTATTGTGTGGAATAGCCTCTTTGCAAAAACTGGATGACCTTGACCCCTTTGGCTTTTGCCTTAGATCAGGAGAGGGCAGCTATAGCTCTTTTATGATTTGTGGATTTCAACTCCCAGAATTCCTGAGTCACCCACATTTGTATGTGGCTGGCTCAGGAATTCTGGGAGTTGAAGTCCACAAGTCATAAAAGGGCCATAGTTCCCCACTTATGCCTTAGAGGCTAAGCCTCAGGGGAAATACTGTAGGAGTTGTGTATGGGGAAAAAGTAAAGGAATTAAAAACTTACGCAAGATATTATTTACAATGATATAGCTTGCAAACCATTCCAAATTGTATTCATGTACTGTGATTAGGGCATTTAGGAACAACATAACAAAGCAACAAAAAATTCTTGCTACTGGTGAAGTTACTCAGATTCCAAGTACAGCAATGCAACCAGGAAATCCAGAAAGTAATTTTTGGTGTTCTATTACAAAGTTAGTCAATTAGGTCAAACTATGTAATATTATCCAGTATTTGCGGAGGGCTGAACCCTTAATAAATACACTTAGTATGTTTTCAGGTTATTAAAAATAAAATTTAATTGGATTACTCTGTCTTCAAAATTCTAACCAAACAGCCTTTTCTCAATGGAAATGTACTAGTCCAGAAATAATTGCATCTAGAAAATGATCAAGGACATCAAATCTCTTCAGTTAATTTTAAACTGAATTAAATAATTATTATTTTCTCTAATGATATAATGCTTTCAAGTTGTGAAAAAAAGCTGCTGCATGCAACAATTCACATGCAACCAACTAAGCATAGCTTTTGGGTTATTTCTTGATTAGGAAGGAGCACCTGGAACAACTCATGGGTATCAAACATAAATGACAATCTCCCTTCAAACTATACTCAACAAAAATATTTGTTGAATTTCCTCCATAACAAATTTTATTTTATGTCAGGTCTAGCTCAAGAACAATATAAAATAGGTGAAATTTCAGTTCTTTATTTGCTTATGCCATATATACAGAATCTTGCCACACTAAGCCTATTCTACCTTAACCTAAAAGATATATTCCCTGGGAGATTCTAGAGATGGCTATCCTAAATCTCTTCCCCTTCCCACAATTCAGCCCTGGACTATGCTATCTCTTATCTCACCCCCATCCTCTGAATATGCTCTTTCCTTCCTGGGAACCTGCTGCTTTACAGTAATCCAGTAGTTCTCAACCTGTGGCCTGCAGACCCCTGGGTGGCCACGATGTCGTCAGAGGAGGTCCATGAAAGCTTGAAGAAATGTTATGATTTAAATCTTGAGTTAAGTCTTGGTGGTCTGCGGCCATGGTCTATTGCCACAAAAGGTATTTAAAGGTGGTCCAGGGTGAAGAAAAGGTTGAGAACCACTGTTGTAATTCATTATATTTTACTTGGTTAATGGAAAACAGCTGAATCAATAATATTAAATTCTACCTTATAAAAGTTAATACTATAAATTCTTTCTGTAATTATTGCAAAATTTACACAAATGTTGCAATTCTATTCTTACCTCTTAAGTATTTAAGAGATGGGGTTATACTCAGCTAGATTATGTCTTGTTTAAATAAGCCATTAAAGTATGCTAACAGAAAACCTGGTGGTTGCATAAGGGAAACTATATACTGTACATTTTTAGGAATTTTTTTAATTCCTAAAAAATTAATACAGACACAATGAATTTTAACTGCAGAGAAAATTATACCACCTTTACTGTTTTCATGTCACGGTCTCGTTACTTGCTTTTATGCCATTGTGTTTTACTTCCAATCTTAAGTTTAAAAAATGAGCACAGATTCCCTGACATCCTTGGTCTAATTTGTAAGGCACTCTATGAGGTTTCTTTGCTATGCATAAGGAAAGGAAGGGGGGAAAAAGATGAAGTAAAAAAAAATCATCTTAACTATGGAAACCTAAGAGAGAAAGCAATAAAGACTTTATATGCACTCCTGTGAATTCTCAAACATGGGCATGCTAATTTGTTGTTGTTGTTATTATTATTAAAGATCCAGTGCTATGCTTCCTGAGAAAATACCTCAAGTATTATATATAATTTAATGAAAATTATTTAACAGAGTTGAATTGTATCAATTATAATGATTAACCATATAAACAAGCAAAATCTGTCCCTATTTTGTTCTGATAAATTGAATTCAAATTGCCTATTTATTTAAAACTGAAAACAAATGCAAGAATCGCCAAATTATTAAAATGTTGTTATAGTTGTAAATTATTAACAAACTAACAGAACTAGAATACTGTGCTAGTTTGACCTAATTCAACCTCAACAAAGACAAATGGTGTTAGATGAATTACAAAGCATAAGGTAACTGATGAAATAGGAAATGAGACTGTTTCAAACTCTTCCACTAATAAAAACATGTGCAACTTGAACCTATTTTTATTTTTCTAAATAATTTGTTCCTTTTCTTAGCGCTGAAAGAGGAACTTCCGTAGAATCCAATGAAGCTAAAAAACACTTATTTAATTTATTTTCCAAATTTCCGTTTATTCCAACAGTCAAGGTGGGTCACAGTAATTAAAAGAGTATAGTATATAACAAAAAACAAAATGCAACCAGATAAGCTGAGCTCAATGAAACTGAGAGAAGCAAAATAATTTATGAAGACCGATTTGAGCAACACAGACTGATGTTTCAATTATATTCAAATTATTTAAGACAAAATTGTTCTTAGAGTAGGGGGAGAGAGAAAAGCATTGCCTCAATCCCATCCAAAAACATGCAAGATATTAGCCTAATATACTTTTACATACATCCTCTTAATGTGATGTCTCAAACTGCTACACCATCTACCATTTTTAAAGATTGTGTATTAAAGAAAAGGGGTGTTGTCTTACCTGAACACCTTTTCTCAGCACGGAGATGGAGAATCCATCAATGGGTTAACTCTGCCTTCCTGCCCATTAGACCGGGTCAACTAATTTGTCACGCCCATCCTGATGAAGGCGAAGCAGCTGACCACAATTTTGACGTGATGGCTCCCGGTTCTCTAATATGATCTTAATGATTTTAAGGGTGGGAGTGGATTTTACGTCTCCATGCTGAGAAAAGACGTTCAGGTAAGACAACGCCCCTTCTCCAGCACTGGAGACGTAGAATCCACCAATGGGACATACCAAAGCCTCACTGTCCCAATGGGTGGGAAACAGAAGAGGGCGAAGTTGTGTTGGTAGAAATCACCTGTTGCAGGACCCTCCTCCTGAAGGAGGCATCCGCGGAGGCAAAACGGTCTATTTTGTAATGTCGGATGAAAGGTAAGGGCGAAGACCATGTCGCCGTCCTGCAAACCTCCTTCATAGAGGCCTGTGTGGCCCATGCCACGGAGGTTGCAGCACTGCGAGTGGAATGCGCTGTGATTTCTCCTGGCGTAGGTAGGGAAAGTGATTGATACGCTTCCGCAATACAAAGTCTGATCCACCTGCCTATGGTTGAGGCAGACATCTTCTGTCCACTAGAGGTGTGGTAAAACGAAACAAAGAGAGATTCTGATTTGCGTAAGGATGCCGTTTGCCTGATATAATGTCGTAGTGCCCTCCGGACATCTAGTGCGTGCCACTGTCGCTCCAGGGAATGAGATGGGTTGGCACAGAAGTCCGGTAGGACAATCTCTTGGGCCCTATGGAACAGGGTGTTAACCTTGGGAATAAAGGTTGGGTCCAATCGGAGGAACACCCGGTCCTGATGAAAGGTACAGAGGTCCTCCCTGATTGACAGAGCCACAAGTTCAGAAATGTGTCTGGCTGAGGTTATGGCGACCAGAAAAGCTACTTTGAGGGATAGGTCCCTCAGAATGCAAGACTTGATGGGTTCGAATGGTGCCCTGATGAGGGCCTGAAGAACCCGTGGTAGTTCCCATGAGGGGTACCTGTGAGCCACAGGTGGTTTTGCATGGGAAGCGCCCTTAAGGAAGACGCGAATCCTGGGGTGCTGTGCTAGGGGAACTGTATTGGCACAGGTGAGTAGAGTGGACAAAGCTGCGACCTGCCTGTGAATGGTGTTCGGTGCTAGGCCCCTGTCTAGGCCATCGAGTAAGTATTCCAGTATGTTTGGGACTGTTAGGCCCAAGACCTCGAGCGCTCGCTTCTTGCACCAATTGCAGAAATTTCTCCATGTGGAGTCATAGATACAATTGGTAGCCGGTCGGCGGGATGCTTAGATCATGGAGATTACTCTTGGCAGGTACGATTCCCCGCTCAAGATTTGGCGTTCAAGTGCCAGGCGGCTAACTGAAGCCATTGGGGTTCTGAGTGTTGTAGATCCCCCTGGCTGAGTGACACTTGATCCAGAGGTATTCTCCATGGAGGGGACCTGGAGAGGTTCACCAGGTCTGCGAAACACGGTCTGTGCGGCCAACGTGGGGCTACGAGTATGATCTCCACCCGTTCTTGCATGCTCTGCGGATGGTCACCGGGATCAGCGGAAGAGGAGGAAATGCGTATAGTCCCCTTGGCCAAGGGCAATGTAGGGCATCTGTTTCCTCCGCCCCCCATGATGGGAACCTTGATAAGAACCTTGGGAGTTGGGCATTCGCTGGGGATGCAAACAGATCTACAATTGGCCGCCTGAACCTCTGTGTTATCTCCGCGAATAGGTCTGGGTGCAGACTCCATTTGGTGTGATCCACAGTCGACCTGCTTAGGAAGTCCACTTGTCTGTTTGTCTCACCCGAGATATGCTCGGCCCTGATGGAGGTGAGGTTTTCCTCTGCCCAGTCTCCCAGTGCTTGAGCCTCTGTCATGTATGACCTGGATTGGGTTCCCCTCTGCCTGTTCATGTGTGCCTTTGCAGACACGTTGTCTGTGAAGACTAGTATGTGTTGTCCCACTACCCTGTTGTGTAATTGTCATAGAGCTAGGTGTATGGCCCTTAATTCCAACCAGTTGATGTTGTGTTCCAGGTGCTTCTGGGACCATTGGCCCTGCACCCACATGGACTGCAGGTGTGCCCCCCAGCCAAACAGGCTGCCGTCCGTCGTAAGTGTGAGATGGTCGGGCTCTCTGAAGTTTGCCCCTCTGGCTACTGCTGGCGATGACCACCACTTGAGGGACTGTAGTGTTTCTGACGGAACCCTTACCTTTCTGTTTGAGGAGCTGTGGTTCAGCCTCTGGAATGGAAGGAGGAACCATTGGAGGTTCCTGGAATGAAGTCTCACCCAGGGCACTATTGCTATGCATGATACCATCTTCCCCAACAGCTATGAGAGTACGACCAGGGGAACTGTTCGTTCCCTGCGTACCCTGTAGACTAGGGAACGTAAGCTGTCGTGACGTTTCTGTGACAGATAGACCTGCCCCCTGAGTATGTCTATGATTGCACCTAGGTATAATAGGCGGGTGGCTGGTCTGGTCTGACTCTTTTGGAAGTTGACCGAAAACCCGTGATCCTGTAGGACGCTCATTGTCAATGCCAGGTCCAATTGCGCAGCCTGTGGAGACGGTGATTGGATGAGAATGTCGTCCAGGTAGCACTGGGCACACACCAGTATCGCTCGTAGGTGCGCAGCCAGTATTGCCAAGATCTTGGTGAAGACTCGTGGGGCTGACGAGAGACCGCATGACAGTGCCCTGTATTGTAAGTGGTGTCCCGTGTAGCAAAACCTGAGGAACCATCAGTGACTGTGGGCAATGGGGATATGAAGGTACACTTCTGTGAGATCTATGGACGACAGGAAGTCGCCATGTCATATGCTGCCCAAGATGGAGTGGAGGGTTTGCATTTTGAACTTTCGATGGGCAATATGATGGTTCAGACCCTTGAGGTCTAGGATTGCCCTCCACCCCCCCAAGGACTTGGGAACCACGAATAGGATGGAGTAGAATCCCCGTCCCTGGTTTCCCACCGGTACCTGTTCTATGGCTTTTATTTCTAGGAGGTGTCGAATGGCGTCTCGCATTAGTTTGCTTTTGGAGGGGTTCCTTGGCTGAGGGCAAGGGATGAAGCATTCTGGGGGGTTGGATACAAATTCCAGGAACAGACTGAGGCATATGGTTTGTCGGACCCATGCGTCTGTAGTGGTGGCTTCCCACTGGTGAGTGAAATTTGCCAGTCTGCCACCTATGGGGAGGGTTCTTAGGGAGTCATTTGAACTTCCTGTATGGGCGGCCTCCTCCACGAAAGGGCTGCTTGCTCTGGTTTTGGTGTCTGGATTTGGGTCCAGACCTGTCCTGTTGACGGTCTTGCCTGAGAGTGAAGGGAGTGTAGGGAGTGAAGGGAGTGTAGGGCCGGGATGTCTGGGAGGGCTGAGAGAAGCCTGAGCCTGGCCCTGACCGAAAGGACTGCCTGCGGGCGTATGGGGTTGAATGCCTGTCAGCCTGCCTGCTGGAGTGGGCCAGGACTTTCCGCTTGTCCTTGTTTTCGATCAGGTAAGGGTTCAGCGCTTCTCCGAATAGTTGCCCGCCCTGGTAGGGGGCCATGGCTAGGTGCCACTTAGCCTTTGGGTCAGTTTGCCAATGTCTGAGCCATAGCATCCTGCGCGCTGAGACGTTGGATGCTATCGCTCTAGAAGAGGACCTGGCTGCATGCAATGTGGCATTGGAGACGTACTCTGATGCTGCAGCAATCTTGCTCAGGTCCTGTTGTGCCCTTACCTCCTCCTGAGGAAGTATGGCTTGGAGCTGCCGAATCCAGAGTAGGGAGGTTTTAGCAAAAAATGATGTGCAGGTGGCAGCTCTCACTGCCCATGCTGCTGCCTGATGGGTCTTGCGGAATGTGAGCTCCCACCGTTTGTCGTCAGACTTCAGTACCTCTGCCATGTCCCCTGACACTGCTGATGGGGAAAAAAGGAAGCCAAAGGGCTCATCTACCTTTGGTATCTCGAGATCCTCTGACTGTTCTGATGTTGTACTGAACATCTTCTTGTCTGATCCCCCCGGAGTGAGGAAAGTGCCCGGTGATGCCCATTGTTTCTTAATGGTACTCCGGAATAGTGTAGGATAGGGGACGTGGTGTTGAGTTACCATGGGTTCTAAGAACAACAGATCTGAACCTGGTTGTGGGTCTGGTTGCGGAGTATGGTCTGTCCCAATGTTGGCCATTGAACTGGCTCTGCGGAGCAGGGGCAAAAAAAAGGCAGGGTTGAATACCCCTCCGAATGGAGGAGGGTCTGGAGGAGGCTCCTCCTTTTCCCACCATGACATGTCGAGTTGGTCGTCCTCCATAGGGGAGGATTCCCTGCTGTGGGAGGATCGTGACGGAGAGGGGGATGCCTGAACTGCGGCTTCCCCTGATTGGGGTTTGAATGGGGGTTCCACAGATTCAGTTCTCAGGCCTAAATATGAAGTTCCCAGATACCCTTTAAGTTTGCTTTATTTGACCGAATAAATATTAATACCAGTGGCCACTTTCAAGTGCAGTCTGATTTCAAGATAATATGTTTAGTTAAGATGTTGTAACTCCTTGCATAAATTGCACACAAAATATTTTCAACTGACATGTTTTAAAGGGTAAATGCTTTTGCTACAAATAAGAGTGTGGGTACTAAAGAAATGCTATGTTGAATCGCAGCCAATAAGGTTGCTTTAATAATTTGCTTCATCACAATACTAAATTACACTACCCTAGCACAGTTTAATGCAGAAGTTCAGTTAGCAATTCAAATTGTGAGTTATAAAGATACCAGTTTTCTTCAACTATTAATATACTCTGCATCTATGAACAACTGATTTAATGCAATTAGCCCCACAGTAATCATAACCAGGCAATCATGCAAATTTGTAGCTTATTGGTTTGAAGTATAAAGTTAAATAAGCAAGAGAAATTAAATAAAAATGACTCAATACTAGAATATATTTACTGTAATACAGGAATATTCTCAATGCAGCATAATTTCATTTACGTTTTATAAATATTTAGATACTGTAATCTTGTTAATCTTGTTAAAAGATGCTTCAGAATTTCATTCTATACGTAATAAGATCCACTGTGCTGATTTCTCTTTCAAGACCAAAATATCTTAAAAATGGATTTATTTCAAATCACAATTGAGAAATAAAGAAAAACAACAACACATTTGTGTTCTAAAGCTGCCAAGACAGATTGACATGTTTCAACATTACCTATTTTTTAGCCATTCTGAAAATACTACCTCATGCTTTTCTCTTTCCCTTTAATTTTCTGAAGTGTACAACTGTACAATAGAAGAACCTGGTGTAAAACAGATTAAGAATATTTCTATCCTCAAAAAATTCTCAATTGAACTATGAACTGACCCATGAAATGTTTAGGAATCTTTCACGATATTGGAATCATGCAGAACAAATTAATAAATGACCAGCATCTATTCTTAGATTTGGTGTGTCTCATGAACCTTTCCAGTGGCATTTTAAAACCATATACCTTCTATTTATTTCAATAAATCCAAGAAGGAAATGTTTGTAATCTATTTGGCATTTACCATACAAAAGTAATGAATGGTACAATCATTAGATTACCTCCATCTCCGCACCAAATTTAAGCGACATATACTTGGAAGCTTTCTTTTCAACAAGAAAATTTACTAAACTGCAGGATTTACAAATTCTGATTTGTAAAGGCTGATTCTTTCTTAACTCTCCATTTCCAATAAATAACTCTATCCCTGATCCTCATCATAGCCAACATTACATATTCTGGCAAACAGCTCTAAAGTTTAAAAGAGGGGATGAGGGGCAGGCAGGGAATCCATAAATCTCATGAGGCTGGTAATAAGAAACCAAATACATTAGCTGTTAGATCATACCACTGAACCTATTAAATACCAAACGACATTTGGAGAGAATTTCACAGGCCTGTTAAAACCATTCACTGTCATGTTTTCAGAAGCTTAAATTTCTGAAGAACACTGCTTGAAATATAAATCTATAAATACTCACATACATACAAGCAGTAGAAGTAAAAATAATAGGATTCCTCAATCCAAACACCAGCTTCAAGATAGTAGCACCTCTACAGATTTCAGTTCTTTCTACAAAATAACTTGGAATCACGGAAGAGTCCAAAAGCTTATGAGCTGAGTTGCTGAGCTATTTTGAGAGAAGTAAACTAGAGGAATTCCCAATTTAGCTGCACAGAGATTTCCTAGCCAATAACACTCTAGCGCCTGGCATGGGATGGAGCACTATCACCAGTTTTAAAATTAAAGTATGGCCTGGCTGGCATCTGAGATGATGTTTAGAAGTCAGAGACGTGTGTATTACCAAATAAGTCTATTTTAACAGGGCCAATTTCTTAGAGCACAGGTTTTATTTTTTTAAAAGAAAAATAGTGAAACACTTATTTCTTAATTTACAAAACTATCTCCTGAAAAGTTTTTTCCCGTCCTTGTTATGCAATGTGGACGAACAAAAATGTATCTATACAGAAGACAATGGAAGAGACTGGAATGAAATTCTTCCTAAGACAACAAAGAAAAAATAAAGAGTAGATATACTTTATTCTTTTTTGTCTTTTGGCAAAGGTTTATGATTTGTGAGCACAAAAATAAAGAATGAAGTCTGAAAACAAATAAACTAATATTATTTGAAAATATAAGACAGGAATTAAAATTTAAATATCAATCATTTTTAGGACTTTTACTAAAATAATTGGTCATCAATCTTTTTTTTTAACTTGGGAAAAAACTATTTCCTTATCTGAATAGCTTATGCATAATCCTTGAGATAAATAACTAAGCCAGGGGTTCTCAACCTTGATAACTTTAAGACTTGTGGACTTCAACTCCCAGAATTCCTCAGCCAGCAAAGCAAAGCTGGCTGAGGAATTCTGGGAGTTGAAGTCCACAAGTCTTAAAGTTGCCAAGGTTGAGAACCCCTGAACTAAGCCATGACTGGACAATGTCTTCTATATGTGGCTAACAATCTATTTCATTGATATGATTTATCTTTTTGTACATTTCTTGTTTTATTTTTGTATAATTAGCACTGCCAACACCTTACTATCTGTTGGACACAAAAATTCAGAATATTCAGGTGAGAAAATGATGAGAGACTATTTGTGGCTTAATTCCCACAAAACAACAGGAAATCATCAAATTCTAAATTAGATCAGATTGCTCTTGAAAAATCCAATGTAACTTTAAAGGTATTCCTGAATCACCCTTCCTTTTTGATGTCCAAATTGCAACTCTGACTAGGAATAACTTTATTTTGTTTTGGCTGAATCAATGATTGGAATAATCAACCCAGGTACATGTTCACACCTACCTTACATTCATCCGGGCCTGTGGCAAGGGACAGTGAGTTATCTCACTTCATCTTACTTGCCATCTTTTATTTTTTATTGATTTAATTCTAATTTGTTTTATTGTTGTGAGTTTCCCAGGGGTTGTTAGGAGTTGGGGAACATGCAAGTTTAATAAATTGTGGTTTGTCACCAGTGGTGGGATTCAAATGTGAATGACTGGTTCTCTGTGTGGATGCCGCTTCCTGAAGTCCATTCTGGTCTGGGCAACAAAAAATTAGCTACCGGTTCTGCCAAAGTGGTGCGAACTGGCTGAATCCCACCATTGTTCATCACATAGTCAGCCAGATGTTCAGACTTTATTTGGCATTTTTGTCCGCCTATCAAGTCATTCCAAGTAAAGCTATCTTTTGCGATTGTCTGATGGTGAATATATCAATGCCAATGATGGGCAAGTGGTGCTCCAATTGTTTTGGGTTTGCAACCAAGGCACCTATTACTATTGGTACTACCTTTGCTTTCTTTTGTTACAATCATTTTATTTCTATTTGCAGGTCTTTGTATTTTGCTATTTTCTCCACTTCTTTTTCTACTTACAGAATTTATTGTCTTTCTTATCAACAATTGTCAAATCTGGGTTATGTGGTAGGCTAGCTGTTGCAAGAAAATGGCACAGACTAACTACAAATGGCATCACAAAGTAGCAATACTGGTGCATTGGACGTTCTGCAAAAAATATCATTTGCCTACAAGCAAGAAGGGGTGGGACTATAAAATAGAAAATGTAACAGAAAATGATAAAATAAAATACTCTGGGACTTTAGAATTCAAACTAACAGACACCTACAACATAATAAATGATTACTGTTGTTGTTATTAATTACGATAAGAGCTTATTGGCGATTCTTGAAAGTTACTCAATTTTCTGTTGGAAAAAAATGCAACTTATAAAATTTAGATTAAAACGAACAGGTCTTTGCAACAATATTATTGCTGCACACTGGTTTATTAGCATAATTCAAAGTGCTAGTTATAGAATATTCTTAAAATGCTTGGGAAAAAACTATTTGACCATTTCTTCTATTTTCTAGAAATCCCTTGATACTTTTGAAGTTTGCTTATGGCATACACACATTGGATATACAAATATGCAATTTCAGATCATTTCAAAGTCTCAATTTTTATTTTGTCATAACTTGGATTCAGATAGATAGATAGATAGATAGATAGATAGATAGATAGATAGATAGATAGATAGATAGATAGATAGATAGATAGATAGATAGACAGACAGACAGACAGACAGACAGATAGATAGATAGTATGGCTATTTTGAGACATATTACCTTTTATTTAAAGTTAATTTAATCAATATATCACTTTGAATAACTATTAACTCTAGTATATATACTGGAATGGGGCTAAAATAGGATTTCAACCAACATACTTCAGTTTCAAGCTTTGTTCAGCAAGTCTATGCAATTCAATAAAATTCTTGCTAAGTAAAAGATACAGGGAAAACAAATAGCTACTCTGAAAACGTTACTTGATATAACAGCTATTTCTGAAGCTCACCAATCCCAATGCACTAATAGTAAGCAGAAATGAAAATGATACACAAGTATTGGGTGTTACTTTTTTCAGTATTATTAGCTTGATTCTTTGAACTTTGATATTTAGCTAAGTAGTAAAATTCTTTCTCCTATGTATATCGTTAGTTATACTTTAAATTTAAATACAATTATTCTTTCTTCATACTCATACGGCTGCTAAGTATTTCCATAAATTTAATCTGAACTTTGACAAGAAAAAATTAAACTACAGATTAGTAACAAATCAAAGAATGAAAGACTGATAGGGATTCTCCTTTGAGGCCATCACAAATGCTATACAGAAAAGCATGCAATGAAAGACAAGCAATTGAACAAACTGAAAATATATGGTATGATATTGCTGAAATAAACATTTTGGAAGATGGGACTATCGTTTAACTCTAAAATATGCCTAAAGCAAGCACAGTCAGAAACCTATTAAAGAAGAGAGATAAATATGCCCCAGAATGCATTGTTTCAGCCTTAAAGCATTATATAATGATATAAAAACACTTATTCAACAAAATACTAATAACAACTGATGTTATTGTAGAGGAAATTGCATTTTTCTCTATTTTATGAGCTTTTTAAGAAGTTTTCCAACAAAAATAGATCTAACCACAAGAAATATTTGCATTCCAGGCTACTGAGAAATTGGTTATATAGAAAGAAAAAGATTGGGCCCATTTTTTGAAACAAAATTTACAGAAATGTAAAAAAGTTTTGCAAAATGTTAAGACCCAAGATAAATTTGAAACAAAGAAGAGGCAGAGAGAGAGAGAGAAAAGGGGCTCTGATCCATTCCACACACACACTCAAAACATACTGTTCATGTTCCTCACACTTCTGAATAGCAAACTCAGGCCTTCTAGCTTGAAGAAAAGGTACTAACTACTGAAGGATAAACCAGCTGTTTTCACACATATTCCTTTGATATGAGAAATACTGAAGGCCATAAATTAATTCAGGCAAGTATTCATAAGCTATCAATATTTGAACCCACCGATCAGTGTATAAAGAAACCAAGCCACCCTTATGTGTGAGTCCATCAGTTTTAAAACACAGAGAGCAAAGGTGTTAATGGAAAACAACTACATTTCCCTCAAAGAAAGAGGGGCTGTGGAGGGCAGGAACTGATGTAGTTGGTTTATAAAAGTCCTTACAACTTGGAGTAAGGTTGGAAGTTGAAGGAAGCTGTCAATTAGAAGGTTCATGATACGGAATTCATACCATGACATGACATGAAAAAAATATATTTTTGTATTGTAAAATAAGATTTTTTTGGTGTCCAAAATGGCATCATCCCCATCTACTGCACAACTGCAAAAGTGTTAACTAGATTTGGAACTGACAGCTCAATGTTAAAACAAGGCTTTGGGTGAGGACAGAAAATTATGATTTGTATTCCTTTCCACTGCTGTCATCAACAAGCTTGCTTATATTGAAAAACAATATAGGCTGCAGATGTTCCTCCAACAAGAAAAAGACAATGGAGAAGTATTCTTTTGAGAATTTGTGGAATTTTTGAGCAGGAAGGCTTGCAACAAAATGGCATGTGCAAGACATCTAAAAAGGAAAAAAAAAAGAGTTGAAATTTCTAGAAAACTATGGCTGGCGTTACCTCAAGCAACAGGTTTTTGATGTTATGAAATAATGGTACTAATTATAATGATGGTGGTGATGATGATTATGATAATAATATAGTACACTGTTTTTTCCACATGTGCCAAAATGACTTTTATTGACCTTGGATCTGGGCCAGTTACTCATTCTCAGGTTGTTGTGATTAAGAAAAAGTGGAGGGAGTGCTAGGAATGCTACTCTGAATTTCTTGGCTTGGTTTCTTTCCACACCCATCTTCAGATTCCAATATTGTCAGCTTGGAAGTACACCCTGGAACTTTTTTGGATAGCCTTAATTTTTTTTTTTGAAGAGTTCTGTATTTCTTCTATCAAGGGATTATATAGGATTATTTTTCCCAGGAGCCCCTTTGCTACAATTTGTTGTTCTGCTACCCACGCAGCACAACATCTCGAATGCAATACCCTGCTAAGGCTTTGGAGTTTCTCATCCTCAGGGAACAACAAAATGTAAGGTGTTTTTTTTTTTAAAGCATATTTGTGAACTCCTAAATAAAGTGTCGGTCTGTCGTATACACTGAGGGTAAAGAAAAGTGTGATCTGCCTGGCTGTAATTTGTAATTTCTTCCTTTAAAAATCCCTAACCCTGCTGATTTGGTCTACCAATATGTATTACTTCACATTACTCATGGATTTAACAACAATTTCAGTCCTACTGAAAAATGGATCTTAATTAGTCTTGCTCCAAGAGCTGAAATTTAAAAATGAAGAATAGCAGTTCTCGCAATATACATCCTCATCTATTAACATCAGAATGCTCCCCCAAGCCCCACAGAAAGATTGCCCTCCATGAAAACTTGAAAACGCGTATTTATATTTTATTTTTCAAATTAGTAGTTCAAGGCCACACATATGGTTTATTCCCATTTTATCTGACAAACCTACTGTGATTGTGCAAGACTGGCATCAAGCTAATGGGTCTTAATACACCAGAAAAGATCAATCTCTGTTAACTTTATGAATAGCAATAGTCTTGGTATTCTGAGCATAGCCAAGACAAACTGCCCTTCTAATTTTCCATGGCACAGCATATTCTATGGAACTGTAGAATATCCAAATAATACTGGAGATACTGTTTTGTGAAAGCTACTTGAGAACATCTAAGGACCTATTTCTCTAACACAGAGACAATCCTGATCTTGCAGAGTAGATGAAAGCTATGTTTCAAAATAAAAGAGAATTTCAATGAAAGGATTCAGATTAAAATGGGCACCAGCAAAATCACCGCATACTTGTTGACACCTCTTGCCCTTTTGTAGTCTTACGAGATAGTCCTGCTGTCAAGGACCCCTGAAGAGTATGGTAAAGAGTTACAAACTCAGTAGGAATCAGGTCCAATTTTTTTCAATCAGAATTGATATCTTCTAGCTTAAGATAAAGCATTAAATCCTTACTGCATTTGAATTCCAAGTAACTTCATAACTGTTTCACTAACTTAAAAGAGGGTGTACTGTATTCTGAAACCAAACCTCAGGTATAACCAAAGTAGTGAATAGTGAAAGCAAAGCACAGATCAAAATTTCTGTAGCACAAAAAAACATTGCAGTAAACAGTAGCAATTCTTACAATGAGAGCCAAAGGATGTGGGTGTTGTACCTCTCCCACAGCTTCTCCCCCTTTCACTCCACCCACATCTGGCCACCTGTAACTGTCTCAGAGGAAGCCAATTGTCTCCTACGTAATTTCCAGCTGCACTGCAACAACCACAGAATAAGCATTACAACTAGGTGCTTATAAAGAGTAAATGCATATATGAAGTCTGTCCAAAGGGTAAATCAATGTCCCAGTATTATTTTGCTACAATGTATTAAGCTGGTTGCAATAACAAATTAAAATGAAGTTAAAGTACAACTGACCCGATCTCTCGAAGCACTAGTAGTGCAGAAGTCGCAAATAAAAATTAAGCATTCAACATATACAACCACAGGAAAGAAATATTGCCATTCTGACAAGTCTTTTCCACTTTTAAATAAACCACACTAAGCTGGATGATGATGAGAAATAACTTCCTTTTGACCTTCTGGTATCACTATGATTCACAATACTTTTTCCCTCTGTAAATCAGGGTAGTCCTATGCATCTCTCACAACCATTTTCATAACAAAATTCTACAGGAAAACAATAGAGCTTTTTATGCATGCTTCGCATCACTTTTTTTTGTAAGTAACACATTTACATGAATGCAAATTTAATCATTATAATAAATTCAAAGTTACAATCAACTGCCACATCATATAAACGCTCAAAAAAACGTCCTGTTTATAAAATATTTTCTTTCTTAAGTGAGACTAACCCTAGTTTTCCAGTAATGGTAGATTTTATATACTTCATAAGCTAGAGATACAAATGAACCAATCAGTGAGAAAACAGACTAGCTGTTGATAGATCAAACATTTTTTGCTCTATCCATTATCAATAGCTCAAATTTGAGGATAAAAAGAAAAGCTCATAATTGACTTTCATTATTGATGAAAATTTATGTCACCAGGATTTTGTTTCTACGACATTTCACTTTTCTGTGTAAAATGTCCAAAGGACAATTATTGTAATGTATATCCCCAATGTTAAATATTTGTCTATAACTATTACATTGGTGCCTCACCTTTCTTTCAAGGATCCTGGAGAAACATCTGAACTATAAAATTATTCAGGTAGTCCTTGCCTTATAAACGGTCACTTAGTGACCAAAGTTATGACAGACCTCGCTGGGGGACAGTTATGACTTGCATGCAAAATTCTGATGGCTGCCCCCTGGTCACATGACCCACACTTCGGATGCTCAGCATATATGGCCATTTGCAGCATTCTGCAGTCATGTAACTGTGTTTTATGACAGTTTTGCTAAAAACTAGCATTTACCACTGGTAAAAGTCGTAAAATCAGATTGGTCACATGGGTGACCTGATTTATAACCATCACAATTCATGGCCGTAATATGCAGACTCCATTATGGTTGTAACTCAAGGACTATTTGTAATTTGAACTTGGCTGATTTGACCAATAGCGATTGCTTAAGCAATATGAAGTCTAATACCGAAAAAAAAAACCTGAATCTGAATTCCTATGGTTTAAGTCAGGGGTTCTCAACCTTGGCAACTTTAAGACTTGTGGACTTCAACTCCCTGAATTCCTCAGCCAGCAAAGCTGGCTGAGGAATTCTGGGACTTGAAGTCCACAAGTCTTAAAGTTGCCAAGGTTGAGAACCCCTGGTTTAAGTACATTTTAGTTACAATAGAAACATGAAAAATAATTCTCAAGGTGCTACTTCTTGAGTATAAACTAAACTATTCATTGAACATGATAGTAACAAACACTTTTAGAAATGAAATAATATAAAAAAATTGAGATCATCCTGATTACTACTATACTTTCTAGATTACATGATTTTGAAATAAAAATCAAATCCAACCATGATTTGAAGCTGTATAAAGGGGCAACTCAGTCATTAAAATAAACTGTTTTATTATGTGAAACTAAACATGTGCTTATGATTTTACTTCAGCTTTCCTTTGCAAAGTTCGTAAATGCAAGTATTACTTTTTCATCATTGTCGTAACTAAACAAATTATGATATGTAGTTACTAAACAAGACAGCTGCTAAACAAGGACTATTTGTAAAAAGTCTACATTCAAGTCACCTTTCCACCACAAACAATAATCAACAGGCTCAAACTCAACCCCGACAAGACGGAGTGGCTATGGGTTCTGCCTCCCAAGGATATTTCAATCTATCCGTCCATTAGCCTGGGGGGGGAGCTTTTGACCCCCTCGGAGAAGGTCCGCAACTTGGGCGTCCTCCTCGATCCACAGCTAAATTTGGAACATCATCTTTCGGCTGTGGCGAGGAGGACATTTGCCCAGGTTCGCCTGGTGCACCAGTTGCGGCCCTATTTGGACCGGGAGTCTCTGCTCACAGTCACTCATGCCCTTATCACCTCGAGGTTCGACTACTGCAATGCTCTCTACATGGGGCTACCTTTGAAAAATGTTCGGAGACTTCAGGTAATGCAGAATGCAGCCGCGCGAGCAGTGTTGGGCTTGCCTAGAAATGCCCACATTTCGGCATCACTCCGCGAGCTGCATTGGCTGCCAATTGGTCTCCGAACCCAATTCAAAGTGTTGGTTATGACCTATAAAGCCCTACATGGCATTGGACCAGGTTATTTACGGGACCGTCTGCTGCCCCATGAATCCCAGCGGCCGGTTAGGGCCCACAGAGTCGGCCTTCTCCAAGTCCCGTCAGCCAGACAGTGTCGCCTGGCGGGGCCTAGGGGAAGGGCCTTCTCTGTTGCGGCCCCGGCCCTCTGGAACCAACTTCCCCCGGAGATCCGTGTCGCCCCCACCCTCTTCGCCTTTTGTAGATTGCTTAAAACATACTTTTGCCGGCAGGCCTGGGGCAGCTAACACCATGCCCCTAGCCAGTGTATGTTTCTGTGTATGTTCGTGGAGTGATTGGTTTCTTTTAGCTTAAGGGTTTTTTATAGATATGTGTTTATTGTGATTTCTATCATGCTGTGAGCCGCCCTGAGTTCTTTGGAATAGGGCGGCATAGAAATTAAATAAATAATAATAATAATAATAATAATAATAATAACTAATATCATAGAGATAAAAATCACAAAAAATAATTTAATGTTAATTCTTAATTAACAGTGCCCACATAAGGTTTGTTAAATCAAATCAGATAAATTATGATTCAGGCAAACTGAACTATAGAGTGCTTACACAATCTACGTCTAATAGTCCACCTAAAAAAGGCTCTCTCTTTTTCAAAGCCCCCATCTGCTTTTTTCTTTTCTCCTCCTTACCCTTCCCAGTGTAAGTGCCTGACACTAAAGGAGGAAGAAGGGATGGTGAGTTAAAAAAAAAAGGAAAGCAAAGATTTAAATGCCATTTTTAACTGCAATGCTTCACTTGAATGACTATTTAAAGTAGTGGTTTACTTAACTGAATTGAAATGCACCTGCATAGTGAATCACTGACAAGGCTGCCAAGAAGGACTTTTCATCTGAATGCTTCATACAATGGATTCAGCTACAATTTAGATTTTTAAAAACACATACGGGGGGGGGCATTCACATTTCTGTTAGGAACTTTTCCATTAGGAACCCTTCCAAACTTTCCAAGCTTAGATCCAAGTGAAATGAAAGAGGCTTCAGCCAAGAAAGAAATTGCCTCTTTATAGGGTTTCATTGCAGCACTATATCAAACATTGTGGTTGTAATTTGGAAAGTATACTAGCAATCAGGGGATGACCTCAAATTTTTTAACATTATTTCATTTCTAAAAGTGCTTGTTATCATTATATTCAATGAGCTCTGTTTTGTAGTTTGTCCTCTTGATACACAGAAATTGTAGGCATTAACTACTATATGCAGTTCAGGGATAAAAGTCCTAAAATGCTTTTGATAAACGCAAAAGTTGTTTACACATTAGCCTATCTTGGAGGGACACTAGGTAAGATCCAATCCAAAACAAACCATCAAAGACCTCAAGAACAATTCATTCAACAATTCACAGAATAACTGCTCAAAACGCACCACAAACGGGGAACTGGTGACTCTGCAGGTATTGCGCTGGCAATGTCCAATCTTTCGTGATTGGCCAGGCTGGCTGGCTAATAGGAGATGGAATACAATAATATTTCAAGGTTCATTATTTCTATACAGGAAGGCACTTTTTTTGAATAATACTGCCTTTAAAATTAAGAGCAATACACTAAAGGTAAAAAGAAGCTATTCAGCAAGTTTTCTCCTTGAAAAGCCCTCAGTGGCCTAACACCGTGGTGGCGAACCTATGGCACGGGTGCCACAGGGTGGCACGCAGAGCCCTCTCTGTGGGCATGTGCACTGTCGCCCCAGTCCTAGGCCTTCAGCTGGGTTTTATAAAACCTTTTGGCTTTAGACCTCCGCCGCCATGTGCAAAAAAAAAAAAGTTGAATCAATCAATTTCAACTTCTCACAGGAAAAAAAAAAAGATCTTGCAAAGTTGGAATGGATTGAACTTTTTAGTCCCACCCAATCTGCCATTATAACTGTGGCCATTAATTAATTCTACTTTATTGTATTAGCAGAATCTTGCAAATCTGAAAGTACAAGCTTCCCGCCATTTTGTTTTTTTTCTAGATCAATCAGCATTTAAGTTTTATTCCAAATTGTATTGTTCCACATAGACCTGGGAATCCTTAAAGTAGAGAAAGTACATGAATTCTGCTCTCAATCAAAATAAGACGGAATTTGGCATCTTTATCCTTGCGGTTCCTCTCAAGATGCTTGCGGACAGCAACTGCTTTCTTGATTAAGTGGTAAAGATCTTCTGGAAGAGGGAGGGAGGAAGGAAGGAAGGAAGGAAGGAAGGAAGGAAGGAAGGAAGGAAGGAAGGAAGGAAGGAAGGAAGGAAGGAAGGAAGGAAGGAAGGAAGGAAGATTTCTGACATTCTCTGTCAGCTTCCCACAAGGAAATTAATGGGAAAGCCGACAGGAAGTTGGAAGGCACTCCTGCTCCCACTGATTTCTTGCCCACTTGTGTTTCAGTAAAAAAATATCTCTGAAAAGATGCCTCAATTCTGGAATATATAAACTTAACTATAAATGCTCTTAAATTTTAAATAGGCATTGTAAAAGAGCGAGTTTGCTGATGTAAGATAGTCATTCAGCTACAATGCAAGTCTCCTTAAGATATTTCTGATTTCTTAAATCTGCTTTTACACCAGTTACTAGTGTTGCAGAAGAAAATGCAGAAAGGATAGAGAAAAAGTAAAAAGGGAAGAGAAGATTGCAAAAGGAAACAAGAAGTCTATGTGGCTTCATAGAGCATAGCTATTTAATCATAATTTGTTAAACAAACAATGCATGGTTCAATTCCCACAACATACTAGGTCAAAAATCACATTAACATGCTTAGTATACAGTATGTAGAGGCCTGTATTTACTGGTTTTTCTTTTCTAGAATATAACTGTTCTTGTTCCTTCACTGTTCACATCACCAATACTTAGTTGGTAAACGGAAACAGTCATCCCAAAATGTCAAAACAGTTCTGAAATTCTATATTTGAGCCCAATACCATCTATAGTTTGCTCTGTCCTCTTTCAAAGAAACTTCAAAATTCTCAGCTCTTTCATTTAAATCATCAAAATAAGAAAATTAATGTGTGAGTAATTTTCATTATGAAATAACCAGCAGATGGCATTTTTAGAAATATTGCAGTTTACACATTATATACTTATGGGTTGAAAGATTTGATTCCACTTTTGGGTTGTTCAAATTATTTTTAACTGTAACTCTGATAACTATGTATATAACATTGTTACGTTGAAAACTATATTGGTTCTCTACAGGTTTCAAGATGCAAATTAAGAGCCGATTGCCACCTATAAAGCCCTTTTTTTTTCCACGAATGGGACCTGAAGCATACCCACGCTGATCTTGTGGAATGTGGAAGGCACAATCAGGTGAATCTCAGTGTGGACATGCTTCAGATGCCATTCATCTCCCCCCCCCCTGATTCTAATGGCCTCAATTTGGCTGATTTTCTATAAGGCAGGTCACTTTTTTTTTTTAAGTTGGGGAGCCATACACCTTCTTTAAATAATAAATAAAGGGGAATGTCAAGCAGTTCATCAAATGTATTCAAGTGGCCCTCATTCCTTCACTTGCAGGTTTCTTCCTTGAAGAAGCTGATGGCTCTGCGCAAGACTGCTCACGATTCTGCCTTGCTGCAATTAACCAGACTCCCCAACGTATTTCAACATAATTGCTGGAGAACAACTCTTTATGTTCATAATTAGCCACTGAAAAGATATTCTTTTTTCCCAGGCACTTAAAGAGTACTGTAAGTGATGAGGAGCCTATTCCAGCACCTTCACTCTTAAACCACTTCTGTGCCTATTAGCAAGTGGCTTCTTTCTGCAACAACCTGTTTGACAATTGCTTGGTGGACAGAGGCAGAAAAAGAATTCTCGGGAACCTTGAAAAGGCACCTCCCATGTATCCTTGTTGAAGGAACACCCTATTATATTTAAAAGGGCAAACTTTATTATTAAAAAGGGCAATTCCAAAAGATTCCCAGAGCCTCAACCAATGGGCATGTTTCATGTATCATTTCTTTTCATAAAGAAAAAAAACAGCTTCTCCTCTAGGACAATTATCATTTTGCGCTCACGTTCTATGGACTACCGGAATCTCTATGAAAATGTGGGTGGTGACTACAGCTGACAAGCTTAATGTTACAGCATGAGGATTCCACTTTCTCAGGCAGACTGGATTTAGCGAGTGAAATTTAAAAATTTAAATACATAGCTTCACAGGAATAACTGACTGGTCAATCTAATTCTTTTGAGGAATCAACTAAAAGAGGAGATATGTGCAAGGAAAAAATAGAAATATGGAAAGTGAAAAGCATTAGTTAGAAAGCAAACTATTTTCTTACTTATAGATAGCTGATAGTCACATTTTTTTGTTTTTTCTGCTTCTATTTTTGTTTCCTATACTTTTTGTTTCGTTTTTATTTCTTTTTACTAAATTCTTCTTTTTAGAATTCTTCAATGCACTATAGCTCTTAGGCCATTTTATTAATTTGAATAGCACCAAAGTGATTTAATTTAAAATAAAGAAAAATATACATAATAATGGAAAATAAAATTGTTGGAGTGGCAAAATAGAATTTAAAGGAAGGTGATAAAATATCTGTGATGAAGACTGCATAAATTTGCATACTCTGGCATATACTTCATCTATTGTATTAATCATCAGGTTTAAAGAAGGAATTATACTATAATTCAACTATTAAACCATGAACTGGAATAACTGAATATTGTTTGTTTTCTTCATACTTCTATCTCTCCGCTAAGAGCTTTGTGGTTAAAGTTAAGTATAGGGTCATTAGATTCCACCAGGTAGAAGGAAACCTCAATTGGCAGGCAAACAATTATATGAGAAAGACAAATTAATGTTTCACACATCCTACTTGAATTCAATCTACAAAATAGAGAACTAGGAGAGGCAGAAGAAAAATAAAGAAAGACAGAACTGTGATTTTCTCAATCTGTTACAGCTTGGCACTCTTCCAGAGATGCATGGATCTAGCTGGCTGGAAATACTAGGAGTTGTAGTTCAACACATCTGAAGCATGCTAAATTAGACAAAAAAGGGCAGTGCAAAAGAACTGTAGGAATTTTGTATTCATGTATTCATGTATATATAAGCATCAGGAATCTGATGACTGATCCTAGTCATTTAGAAAACATCTGTTGAACATCCCCCCTATCTTTCCGGTGAATTATATAGGATGAAGTGAGGCAACAGTCATTCTCAATATAATCACCCCCCCCTAGGGGAGACAGTACCCACCCCTATTGTTGACATTCTGAAAATAACTTCAGCTTATATGGTTTCACTAAGACTTGGTCCAGCTGATTGATTGAGGATATTATCTTGGCTTTTATCTTTTGTGTTTTTCACGGGGTTTTATTGGGACGTTGATAGGGTTCCCTTCCCCCCTTCTTCTATGTATATAGAAGGACTGGGTTGAGTTAAAAGTATTTTCAATTAAATAAAGAAATAAATATTCTGAATTGCACCTTCAGTGAACAAAGTGAAAAGTATGTAGAATGCCGTAAGGTGACTTGTGAAATGCAGACACATCATTTCTTTTGCATGAGGCTTCTTAATTAAAAATTTAGACTTCAGTGCATCTCCATAACAGGCTTACAACATTCCAAACTAATGCTATAAACTCAAGCTACGCTCTTCCAGAAAAGAGGGTGTAAGAACCAAATTTCCTTTGGTTCGTCTAATTCTAGCTTACTTGTACAACACTGGTAGTCTCCTCTTAATGACCACAATGAGGACCAGCACCTTGATCATTAAACAAAGTTGTCACTAAGTTAAACATCAAAATTTTATGACCTTATATACCAATTTTATTTTGCTTTAGAGACCTGGGAAGATTGAAAATGTGAGGATTGGTAATAATTTTTTCATTACTATAATTGTGAATGGTTGCTAAATGAGGACTATCAGTACATCAGGTATTTTTATTACAGATAAATTCATTCCTTTTCCTCCAATAAAAAGCTTTCAACTTCATCACATTTGCTTCCATGTTGACTGTGGGTTATATTGCATGTCACCTTAGCCTGTCATGTCTCACTTACTTGAAGGTAAACATGAATATATACCAATCAAGGACCATTATAACAAAATGTGTGCATGTATGAATAAATGATATTTATATACCACTCACTTCACAGAAACTGGGCAATTTACAAAATGCAAATAAATGCATAAGATAAATAATAACAAATCTTGGTATACAACCATTATTCTACCCCAAAATCTGCAATGTAATTGCATCCCAAATGTCAAAAGCTCCATAAATAAACAAGTTCTGCTTAATCATCCTCCTAAAGGTTATCAATGACATTCAAACTTATAGGGGGACCCACAAACTTCATATCCTGGCCCTTCATCTGATGAATGCTGGGATGCTTCACCTTTTAATTCAAGAGCTTCAAACAATTAAGGTATTTAACATATCTTTCATCTGATATGATGCAAATTGGACCCAATCTGACCTAAATCCTCTCCTAAATCTTGTTATCCACTAGGAGACAATTAAAGATTACAAAATTATATTGCATGAAGTTCACTGTCAGAAAGTTGGTCCTTTGATCTGAATAATATATACCAGTGATAGTGAACCTTTCAGAGATCAAGTGCCCAAAAAACTGGCCCCGCCCCTGCTCCACCCTCTGCCCCGCCCCCACTCTGCCCCCATATCCCGCCCTGCCTACCCGCAGGGCCATTCACTGCCTCCTGTGCCCGCTGCAGATCGCCCAGGCAACCCAGCAGCGCTATGGTGGTCACGCCCTCTGCCCGCGCCCTGCAGCATCAACTGTGCACAATGGGCTGTGAGGGCAGAGTCTTGTCTACGCTGCATGGCTGCCATGTCCTTGGCTGCGCTGCTCCGTGTGGGCCACGCTCAGGGGTGACTCTCCTTCGGGGGGGTGCTGGAGAGGAGGGGGTTCGCAGAGGGAGGCGAGGCTGGGGCAGCGGCACGTGTGCCCACAGAGAGTACCCGTGTCATAAGTTCACTACCACTGATATATAACGTACTTAAACATTGGTTTTGGAATTTAACTTAAACTGTACAGTAATCTAAATTTTTGCCCTTCTGAATCGACCATTATATTTCTACTAATATTTTAATATGATTTTATAACTTTGCCAGAGGTAAGCTTTCCAATAGTTAACTCTCAAAAATTCAACAAAGCAATTTTTTAAATGTTAGAGTATGGCTTTTTCAAATAAATCCCTTTCTCTTATTTAGCAAGTTTATCATAATATTGAGGTTAGAAAAACACACATTCTTGAATATAATGATTTCATTGTTAATATAATAGTAGAAACAAAAAGTGCTAGTGGTTTGTTGCAGCAATGTTTAGTAAATAAAACAACAAAATAAGCATACATTTGGACAATTATCTATCTATTTGGGGAAAAATAAAACAACTTTATTCTGAAAACTTACCCTAAAGCAAATAAAAACATTCATAAAACATTCTACTATTCTTTGTTTTAAAATATAACAATTAAATAAGCATAGCTACTGCTCAGTGTGTACTCCTGTTACACCTAGAATTGTATTCAGATCTTTCCATACTTAAGGTGCACAGAAATCAGGAGTTTTTATTCCTAAATAATATAGTTGACTGCATTCTGTCTATTTAATAACTTTACAGATTTTATTTATATCCTATTTCCCTCCACAAGATCAAAATAGCATACATAGTTTTCAACTTCTCATTTTTATTCCAGTAACAATTTGCAATGTAAATTAGGCTAAGATAATGAGTAGCCAGTCACCTAGTGAGCTTCATTACTAAGTAAGAACTTGAATCGGGGTCTCACCAATCTAAATCAAGATTCTGTTTATTATTCCATATTGGCTTTCCCTTAAAGGATACAAAATCTAAACAGGCTGAAAAAATGTGGCTGAACACACAGAATAATTTTGAAAACACACCGCACGACCAATTTAAAAGCATGTGAAATATAATGGAACACAACTATGTTAAATTAAGCACTTTTATCTTGCTCACATTCATTTTGGTTGATACTTCCCATTTTTATTTTACTTATTTACTTATTTTTATTTATTAAATTTATATGCCATTTATCTTCTTCATGAAATAGACTACTTCAAAAATTTTATACATGAAAAAGAAATTACGAATTAAGACAACAAGAACTTCAATTTTAATAGAACAATATGTAGCTATTCATCTCATGGTATTAATTTAAATAAACAAATGTATCAAAATAGTAAAAAATATTTTCCAATCATAACCGATCTTAAAGTGTCTTGTTTACATTGTGCTTTAATAGTCTATTAACTCATGATTGGTTGCTTAGCAACCATTCAAAATTACAATGGATCCCCAAAAGCTACATGACCCAGTTTCAAAGTTATGGCCGCTGCAGCACTCCCACGGTCATTCACCATTATAACTAACCACAAAGAAACTACAACACCTTCCACCCTGCCCTTAGGCTTTTTTATCCCACTTCAACTGGGTCCCTGCAGCCCTTGCACAAGAGATACAAAGCACACTATAAGTTAAAATAATAATAATTTTTTTTATTTACAATTTTTATACCGCCCCCCTCCCGAAGGACTCGGGGCGGTGTACAGCCCAATTAAAACAACAACACACAAAAATTAAAATTATTAAAAATAAATTAAACAATTTGGCCTAATATTTAAAAACCCAACTAAAAACACAATCCCCTAAAAACAGTTATGGCCATTGTTGGAGCTGGAGCTATCATCCCAGGCCGGCTTGTCGGAATAAGTATGTTTTTAATTCTCGACGGAAGGAACGCAATTCCGTCATCGTACGGAGTTCGGGGGGGAGCTCGTTCCAAAGCACTATAATAATGCACTATAGGCAAAATATTCAATTTCATTCTAATAAAAAATGTTTTGACCAATCCATCAAAGGAGAGAGTTCAGTGAATCAATCAACATTTGACATGGAAGAAACAGGGTAATTTTGGGTGCAGCTATGGGACAACCCAAAGAAATATAACAAGAATGCAGCTTGGATAAAGGAGTTGGATAAGAATAAAAAAGAAGTTGAAATGAAAGAACTTGTGATAACAGCAAAATGGTGGAGAAAAGGACAAGAAAGATCAAGAATTGGTTAGTACTAGGTGAAGATGAACTGCATGGTTTTTGGTTGGAACATCTGGCAGGCTTACAGCCACAATATCATACGTTTAACAACATACTGCAAGGAGGTGAAATTGAAGATTGGTTAACATCTGGTAAAACTTACCTGATAATGAAAAATTCAACACAAAGGGATGGACCAGACAACTATATATCAATGACCTGCTTACCAACAACTTTCAAATTGCTAACTGTTGTAACTGATGCAGTCCAACAGCATCTAGTTGAAAACAAGCTCTTTTTACCCGAGTAGAAAGGAAAGGACTAAAGGCATTCACACACAAAGACATATAAAAAATATGGGGATACTCAATGGGTCAAATGTGCCCCTAGTGACTTGAAAATATTTTGGCTGATTTCTTTCCTGTCCCCAATCAGCATACGCTGTGATTTTTCCAGCCAAATATAACATTTATAGCGAACAAAAAAAGAGACCTAAGAAAGTTTTGAGGCAGTGGATAGAGAAAATGATATATTATTTAAATGCAATGGAAGAAACCTATTCATCTACACAATATAGAAATTACTGAATGCTTTGTTTAAAATAAACATGTTTTTATCAGGTTTTCCAACCTTTTACTATGCTTTTTTAACACAGATTCTGAAAATCTTATATGGATTTATTATTAGAAGTAGAAGAACCTCCTGAAACCAATGAGTCATATGTATCAGCAGAAACCAAGAATGCCTTTTCTTCCACAATTTTCAAAAGTTATTTTCCCTTCCATTCATTAATAGGCGGGGAGTGTATCAGAGCAGACTAGTACGGTAACAAGAAATATTCCCTCTGCTTCCTTGGATCAAGCAATTTTGTTGACTAACCCATAAAGTAATTCTTACCAAGGGTAAAGGGCTGGACAGAAATCTGGATTTTAAGAGCAAATGTGATTTGGAACATATTGACACATAAGGAGCATCTATTGGGAGCATCTTAAAATCATATTCCACCTGATAAGTAAAACTGCTATATATTCAGTATAGAATAATATCTATGTTTAAAAACAACAAAATATACTTTCAGTTTCAAGCTGGCTGTTTGGTAGATAGAATGAATCCGCTATAGACTCCTATCTAACTTAATCCCATTTAAGCAACAAATACTTCAAAAAGAAACAGAATACTTATAAATCAGAAAAAATAGTAAAATTGATTAAACTAATATATTATGCTATTAGATTCCATTTTCAGTCATGGGTGAAACAAAATCAATAGGACAAACACATTATTTCCCTTCAGTTATGAATTCATGCAAAGATAAGTTGACAACACCAGGGGTGGGATTCAGCCAGTTCGCACTGGTTTGGCAGAACCGATACCTAATTTTTGGTTGAATTTGCTGAACCAGTTATGAGCTTCAGTGTCCATGTCCCCTAATTCCCATCACTGTGGTGAGGTGGACTCCGCCTTTCGTGCCTCCCGGCTGGCCCGGATCACAAAGCCAATGAAGTGAAGGGCGCCTGGTTGACGGAAGCTCCGGCCTCCCTATGGGAAGGACCAACGGCCAGGAAGTCCCGCCCCCAGTCCACCTCAGCCAATTGCACACTGAGCAGCAGGTGGTGCATGGGCAGCCCGCACCTGTCTCCAGGGCCGGTAGCCCATTGCCAGGGGAGGACTTCAAGGCCTGGGTGGTGCCTGGCCTTCCAGACCAATCATGGTGGTGGTCTCCTGTCCAAATTACCAAACTGATATTAATGATTATCAAGATTTTGTGGGAAATATTTTAAAAAATTCCCAGAACTATGCAATTCCTGAAAGTGTTCAAAGAGCTAAAAATATTGTCAGAACAATTGCTGTAAGTTCAGCAGAAGTGGAAAAAGGTTTTTCAAAGATGAACATAATATGTTCAGAGAAGAGAAGTTGCCTGTTTCTAATATATCAAACACAATGACTATTAGTCTAATCAGCCTACCTCTAAAGGAATGGGATCCTACTCCTACAGTGAAAAGATGGTTAAGGATAAATCATATAGCCGATGATGCTTAGATAAAAGCAAAGAAAAGTGCAAGTGAGAATACCAATCAAGAAGCAATATGGAAATATCTTAAATAAGAGTTTTTTAGTCAGGTATTATTTAATATTTTTCATTAATATTTTCATTATTTCATTAATTTTTTCATTAAAATATTAATATTTCATTAATATCTTAATATCTTACAATAATCTAGTTTTGTGTACCTCTTTTATTGTTTTTATTTATGCATGAAATAATAAACTCCCTTTTGGTATATCATTTTTTTATACTTAAAATGGTCATTAGGGCAGAGAACCGGTTGTTAAATTATTTGAATCCCACTACTGAACAATACAATGAACTCTAAACAATTTTGCAATTATTGTATCGTGTTTCCCCAAAAACAAGACCCGGTATTGTTGTTATTATTTTTGGTTTCAAAAGATGCATTAGGGCTTATTTTCAGGGAAACACGGTATCAGGGTGATCAGCCTGGTCAGGCACCTCAACTCGTGGCACACACACAAGAGGCGGCGAGTGCGCGGGGGGCGATGATGTCTGGCAGCTTCCGCAGCCCACTGGCCCATTAGCCATGAGCTGTGCAGCCTGCACAGTGCAGGTGAGTTGATTACCTGTCCAAGCAGCAGGCGGAACAGACATGCAGGGGAGAGGCAGGCAATCATGACACACTGCAGGGCTGCCTGCCCTGGTGCAGCTGCGGGCAAGCTGAGAGACGATGGGATGGAGTGCATCTGGATCACCTGTCTCCTTCCATGCCTCTGCCTCCTGCCGATGCCGCCGCATGAGCCTCCTGTGAGCCAGGCTACCACACAGTGCGTCCAGATCGTCTGCCTCCCTCCGTGCCTCTGCCTCCACCTGCTGCCTCCACGCAAGCTACCTGTGAGCCAGGTGGCCGTGCGACATGGCAGGATCACCTGCCTTCCCCCATGCCTCTGCTTGGAGGGCCAGCCTGTGGTTGCAGTGTTGGGACTTACCTGTGCTGTGCAGGCTACAGCTGCTCTGGATATCGTCAGCTCCCACGCTCTTGTACCTCCTGTGCTGGCCATGCCCACCCCCCCAGGCTTAGTTTTGGGGTAGGGCTTATATTAGGTGCATGCTAAAAAATCAGGCTAAGGCTTATTTTCTAGGTGGGTCTTACTTTCAGGGAAACATGGTATATAGTAAGATATACTGTATGTCTCAGTTGCATAAATATGGCAAACATCAGTTAGTTTGAAGACCAAATAAAATCCAAGACTTTGTCAATTTACAGCTTTATAACTAAGAGTAAGCTGTGCAAATTCTTTATATATAATTATGTGAAAAAAGACTGCTACGATAACCACTGAAGAAGGTGAAGCCACTTCCTTTTAAACTACTACAGTCAATAAGAATTAGCCCTATAGCGTTGATCGCTGCCTAGGTCCACTAAAAGCAGAAAAATGTTCTAGTGCAGTGGTCCCCAACTTTTATAGCTTGGCAGCTCAGTGGGGTGGGGAGGGGAGCCGGCCTCTACAAGTGGCATGTGTGCTGGCCTGCCACTCATGCAAAGTCAAGCTATGCATATGCGTGGAGGCCCACCACTCATGCAAGACGAGTTGTGTGCATGGGCGTGTGTGCCAGCCAGCTACTCACATGGCCCAGTTCCATACAGGCCATGGCCCGGGGGTTGGGGACCCCTGTTCTAGTGCATCTGTTTCTGCAGGCCATATTTATTTTATTATTATTTCATTTCAACATTTTGTGTATTTTTCGGCTATCTTGAAAAGTGTTTTTTCGCACACTCACAATTCTAATGGCTCACCACTGTGGACACTATGGCTAGGAAAAAGCCCTCAGGAGTTTTCAAACTCTGCATCAAGTATGTGAACAGATGAATGCTAGGAATAAAAACCTTCTACATATCCTAAAATTACATTCAGTAAGTACAATTCTTCATTTAGAAGTCTAAGTATCACAGTCCATTATTGTAACAAATGAAGAAAGCATACAGGATCAAAGGGAGGGGGAGATTAGGCCAGAGGAAAGGAGCAGTAGCAATCCATAATTACCGGTATCTTGTAGATATAAAGCTTGTGAGCTAAAGACCGTTGTGCAATCCATCAACTCTGTTCCTATACAATGTTTCACACTGAAAGCGTATTATATATGTGCATCTTTAGGTATAAATCCTTTACTCTACAACATTTCACCCTGAAGGTGCGTTATGTATGTACATCCTTAAGTATAAATCCAAAACTGCTTGCACTTTACTAGTTTAGCTAGTATGTCTGCCTTTAACGCATCTATAATTCTGAAGTGTAAATAAGATAAATAGGTTTTGAAAGAGTCCATTCTGAGAGCTCATATTCACTTTAGACCTCTGACAATTCCTAGTCAAATTCAGGAGAGCTGTCACCGAATGCCCACAATACAGACAAATGTAAGCCTTCATTACATGAAATTTGACTGTAAGTGACATTCCAGCAGATGCACAGCAGATTTTTGCTCCAAACATGCAGCCCAAGAGCAATCCGAAAAGAGAGGGAAAAAACAACAACAACACAACACTGTAAGATTAGGGTACTATTCAATGAGGAAGAAAGCCACAGCAGCATAAAGAACTTCTTTCAGTATCAAAGCACTTTTCTCACAATCTTCAAGTGTATACTCTCCTACTGCAGATGACTTAAATTAAGGTAGGCTGTGCTGCAGTGGACCTGTGAGTCAGCAAGAGCTGCCTGTAGGAAATTGCTGACATTTTTAGAAGGCTCACAAAGAAAAGTGTGTGTGAGTGCATGTATGCTCACACAGACCCACATGCACACACACGTTTCTACCCAGGAAGTATGGGCACACATACAATTAACATGTAGAAAACCAGTAGCACACAATTTCTCATTTCCTTATTTACATGTCCAATTCAAAGAAATCACCTTTGAATGTTAGCTATAATTAGAAGCTGCATTAAGTCTTCAGAATCAATTTGTTTAAGCATTATAAAACAGCTTAAACAAAGCGTCTGAATAACTTCTCTTTTTGAAAAGTGAAAATCTGTCCTACATGAAAGCAATATGCCCTTTTTATTTTTAATGAGTGGGAAACTTACTTTGAATTAGAGCACTCAAAATATTTAACACTTCAGCTGGGAGATTATTTTCTAAGCAGAGGTGTAAGGTTAATTTCTAGAAAGATTGATGCTGGGACACAATCTCTCTTTATAACAAAGTCTCGTGACCTGGAAGCCCTTTATCTAATGAAAAATGGAAGGAAGGGCACATTGACTCACTAATAGAGAAAATGCAATCTGTACTTGCAGATTATTACAATGTCATTCAAAGTCATCCAATTTTAGATTTCAGATTTGCCAAAAAGGCAAGTGAGAACAGGAATATTGCAAAATATAGCTCTCTAAGATCTCATCGTAAGAGCTTCACTTTAGAACACTTACACAGTTTCAATATACTCCACAATACAAAGGGTCACGCTTGTATTCTTTGGGGAAAAAACATGCATTTATGAAAGATGTACAGAGATTAAAAGGGCATTATATTATCCATAGGAGAGTTGGTGTAACATAATGGATATCAAAGAGATGGCACAGAGAAGATTTTTTCAGAAAAACATTTTTACGATCCTTTTTTAAACTAAAAATCCACTGTTTATGAAACTAATAATGTAACAATGAATTACTACATCTGTTCAAGTTCAGCAATTTCAATGGTGCAAATAACCTGCCTCTGGGAAAAACATGTAATTTACATATATAAGTACATAAACATCTAATATCAACCCCCAATCAGAAAAGACCATTAGGATTTTTTTCCTGTTTAATATTTTTCTAGACATGTTTGTTCTGGTGGATAGAGTGTTCAATATAGTCCAGAAAATATAAATGTAATCCACAACATCAAAACATAATAAATGATCTTGAACAAGCAGTGTCTTTCTCAGTTATCTTAAATTTAAAATATACCTGGAGTAGTCATTCTTTGAACAGAATTATGGAAACCAATAGGGCAACTTTATAATAAATTACTAGATGTGAGTGGCTAACTACTCTATGCATGAGGTAAGATCAGATCCAACCACACAGTTGTATATTATTCCCCATCCCAATAGACAGGCATTCAAATACTGAGTTCCAGACAGAAGAGCAGGACTGAAGTGGAACAAATAATCATGAGACACTTTACAATGTGAATCTACAAACGCATAATGAGATAGTGATAAAATGTCTTTAAGCCATCTGAGCCTACAAGGTAAGACTGGGCACAAAATAGAACACATACAAAGGCATGTACATCTGCTGATTTCTACAATTGCTTAAATGTTCCTTAGAATAAATAGCTTGAACCTTTCATTTCTGTAATCTTAATTAAAGTGTATGATAAAATATCAAAAACAGAATATATCAATCTATGATAAAGAGCTTATATCTCCATAACACCGTTCATGAATACCAATGGAAAGTATTTAATGATTTCAGTCTAGATATGGATATGAGGCCTTAGTTTAATTTACACTTGTATAATTAACAATTACATAACCAGTTTGGTTTTTTTACTTGCAGAAAGATGAATACTGCAATCCTAAACACATATTTAATACAGAAGAATTTATTTTAGAGAAAATAAGATTGTATTGTAACTTGAAAAGCGTTTAGAGAATGTAGAAGTACAGCAACAATACTGTGAAAAACAGACTACCTAAATCTCAAGCAGGGAGAGGAAAATTATCTATTTTAAAAACTGTTGGAATATTCATGAGCAGGAAGAGTCATGTGGTAACTCAGTCAGCCAATGTGAAGAAAGTGCTACTGAGTCTGTGCAAAAAGGTATTGAGTTAGGAGCTGAATTTTCAGTCTCAGGTTTGTCTCTGTATCTCTCTGTAAGAAGTCTTCATTAAGCTATGTTGCTGTAAAGAAGAATGTATGGTATTGTAAATATTTTGATATAAAGAATCAGCTAAATGCAGTCAACTGTGAGAGCTTCTGATTTATTTTTCACCAACAGAGAAATTAAAATTCTCTAACAGGTTATGGGCCCAGAGCTTACTAAGGACTGCATTGTAATTTAAAGCTGGAAGAAATTGCCTGTGTTTAGAAAGTATAAGAACAAGGCAGAATTAGCAGAATGGCTGCAATGGAATTTAAGGAAAGCTCTGTGCCTCATTTGGGCCAGAAGAATTACATTGTGTGGGCTGCTAAAATGGAATGTTTGCTCAAAGCAAAAGAGCTGTGGTATATCATAGAAAATCCACTACAAGTGTTTGCATCTGCTGATCAGAAAAGTCATGATCAAGCAATGGCTTATCTCATCTTGAATTTAGATGATGAACAATTTCTAAATGTTGTAAATTTAAAGATTGCAAAGGAGATTTGATTGAAGTTGAGAGCTGTGCACGTGAATGTTTCTGCATGCAATATAATGCAATTGTCAAGAAAACTTTACAGGGCCTGTTTGCAACCAGGTGAATCTGTGGAACAGCATTTAAATAAAATGCAAAGTTTATTTTTGGATTTAGAACAATGTGGGATTAAATTCCCTGAGTCCCAGAAGGTTTAATTGGTGTTGAACAGTTTAGATAAAACCTGGGGCACAGTTTCTGCGATATTTGAGTGTAAAGAAGAGCAAGACTTAAATTTTGAGGCTTTAAAGGCATGTTTGCTTAATGAAGAAGAAAAGCAACATTTTAGGAACAGCCACGAGGAGGTGAAATTTCTGAGGAAAGGGTCCAGACTGCAAGTCTCTGGAGAAGAAACAAGCAGATGGGACCAAGTTGCATCAAAAGAGAGATTTTGCACGCAGAGGGCTCAGTAAGAAAAGAATTGCTACATTTGTGGAGCAAATACACATCTGAAAAGGAACTGTTTGCAGAGGAACAGTTTGCAGCGAAGGACATTTTTGCAAGCAAAAAAGACTGATTTACAAAAGGAACATTTTGGTGTTGCAAAGAGACAAGTGGCTAATAGATAGTGGGGCAAGTCAAACAATTGTTAATGACTCTGAATTATTTTGCAGGTTTGTTCCAGTAGCACAAGAAGCTGTGGCTTTGGCAAATGGCCAGAAAGCAAAAGTCATCGGAAGAGGCGATGTAAACATTCCATATTTGGAATCAAAGTTTACCAATGTGCTTTGTATACCTGAGATGGAACATAATTTGTTAAGTGTGTCTAATTTAGACAAACAAGGTTTTGAGATCATTTTTGTAAATGAGAAATGTCTCATCAAAAGGAATGGGAATATTTGTGCAGAAGGCATAAAGAAAGATAATCTATATGTATGGCAGGGACAAAAGGTTCAATGTTCCCATATATTTAAGAATGTTGCAGAGCATGATTTGTGTGTTCATCTTCTACATAGAAGACTTGGCCATGCAAGCTTTAAAGTTTTGCAGCAAATACAAGAGTTTGCAGAAGGGCTAAATTTGAAGGGATGCAAAACATATTTGGACTGTGCAGTATGCAAAGCATCGAAGTCAAAGGCATTCCCAGTTAGTAAATATAGCACAAGACAAACAAAAAGAGCTCTAGAGCTGGTCCATGCAGATCTGGTAGGACCTATGAAAGCCAGTTTGGGAGGAGCAAAATATGCACTGGTAATTGTTGATGATTGTAGCAGGTATTCGTTTTGGTACTTGCTTAGAGGTAAGACAGAGGTGCTACAACAATTCAAACAGTGGGTAAGTTTTGTAGAGAGAAGGTACAGACAACAAGTGTGTCAGTTGCAAACTGACAGAGGTATTGAATTTATGTCAACTAAATTCCAACAATGGTTGGGACAGTTGGGGATAAGACACAGACGTACAAATCCTTACACAGCAACAGAGAACGGTGTAGCTGAAAGAAGTAATGGTGTTTTGCAAACAATGAAAGATTCTTTATTAGAGGATTCTGGTATGAGCAGGTCATATTGGGGAAAAGCCATATTGACTGCCAATTATATAGTTAACAGGCTGTGGAGTTCCTCCATTAATAATACTCCATATGCCATTCTATATGGGAGAAAGCCATCACTGGCACATTTGAGAATTTTTGGAAGTACTGTATGGGTATATATTCCGAAAGCAATCAGAAGAAAGGGACAGCAAAAGGCAAGAAAGCTCAGGTTCATGGGCTATGAGCCAGGGTCAAAAGGATATCGCTTTAGCGATGGAAATAAAGGAATTGTAATTTCAAGGTCTGCTAATTTTGTAGAACAAAATTGGGACAGAATTAATGCAAATTCTGGGTATGTCTCACTTAATGTCGGTGATCTATTTAATGACAATAACTCATCTAATGATGGAAAAATGATTATTGAAGATGTCAATGTTCAGGGAGGAGAGGCTGAACAAGACATGAAGCCAGATAGACTTGAGACACAGGAGCAGTTATTATCACGTAGGTCAGAGCGATGTAACAAAGGAATTCCGCCTGACAGGTATTCTGCCAGCAAGGTAAAGGTTTGCAATGTGTGGTATGAGCCAAGAAGTTATAAAGAGGTGTTGGCATTACCAAAAGCTGAACAAGAAAGATGAAAGGAGGCCATGGATAAAGAGATGAAATCCATGGGAGACCATGAAGTATTTAAATCAGTGACTTTGCCACAGGGAACCAAAGCTGTGGGTTGTAAATGGGTATATAAGAAAAAGGTATTGCCAAATAATGATGTACAGTGTAAGGCCAGGTTAGTGGCCAAGGTTTTTCACAATTAAAGAATGTGCACTACGATGAGGTATTTGCGCCAACTGTGAAAAGTGAGAGTATAAGATTAGCACTGGCATTGGCAGCAGCATATAAGCATAAAATCTGGCACTTTGATATCACCACTGCATTCCTCAATGCTGAGTTAAAGGAAGAAATGTATATGATCCAAGCACCAGGATATGAAATTGCAAAACCTAACATGGTGTATAAATTAAACAAGGCTATTTATGGGCTGAAGCAGTCAGCCAGAAACTGGAATATCTGTTTAGATACTGGTTTAAAGGGTCTTGGATTTAAAAGTTGCAAAGCTGATAATTGTATATATACTGGACAATTACAAGGAGGGAATTGTCTACTGTTATCATTTGTAGATGATCTTTGCTTCATCACAAAGGATGCATCACAAGTCAAGGAATTTGCTGATAAATTAGGAAAGAAATTTGAATTAAAGAATTTGGGAAAAATAAAAAATTATCTCGGTGTAGAGATACAGAAAAATGAAAAAGGTGGTTATATTCTCAGTCAAAGGAGAAAAATTGAGCAGTTATTGGAAAAATATAATATGAAAGATAGCAATACTGCTCCCACACCCATGAGTACGGATTTTTATAATAGTTTAAGTGCGGACAAAGGTGAAACTTGTGATCAAGAGATATATCACTCAGCAATAGGGAGTTTGTTATATCTATCACAGTGGTCCAGACCAGAAATAGCTTGTGCAGTAAGCATTTTGAGTCGTTTTACTGCTGCACCTACAAAGTTACATTGGATGGGTGTAAAAAGGGTTCTCAGATATTTAAAGGGAACTATAAATTTGGGTCTTCAAATACAGATTACTGAGGAATTGAAATTAAAGTGTTATGTCGATAGTGACTATACAAAGGACATAAACACAAGGAAATCAAATTCTGTGATTATAATAGTGTTTGGAAGGGCTCTGATTGGATGGAAATCCAGAAAACAAACAACTGTTGCTATTTCAACAGCAGAAGCAGAGTTTATTGCTTTATCTGAATTGTGTTCTGAAGTAACATGGTATGTACAGTTGTTGCAAGATTTAAATATTAATGTAAAAGAATCTGTAAAGGTATTTGAAGACAATGTTGCCTGTATAAAAATGGCAACTGGTGACAGGGTGAAGTAGAAGTAGAATAGTAGTAAACATGTAGACATTAAGTATTGTAATGTCAGGGCAGCTGTAAAAGAAAAATTGATTAGTTTACATCATTGTCCTTCTGAGGATAATTTGGCAGACATGATGACTAAACCATTGGGTGATGTTCACTATGGAGAATGTATTAAGTCAATAGGTCTGATGTCTCTTCCTGTCATGAAGGGAGGAGTGCTGGAATATTCATGAGCAGGAAGAGTCATGTGATAACTCAGTCAGCCAATGTGAAGAAAGTGCTACTGAGTCTGTGCAAAAAGGTATTGAGTTAGGAGCTGAATTTTCAGTCTCAGGTTTGTCTCTGTATCTCTTTGTAAGAAGTCTTCATTAAGCTATGTTGCTGTAAAGAAGAATATATGGTATTGTAAATATTTTGATATAAATATAAAGAAGTTATTTTGAATCAGCTAAATGCAGTCAACTGTGACAGCTTCTGATTTATTTTTCACCAACAGAGAAATTAAAATTCTCTAACAAAAACTTTTACAGAAATTGCCAAGATTATACTCAACTTATATAAAGCATGGAATTAGGGTTTATTTTTTAAATTAGTTTTCCTTTGAAGAACATGTACTATGCATTCTCTTTCTAAACCTGATAAATGTTCTTACTTAACTTCAATTTCTGCTCATTATTGATCACAACAAAATGTATGTGCGTTCCTCTGCTTTGTTTGTTTGCTTGTTCGCAAATGATAATTTCTGCTCCAGAACTGGCAGGCTAAGTATGATGCTTTTCAACGCACCACAAAGATGCTTCAGTCTAACTAGAAAGCGGAATGCAATTCAGCTGGCAAAACTCATGAATTTTACATTTTCTTGAAGCAAGCTTCAATATGGATACTTAGTTCATGCAGCTGCCAAAGGAGGGGGAGGAGGAGGAGGAGGAAGAGATGCTTAGTATACACGAAACAATGACCAAGTTTTGCAACTGCTGAGTAGACATTATTATTACAGATGTGACGAACGTTAATCAAATTTAGAATGGAAATCTGGAAAATTTAAATAATCCAGAATAATCTGTTATTGTGTCTGACATAAATAGGAAAAATATCAGCATTGCCAACATATTAATTTCAACTACTGAAGCACCAATATCAGTTTCCTAGCAAAACTCATGGTTATAATTACTATTGCAGGCTACCTCCAGATTCGTCATATTTGAGGGAAGACTTAGCTGATCAGAAAACATACAACCAGATTCATAAGGGATATAAACATTACACGTTGAGACATTATCTTAAAACATTACTTAAATGAGATAACAAAAATAATAAAATCTTTCAATAACGCAAAGCAAACTGATGCAGTGCTTCAAATTATAACAATGTCTGCCTGGAATTCTGGTGGGAACAAATGAGAGCATTTTGCTCCTTTGGGGATTTTGAACAGAATAAATTTGGGCTAGCATCTGTCACTTGGACAATAAAAAAATGATGTGAGGCAGAGGAGGGAGGTTTTGACTTACATAGTAAGTCTTTTTTCTGTGTTTTTTTAAAAATGCTCTATATTTCTAAGAAGACTATCCATTTAAGTAGCCAGGCAACAGTTATAAGTAAATGAAGGCTTTAATGGTTTTTTTTTTTAAATAAAAGGGCAAGGAACCTCTTATTTTACCACTTAAACCACTGAGTTTCTGAAAGTGGAAGATTAAAGAGCGAGTTTACCTCAACTTTTATTAATCCCTTTATTTACATTTACCAGGTGATCCAAAATTCTTAATGTTATTTGAAGTTTTAAAATTTTTGGGACACCCTGTATACTTGTGTGTGTGTGTGTGTGTGTGTGTGTGTGTGTTGGAAATCACACATTTGTCTATTTATTGGGGAAAAATAATCTCATATTTAACTCATATTGCAACAAATTCTATTTTTCCTTGGAGTATTTGTATTACAGACGTCCGGATGCATAATTTGTTCACATTTTGACCTTTTTAAGGGACTTTGCATCATTTTAATCCTATGAACATTAGATATTATAGTTACTCTAATCAACTGCAAGTTACTCTTGCAGTGATGTCACATTCAGATACATTCCACAAAATCCAGGTGGAGTTTCAGCAAACATAGTCCACTTAGGACCACTGATGTTACCCTGCTGGGAGACAGCTGTCTGAAACTTAAATTAAGGCTACTGTGTTACCCATGGGGCACTCTTGGCTCCATAAATCTGGAACATCCTCCAAGACCATATACAGAAAACAATTTAAAAATGTATAAATAAATTTATAATCTGACAACACTTCAGTTGAAAAAAAAATGTTCCATTTATATGAGATAATACCTTGCCTTATCTTGGAATCTTAACCCTTCCCATCCTTTATTATTAACTTTTAACAGATGTGCATTAGGAAATATTAAGATTTAAACCTCCCCAACTGAGATTGGCAAATGTATTTCCCATGCAGACATTTGCTAAATCTTAATCATATTTTCATACCATCCATAATCTATAGAAAGCAGTTGTTGCATTAGTTCCAACAACTCATGTATTTCAAATACAGCGTCTAAACATATGGTCTAAATACTCACACCTTCCCACTCACATTTTGATTCATATTAATATACAATGCCTAGCAAATTACCTACTACAGAACTAAACATTTGCAATTTTTTAATGAAACTATGATGCTGCTCTGTATATTTGGGTGCAAGGACAAACAAGAACCAAATATAGAGGAACAAAATTATAACAAATTTAACACTAGAAGAGTCATAAAGGCCCTCTCTAGCATTCCATAACTAGCTAAAACAATTGTTCCACAATGTTTTCTGCCTGAGCTGTTTTGTAATGCACATTTTCGGGGGGGGGGTTGGCCTTTTCTTTTAAAAATATATTTTAAGGTTTTTTCCCCCTCTTACAATATTTTTATAATATATCCCCTAATGTCTCTTGGGATTTAATTTAGATAATTATACAAACTCACAAATAATTATGAGAGTGACCACTGCTCATATTAACAGAAAGTGAGATTGCTGTTAGCTATATTCTTGAAGCGCTCATTTGCAATATAACAAGGCCTGAAAGTTTCCAGAGTGTTCAGTTTCCCCAAAAGTTAGCTGTAAAAACATAGCAGGTTCAAAAAACACTGATCAAGTTCTTGATCCTGGTAGCAAAATCTTCAGGAATCAAATTCCTGAGGCTTCAGAATCCTTGTGATTCTGATGTCTGGAAAACCAATTTTGTTTGGAGCTTGCAGCCAACTAAATTATGTGAGAAAGAGGAGATGGCTGGGCTGGTGGTGAATAAAGCTAATTAGATATCAATTTGGAATATCAAAGAATTTAGGTGTACAATTCCAAAATGGGAAAGTTCAGCTCTAAACCCTGTTGCCTAATTGAACAGTCAGTCTAAAGCGAGAAATATCAATGCAGGTAAAAGTAGAAATATTAAAGATATATTTTAGGCATACAGAAGTTCAGAATACTTTTCTCTAAATACAAAAGTTCATGCAAACTCACACAGCCATATCAGTAACTTTTTTTTTTTTTACTTTTTACCCTTCAGTTTAAAAATCTTTTTTTTTTGCTATGATATACTGAATAGGCATCCCCAACTTTGGACATGTGAAAATAAAAGTAGGATTTTCAGCAATATTTAAAATACAATACATAGTTACATTTATTTGAGTTCATATACACTATTTCAATATATTGCAAATTTAAATCTGGAACGTTTGAAAATTCTTACAGAAACAGATGCTGCAATTTCATTTGACATGAAAAAGCATCAAACATGCTATTTGCACTCATTACTCTATCATAAGAAAAAGCTTTGTTAACCTACTTTCCTATTTTAGACTGCTGCGGATTTTATAGCACTTTGCTGGAAGTAAGCGTGCACTGGATTGCACTGTAAATTTCCCACACATGTATCTAGTGACAAGCAGCAGCATGGAGTCATTCTTCCAGTCCTCAACCTGTCTCTCCCGCCTATACTTTCCAAACATTAATTAGAGCTAGATTTTTATCGCAAATGTTGTTTGCATTTCTGTACTGTAGCTCATCAATGGAACTCAACTGAAAACACCCAACATCTCCACACCAATGCTGAAGGCACTATTTGTGCAGCTTGAGAAAAGAAAGCATGTCACAAAACAAGTTACTCTTAAAACTCAGGATACAAACAATCAATCCAAACTCTTATTCCCACACTTATAATGCAGGGGTTTTTTAAAACACCCTTCTCTTTAATAATGTTGCTGTTAAATGTTAACATTTCCAATGCAACACCTGATTTCTAATTATACTAAGAGGAAGTTTTTAAATGTGAGGGAGATGTGATGCCTTCTAGTAATGTCAGCATTCTTTTGGGGAAAAAAAAATCTATGTCTGTTGCCATACCTTATTTCACTACAATAACCTAGCATTTCATAATAAAGATTGGTTGTCTTAAAATCCACACATGGATTTATGCAGGTGAATGCAACTGTACAAAATGCTATGAATATCAAATTGTGTACAAATCAAATTATATTCCCATATCAAAAAGATACCTGAATGAGTTTCAAATGGGTGGACATTATATCTTTTGCTTTAAAACTAATCAAGAAAATAGTTAAAACAGTGGATTTAACAAAAGATTCAAGACAAGGAATTCAAAATACTTTTTTTAAAAAACAAAACAAAACTACAATTTATGTTTAAATTCAGGCTGGTAGATCTTAAGGGTCACATGGCTAGCATCATGAGCAAATACTGATTCATTCATACATTTTTGCATACAAAGTTAAGAATACTAGGCAGAGAAAGATAAAGTCTCTCTCTCCTAACTCTCAGTCTGCTCCTTACCTACAAATTTTGTAGCTGCTTTCAGCAGTCATACCTTCAAACGATTTTATAGCTAAATTTTGGGCAGCTGATTCCTAAAAAGTCTTGTTCCTGCAAGACTTCCCATAACTTTCTATAACAGGGGTATCAAACTCACTACGTCACGTGACGTGTTGCGATGTATCATGACTTTTTTTTCCATTGCAGGCAATGGGGTGGGCGTGGTTTTGGCATGATGCATCCAGCCCATGGGCCGGCAGTTTGACACCCTTCCCCATTCTATAACTTTCTCAGTTATAGATCCCTAAGCTGCAGACAGTCTAGGTTTTGCACTCAAATGACTCTTATGATGGGGGGGGGAATTTCATGAACTGAGCATTTTAGAAATGTCAATAAATATAGAGTGGGAAACCAAATAGCAAAGTAACTATGATACCTGCACAGCATTACATCAAACACTGTATCCCACCTGGAAATTGCATTTTTCTCCCCAAAGTTAAATTATGGTTTTCAGATTAAGCAAGACTAGTTCTGGCTTGTTTCAAGTTTTAGCCTCAATTAAATAACATTCTGATTTTTAAATATACTAGAAAGAACACTTCTGCTTTAAAATGGAACAATTATCCCTTGAGTGCACAGATAGTCCTTGATTAACAGCCATTGGTACAACAACCAGTCAAAAGTTAAGCTGCAGCCATCACAGTGTTCTGCGGTTACAGGATCTCCATTTGTAATCTTCACCACAGACAAGCAAAGTTAATGGGTGATCACTAATGGCAATCACTTGAAATCACACCTAACAACTATGTGAGATTTGCCTAACATGCTTAACAACTGCATTGCTTAGTGATGGAGTAAGTTCCCCTGTGTCCAGTTCTTGTTAACCAAGAGGACAGATGATTACAATGATTAGGAAGAGAACATATCCATTATGTTCAGCAAACTCATTGATATAATGCTAATCAAAGTAGTTTAATATTACTCTGAAAGATCCCATGGCTACCTAGGAGCAAAACATCCACCTAATTTGTTATCTCTGTTTCTTCATCATGAGAACTATACCTGTCTTTTATTAAGTGTATTCTAGATAAGTAAATTTTATATTAAATATATTCTATAACTTTATATTCAATTATTTTTATAGAGCAACAAAGAAAGTATAGATTTGTAATTTAGGATCTTTATATCCAATATATTTACTCAGAAGTAAGTCCTATTGTGCTATACAGGCTTCGTCTCAGGCAAATAGGCACAGGATTGTCGATTCAGGAGAGAGTAAAAAGCATTATATAGTAAGACAAAAAATAGGTAATATGGTGGCTATAGGAACCAATTTATTTATTAGAGAAATGTATATGACACCTGACTCACCACACCAATACAGCCAAATTTATTCAACAGTGTGTGCAGAATTAGTACCCATCAAACTTTTTGACCCATCTTCTAAAATTTTACAATAAAAATAAAGATGTGGCATGATGTAAAATAAAATCTCAGCTTCTAACATTACATTTAATTATAAGAATGCCTCTGCACTTTGCACAAATCCACAGACATATGAAGAGCATTCAGATGCTGGGCAATTGTAGCCTGGGTTTTTGTTAGCAGGCAAATCCACAAAGACAAAGTTGGTGGTAATAAGAGGGCATTAATGGAGCCCAAGAAGATGATAAGGAAAAGCTACTCTAGTGTAATTTGTTTTTTGTGTTCTGTGACTGTGCAAGTGTGAGAGATGGTGCCCACGGAGGGGGAGCTGGTGTGATGGACTACAGTGAAGTTTCACAGAAAGGAGGGAGCACATTCCAGAAAGGCGAGGGGGGCAACAGGCAGCACAGCCCAGAGCTGGTTAGGAGATAGAGGAAGAGAGTTAGGATAGCCACTCCCTAGAGTAGGGTAAGAGTAATAAGGGTTTGATCTGGCAAAATTCTGTCTCTTGTGTGTAAGCAAATAAAGAACTGAATTGCTCTTTGCCATCCCTGAGCTTGTGACAATAAACCTTTTCA
Organism: Bothrops alternatus; assembly: GCA_034064705.1. Taxonomy (NCBI): domain Eukaryota; kingdom Metazoa; phylum Chordata; class Lepidosauria; order Squamata; family Viperidae; genus Bothrops; species Bothrops alternatus. The sequence continues at coordinate 9,695,973 of JARGCV010000033.1, forward strand.
TAGCAGCAATTTTGTAAGTGTTTTCACAAAATTCCAAATGTATCTTTATTGTTGTACGGTGACTCCTTGAGATCCAGTGGATAATCATTTCATCAAGTCTGTCAAGAATTGAGTTTTTGAATACTTGTGTCATCAACCCTATTATCTAGCTACCCTGTCCTCTTTTTCAGCTACCTCTGAGTTTCTCTTCCAGTGGTTCTTACTTTCACATTATGTGCCCCAAAGACTGAAGTTAATGTTCATTATTAATGCTTCCACTTTAGCTTCTAGTTTTACTTGTCTCTTAGTAAAATCAATCTCCTACAAAAATATTCCCTAAACTGGGGGCATGAATTTACTAAATTTCACGAGTCCTCTAAGTAAAACTGCATAAGACTTCAGTGTGCTGTCCAATGTATAAACTTTATGCTATGTTAGTTTGCAAATGCTACAGTTCACAATTACTTTTCAATAAAATTTTCTAACATTGTGTTTCCAAATGTTACCTCAGTTTAAAAGTTTATTCCAGATTTGTGTGGACTACCATCATTGAAAGCCTGATGAATTCTTTTAAACTTCACTTAAATGTATTTTTAAAAAAGACAGCCACTATGTTACAAAAATAACCTGTTCCACAAAAAGAGAAGCATGATTTCATATTTAGCTTACTTCCTAATAGTCACTGCAGTTAGCTGTGTGGTTTATATGTTACATTTGTAATAATCTGGGAAAATCATTGCAGTTCACATCTCTCACCTTATACCTGAGTCAGTGCGGAAAATGCAGAGTCTTTCATTAGGCATTATCTTCTTCAAACATCCCAGGAGGCAAGGAAGATATTGCAGTGGGAAGTAATTACCCTTTTGCTGTGCAACTCAACAGATGAAGGTGATAGAGGAGCCACAATTAAAAACTAAAGACTGCCTATTGTAAGGCATAGACAAGAAAGTGTCCACTTATTCTCTTCACAAAGATGCTTCCTCTAATTAAATCACTCTGCAGCTCAGTTTGTATAGCTAACCAATACATCAAAAACTTAGCAATCATTGGGGGTGTATCAAGTAGACATACTTACACACACACACACACCCCAATTGTTTTCCCCTACAACTGCATTTGCCAAGGAAAAGAATGAAGACAACCCAAAGGATAATAATGAAACTAGCAAGCTTCAAAAACAAGCTGTCTTTAAACACACAAGAAGGTGTAGTATAGTAACCTCACCTCCACATGGAGTGGTGTGTGTGTGTGTGTGTGTGTGTGTGTGTGTGTGTGTGTGTAAAGGAACTCAGCGCTGACCAGACTGATATCACAATGCACCTCAGAATGTGAATAGGAAAATCTATTGGAAGAACTGGTATAGAAGCCCCGGGAATAATGAAGCCAGCTTTATGTGCCTTGCCTGTGCAAGATAGCTTTAATGGGTTTTCTGGCAGGAAGCTTTTAGCCACCCAGACTGAATAAACAAACACACACTCTCACCCATCCTTCTTTCTCTCCCAGCCCCCCTTTTATTCCCCCCTTCTCCCACCAGCCTCCCCGTTATTCCAGCCAACGCCAAAAGGAATCTGACCAGCCTCTTTCTTTATTGCAACTTGTCTTAAAGCACGGTGAGCTTTTCCCACCCCTTTCGAGAATCACCACACGACGTTGCGGAAGTCCACTAGGGTCTCTAGAGTAGAAGGACCAAAAACTACAAGGCACCAAAAAAAAAAAGCACGAGCGTAAAACGACGGTCCGCATTTGCTTGCTTCGTACCTAGCGTCCCCTCCCTCCCTCCCGGCTGGATAAAAGGGCTTCGCAACCTGACAGCTGCTGGGGGGGGAGGGAGCGGTTTCTCCGAACCCCCCCCCCCCCGCCATTCCTTCTGATGCCAGACTTACTATTCTGAGCTCCTCCTTCTGCAGCTCCTTCAAAACAGCCATCCCTGCTCGGCTCACTCATCACTTTTACTCCAGCGCGACGGGATAGAAGCTTTAATACAATTAAAACTGACCCGCCGTAATCCGCTCGCCCGCTCCCTCTCATTCCACACACACACACACACACACACATCGCTCCACTGTGCTCCTCCCCAACCCCCTATAAAAGCCACCCTTCCGCAGGTTCGCTAGTAAAACTAAATCGACGCCGGTCGTACTGTCCGCAGCGGGGCTGGCGAATGCGCCGCACCGGCCAAGTGTGGAAGCATTTCCAAGCCACGTCCAGCAATGCAAGCGTGCTCTTTTGCCTGTGACCCAGGAGCATCTCCCGACAAGCCAAAACCCGGGAGGGGAGGGGAGGGGAGGGGGGGTGTTCCCGTCAGAAAAGCGAAATCGGCAGCCCCCGGACATCAAACTTCACCTCCAGCCTTCGGAGGGGGAGGAAACCGGGAAACGGGACGAGAGGGAAGGGAGGGGGAGGAGACGGAGGGGGGCTCACCTCCAGCACCGTAACTTTCGCTGGCTCCGCGTGTTTTCCGCAAGTGTTTGAAAGGAGGCGAAAGAGCCGGGGGTGGTGAAAGCGACCCGAATCTCCTTTGAGGGCTCTCTGGTTGCTGAGGTGGTCTGGCGAAAATGTGCATCGAAAAAAGGGTCACAGGCCGATTCCTTTGAAACAAGCCAGCAGCAGGAGCAGCAGGAGCAGCAGCGACTAAAAACAAAACCAGCTGCTTCCCGCGGCAAAGTCTTGCAGAGAAAAGGGGGAAAGGGAGGGGGGAAAGTAACACATATGCATATAAAAGGGAGGGGGCGGGGAGGTGGAAGAGGGAAACTAGAGGAGGAGGAGGAGGAGGCGGAGGCTGAAACAGCAGCAGCAGCAGCAGCAGCAGCAACAAGACGGGTGAGGGGGGGGGGAGAGAGAGGGAGCCAGGCAGAAATTGTTCTGCCGCGGGAGAGCTCGGGGGGGGGCTGTCTGCACAAGGCGGCGGCTCGTTGCTGCTCCTGCGGCCCCCGTTCTGTCGGCTACGCTGACTCTCCCAGTGGCTCGCGCTCTTCCCAAAGGAACGCCGCCTACTCGCCTCAATCGCTACATTGTTGACATTCGCAGGCTGACATCATCCTCCTCCCGCCGCTGCCGCCACCACTACCGCCACACGCGCGCGCGCGCGCACACATACACACACACACACACATAAATATGTACGAAGAGTAGGAGAACCCCGCCTTCCCCCATTCACAACAAGGGTACGCAAATCGCGTAGGGCCGGCTCCTTAACGGGGCGGGAATAGGCCAAGGCTGGCGTAAGCCCTCTTTGAGAATAGGGGATCCTGCGTCGAGATTCTACCTCCGACGGTTCTTTTTACGCATGCGTACACCCCCTCCAGTTTCTCCGGCGCGGCGCTTTATCGTTCTCAGCTCCCTCCTCCTTTTGTGTTCGTGCAACTTTTGAGAGGCATACTGGGAATTGTAGTTCCTTCTCCTTCTCCTCCTCCTCCTCCCCGTGCTTCATGTACGGTAGTTGGAGGAAAGCTCAATTGTGATGAAAAATCATTGTTAATACCTCTTTGGTAGTGCAATTAGTTTTCTTTGATTCTCTGAAGTAGAGATAGGCATCGTTGCGCTCGTGGGCGCTAATACTCCTCAGATACTTCCTTTGTTGCTTGGAAGGCTCTTTGTCCCGACTGACATTTGATTTTTTTTTTAATTGAAAACTTTAAATAAGAAATCCAATATACTATAAAATAAAGCACAGGCTTGTAGTAGGGTTATTTGCAGGAATATTTTTGGGCTCCAGAAAGGAACCACTAATGGTTGTGATCATTCTGAGCCTTTGATCAAATTCACCTTCTGATGTTTTTTATTTTTTTTATGACCAGCCATGATTACAGTAGCAATAATTGTGTGAGTGTGCCGACAGCATGGTATCAACATTTGTACACTAGGCCCTAAATGACAGCTTTCTTCTGAATAATAAAAAAGCACGACTCAATAGTCTTTAGCATCAGTTAATACTTAATAAAAAATACTCGGTTTAAAATTAAATAAAGTAATAAATGGTAATAAGTGATATGTCTTGATGAGTAATAAAAGGCAATATAAATTGAGAATGCTTAGCATAATAATAAACATCAATGGCATGAATACATATTCTTCTTGGCCATTAAGTAAGGATTTATTCTAAATAGTTGGATAAAAAAATATCCCCCCACAAAGAGAAAATAGAATAAATAATTTGCATTATTAACAAAAAAAGGGCTAAGCCAAAACCAAGAGGGAAGAATCTCTGGTGCTCCAAATTATGTTGGACTCCAACTGTTGCCCCATTAACTAGAAAAAGTAGGCTTTCTGGCCCATTAGAATCTGAAGTTTTAGACCTGTCATAAAGTTCTTTAACTTATAAAGTAGATGCCTTTTATTACAGTAGAGATTATAGTTGTTTTTTTGAAAATAGGGGAAATATTTGTTTATTTAATTCTCTATCACCCAATACCAAAAGTTTGTTTTTAAGATATTAACATCATGGCTAGTAGACATTCTTTCAGTTGGAAGAGAATCATCTCTTTTGCTGCAGCACATATGCATCATCATACAATACCAGCAGATGGCAGGCATCGTCTTAAAAGAGGCATTCCTCTTTTATATTCTGCCCATATAAATTATTTTAGATCCTGCTTTTTTGTGATGGCACAATAATTTATCCTCTTTATTGCACCATTAGTTTTCCATAACTAGTATTTCATAACTGAGAGTGTGCTTTCAAAACTTATGACATAGAACCTGTGGTTTTATATATTCACTAGAGGTATACATATGTCTGAGATAAATGTAAACAACGAAGCCAAGAATTATGATAAACGAAGTCCAATAACTTCAATTGTAGGAAGAATCAGGTATGACCAATTTGCAACAGCCATGAAGACTGACCAGAGAAGTTACATTAGTTTAGCATAGAGCCAAGAAAATATTGATCAGGCTTGCAGATTATACTAAACCACAGTTATTCGACGTTCATTACTCGGGTTCATAGATTGTGCAAGCCAAAACTCATCAAACCTCCTTTGGATGTAGTGCAAAGGGTGAACCTAGTCAGACCCAGCAGTTATTGCTATTTTAACTAGACCACAGTTTTTTACATTAAACTTTGCATAGAAATGCTGCAGCTCTTTATGTGAATCAAGACAGAGAGAATGTCCTTCAAGAGGTAGAGATTGAAGCCGTAAAGAAGACACCTAATAAGCAATCAATGAATGTGGGTATTGGAAGATTTGGAGTATTGGTGGACTATGGAAAGGCTTAATGCTCAGATCAAGCAATAGCTTACTGCATTCAGCACTTTTGAGGAGAAATGAATGGAATTATATGTCATTTTGGAAATGCTGCAGCATGGAAACCAGGATTTATCTGAAACGCTGTTACTTTTGTGGCATTCTGACAAACATGATTCATTTTTGTTAAATACACATGTATGAAGATCATAAAAGATGGTTTACAAATATGTTAGGATGAAATTTATGACCAAAAAGCATGTTTATTCCCCTTTGACCTAAACGTGATTATAGACAAGAGATTTCAGCTATGTTCAGAAACATCAACCCTAAGTATTTAAAGGAAACATGTAATAAATTAAGGCTAACTACTTTTGAATGGAATTAGGGCAGAAATCATATATGCATCTACTTATGTGTCTTTTCTATTGGAGACATTGAAAACTTCTGAGCAGATTTGAGTATACAGTGTATTAAAATTGTACTCTTCGGCATCTTCAGGAAATTTTCAGTTCAAAATGATTTTTTCTGCATTTTAATTCATCAAAGCTTCTGTATTCAATTTGTTCTTTCTGCAATTTCACAGAAGAGCAGGCAATTCGCTAAAGAATGAACAAGTTTGGATTTCCTTCCTTCCTTCCTTCCTTCTTTCCTTCCTTCCTTCCTTCCTTCCTTCCTTCCTTCCTTCCTTCCTTCCTTCGTTATAACTGTAGCAGATGGGAGAAAATGATTTGCAAAGATATGAAGATACTAATGAGGCTAAGGCAAAAGGTTGGAATAATGAGGCTGAGTGAATAAAAATCAAGAACTGATGTAGGTCAATGAAAAGAGGAAATTGGTTAGTTATATTATGACTTGATTTGTGCTGGCAAGATCAGAGAATGGAAGGAAGGAGGCAGTAAGGAAGGAGAGAAGGAAGGAAGAAGGAAGAAAGGGAGAAAGGGATTTTCTTTGTCTCTCCCTCAGACTTCTGATGCATATATTTGATGCATATATTTGCATATATTTTAGAATGATTCAGAAATGGGGAACTCTATGCTTTGGCATCCTAGGCCAATGCCTACTTAGTCCAAGCTGACCCTAATAGTAAGTCTAAATACATTATCTTTTTGTTCCTATTAGTTATTGTTAATCCACAGACTGAACAAAAGTGAGATTTTAATAATAGAAAAAAGGTCTCCAATGTAGGAAAGCTTTTTTGCTGCCTTTTACAGTGCTTTTACGAATACATGATAGCTCTTAAAGTATATGAATATGATGAATATGATGTGAATAATTCCTTATAAATTAGATGAGTATATATATATAGAGAGAGAGAGTCTCTCTCCCTGTCTCTCGTACAAGCACATGTGTGCGCACACATATACATACACGAACACACAAACAAAATGGTGCACTGTGATCTTACTATTTATAATCCCCCTGGTAACCATGGATGTGTTCCTATCCCTGAAAAAATACTTCATACATCTGCTGAAATAGGATGTATTCCATGAATGCTTTATGCCTTAATAATGTGGCTAGTCTGTAAAGTATCGCAATAGTCCTCACTGATTTTTCAGGTGCACATGATTGGGCTGCAAGGTGCAACTTCTTTAGCAAGCATGTTTGGCTTAGTACTATTTATCTAGTAAAAGGACCCACCTAAAACCTTAAAAATCAATGTTCTGAATCACTACAGTAGTAATATGTAATTGTCTTCAAGAGATCATTTAAATGCTGGTTCATATGTATTGAAAGGGATTTTCTTTCATTGTTTTAATCCAAACCAGCTTGAAGTGTAAATGTTTTGATTAGAAATATTAGCTTTTTTTGTGACAAGCTATTTCTCACTATGTTGCTCTGAAATTTAAACCATTCTTTGTTTCTTTTTCTGTGTTTATGTCATAGAGGCATTCTGATCCATGAAGAGTTAGACTATGAAACTGGGTGATAAGTTGTATCTACCAGCAGTGTCAGCATTTGAAATTAAATGGCCAGCATCTGAAGAATAATAAAATTTATTCTGTAGTCCTTCTCTCTCTCTCCCTCCCTCCCTCCTTCCCTCCTTCCCTCCCTCTTTCTCTCTTGTCTCATCAATCATTAATCTGAGGGTACTTCAGAAATTATTTGTGATAACAAACTCAATGAAGTAGTTTTTTGAACAAAAAGATTACACATAATACAAGGAAAATATGTATCTAAAGTAAACAGTGTTAAGATTTGTAATCCTAAAATAATGTCAAAATAGCTCTGTCATCTTTTTGTCATATTTGCTGGAAGGATGTTGACTTTTCCAAATGCTTTCCTGTTGGTTTTGTTACCTGCAACATTAGCCAAGAGTCAAAGTATAAAATCAGTGTTCCTTTCAGGAAACACCTTACCCATTGCAAATAATTTAAAATACAAATTTTCCCTTGTAAAATTTGTGCAATGTATTTAGAGGATATCTCCTCTATTAAAAATCCATTGCACATTTGTTCTGTGACAATTCTTATAAAAGTGATGCCAAACAGCAATGAATAAACTATTATTATACAGAGAACTTTATTTCACTGCAAAGTTACTGCACAGTACATTCCTTCTTCCTTGTGTGTGCATATGCACAAGCATGTATATCTACAGTATGTATATCTAATGCAGCATTACTCTGTAAATATAATCCTGAGCAACACACTGCATACTTTTCAAACAAGGTTTCACCTTTTGTTCAGGCTGATGCAGGTTCTTTATTTTGAAAGGAAAGGGAGACTTTCTGGTAAATAAAAAACAATACTCTTCCCCATATATAATAGAAAAAGTCACAGAATGGTGCTGGGTACACTTAAAGAACTAAATATTCTATTGATATAGTGTTTTTTACGGTGTTGGTCTAGGAGTGGGTAAACGGAGGTTCTCATCCCTCTTCAGCTGCAGATGGGTGACTTTGACCCCATTGCTCTCTCTTAGCCTAGTCTACTTTCCAAGGTTTTGTTGAGGGCACAAATATGAGGGAATGCTCTACTTACATTGAGCTCTGGAATGAAAGGTGGGGTATAAGTGTAATAAAATAAGCAAAGAGGATTAGTATATATATATATATATATATATATATATATATATATATATATATATATATATATATATATATATATATATATATATATATATATATATATATATATATATATATACCTCAGAAAACATATATATATATGTGTGTGTGTGTGTGTGTGTGTGTGTGTTTTCTGAGATTTTCGCGGGTGTTTGTATGTAGGTCTTTGGTTCTTCGGGTTTTCTCCCACGTAGAATTTGAAGTGTCTTGGCGACATTTCGACGAAGTCTCATTCGTCATCTTCAGGCTGGTGTTTTTGGCTTCTGCTTCTAGGAGCAATGTGTGGTCGTAGCTGTTTCTTCCTTTTAACTGCCAGTGGGGGTTTGAACTGATTGGCTGGGAGCTCGGCTATGTTCTGATTGGGTGGAGGTGTGTTCTGATTGGTTAGGGGCTTGGCTGTGCTCTGATTGGCTGGGGGGTTGGCTGTGTTCTGATTGGCTGGGGGAGTGTTCTGTTTGGGTGGGGGCTTTGTTGTGCTGGAGGGGTTCAAAGTGGCCAATGATGCAGCTGTGGTCTGGCTCCTGGTCTGTGGTCATGCCTCATCATCGGTGTGGGTTTGGGTTTGCTTTTTGCGTGGATGTGTGGTGCTGGCATCCTGTGTGGTTCTGGTGTCATTCTTTGTGTTAAGGATTCGCCTGTCAATAAGGGCGGGTTTCCAAATGGCTGGTAGGCGGGAGGTATCATCTCGTTTGTTCAGCCAATCAGAACACAGCCAACCCCCCAGCCAATCAGAGCACAGCCAAGCCCCTAACCAGTCAGAACACACCTCCACCCAATCAGAACATAGCCAAACTCCCAGCCAATCAGTTCAAACCCCACTGGCAGTTAAAAGGAAGAAACAGCTACGACCACACATTGCTCCTAGAAGCAGAAGCCAAAAGCACCAGCCTGAAGATGACAAATGAGACTATATATACATATACATACATATATATATATATATATATATGTGTGTGTGTGTGTGTGTGTGTGTGTGTGTGTGTGTGTGTGTGGGTCTAACTCAGGTTAGTCAGTGTTACAAGGGGATTAGAGATGGTGAACTGTATAGCTGTTTGGCTTTGCGTTCGTGGTCGTGCCTCATCTTCATGATGGGTGTCAGTTTGCTTCATGTATGGATTGGAGGGGTTTAAGGTGGCTAATGATGCAGCTGTGGTCTGGCTTCTGGTTTGTGGTCATGCCTCCTCATCAGTGTGGGTTTGGGTTTGCTTTTTGCCTGGATGTGTGGTGGTGACATCGTGTGTGGTTTTTGTGAGTGTAGGTCTGGTGTCATTCCCCGTGCTATGGACTCGTCTGTCAATAAGGGCGGGTTTCCAAATGGCTGGTAGGCGGGAGGTATCATCTCATTTGTTCATGCTGTGTGGGCGTTTTTCTATCTCGATGGCTTCTCCCAGCCAATCAGTTCAAACCCCCACTGGCAGTTAAAAGGAAGAAACAGCTAAAATCTCACATTGCTCCTAGAAGCAGAAGCAGAAGCCGAAAGCACCAGCCTGAAGATGACAAATGAGACTTCGTCGAAACGTCGCCAAGACACTTCAAATTCTACGTGGGAGAAAACCTGAAGAACCAAAGACCTACATACAAACACCCGCGAAAACCTCAGAAAACAAATATATATATATATATATATATATATATATATATATATATATATATATATATATATATATATATATATATATATATATATATATATATATATATATATATATATATATATATATATATATATATATATATTTATATTCTGTATATATATATATATATATACAGAAAGTTTTTCAGACAGATAAGTCTAATTGGATACACCTTGACATTTTTAACTGCTGTGCTGCAGTTAAACTTTTTACAATCTCTTTTGCCTTGCCGCCCCACAACTAGGGACATAGAGCAGGCTCAAGTCGCAACTGCGAAACATTTACAAATTTAAATTTTCTTTTTTTGACAAAGAGGTAAAGAATTAAATTGGGAGACTAAGATGGCCATTTCGAGCTTGTTCTGCTCTCGTCAGTTAGCCATACCCTTTATGGGATTCGAACCTGGGCAGTTTAACATACTAGGCAGTGATTTAACCACCAAGCCACAGGCTCTCCTCCCTTCTTTGTCAGCCGAGTCAAGGGAATATATATACAGAAAGTTTTTCAGACAGATAAGTCTAATTGGATACACCTTGACATTTTTAACTGCTGTGCTGCAGTTAAACTTTTTACAATCTCTTTTGCCTTGCCGCCCCACAACTAGGGGCATAGAGCAGGCTCAAGTCGCAACTGCGAAACATTTACAAATTTAAATTTTCTTTTTTTGACAAAGAGGTAAAGAATTAAATTGGGAGACTAAGATGGCCATTTCGAGCTTGTTCTGCTCTCGTCAGTTAGCCATACCCTTTATGGGATTCGAACCTGGGCAGTTTAACATACTAGGCAGTGATTTAACCACCAAGCCACAGGCTCTCCTCCCTCAAAATAGCTATCTCAGAAATCCCTTATTTCTTTGTTAACAATTTTAAAAACATATATATATTTGTGCTTGCAGATGGCTCTGGGTTGAGCTGAAACAAGCAAAGGAAAGAATGATTTCTTCCTCCCATATTTGGGTTTACAGGGTGCAATTTAAAAAATAACCACTTGACACACATATTCACTCCCTGACTGTTAACAAAGCGGGAGAGAGCCTGTGGCTTGAGGCTAAAGCTTCTGCCTAGCATGCAGACTGCCCAGGTTCGAATCCCGGAAAGGGTGAGTTCTGACTGAAGAGAGTTAAATAACTCGAAATAGCTATCTCAGAAATCCCTTATTTCTTTGTTAACAATTTTAAAAACATATATATATTTGTGCTTGCAGATGGCTCTGGGTTGAGCTGAAACAAGCAAAGGAAAGAATGATTTCTTCCTCCCATATTTGGGTTTACAGGGTGCAATTTAAAAAATAACCACTTGACACACATATTCACTCCCTGACTGTTAACAAAGCGGGAGAGAGCCTGTGGCTTGAGGCTAAAGCTTCTGCCTAGCATGCAGACTGCCCAGGTTCGAATCCCGGAAAGGGTGAGTTCTGACTGAAGAGAGTTAAATAACTCGAAATAGCTATCTCAGAAATCCCTTATTTCTTTGTTAACAATTTTAAAAACATATATATATTTGTGCTTGCAGATGGCTCTGGGTTGAGCTGAAACAAGCAAAGGAAAGAATGATTTCTTCCTCCCATATTTGGGTTTACAGGGTGCAATTTAAAAAATAACCACTTCACACACACACACACACACACACACACACACACACACACACACATATATAT